>BMAV01021358.1:0-161149 GCA_019973955.1 Trichonephila inaurata madagascariensis | reverse complement strand
GCTTTGATTGATTTAAAAAAAAAAAAAAACGCACTCATTATGCGTAGGAGAAGGTCATCTTAGAGTTGTGAAGTTATTGGTAGAAAATGGCGCCGACATTGAAATTAAGGAATTTAATGAAAATACACCCTTACTTGTGGCTGCAGCCCAAGAATGTTATGAAATAGTTGAGTTTTTGATTGCTAATGGAGCAGACATCCATTCGAAAAATGTATCAGGAGTGACGGCATTACATATAGCAGCTTTTAGAGGACATGCAGAGATCGTGAAATTATTGCTTTTAAATGGAGCGGATATTAGAGCAAAAGACATGAATAATGTAACCCCAATTCATATTCTGATATCAAATGAACTCGCTGAGCTTCTCATAACAAGAGAAATAAGTACTGATTTCGTTGATGTTCATGGACGTACTATCCTGCATTTAGGAGCATTGAATGGCAATATGGAGATTATGAAGTATTCTCTTGAAAATGGTTGCAGCGTTGACGTTAGAGATAGTTTTGGTTTAACTGCTTTGCATAGGGCTGTACAAGGCAATTATCAAGAAGTAGTCAGTTTTCTTATTGATAATGGAACAGACATCAATGCTGAAGATAATAATGGTCATACATCGTTATTATTTGCTGCTAGAAACAATTGCATAAATATAACAGATATTTTAATAAAAAAAGAAGTTTGTACCTCCAGCGATCGAATCGCATCTTTGTGTTCAGCAGTCTGTGAGGGTCATCATGATATTGTAAGGATTTTGCTGAAACAGTGTGCATTTGATATTCATGCACTTCAAGATGAACACCATTTGCTTCATAAAGCAGCAGAAAATGGTCATTTGATTGTGGTGAAGGTTTTGTTAGAAAATGGATTTGAAATCAATGCTGGCAGCAAAGACACAACTGACACACCTCTGCATTCCGCCATATATTACAATCATCTCGAAGTTTCCCAATTTTTATTATCAAAAGGGGCTGATCCGAACATTCGAGACCAACAGGGCAGGACATCACTTCATGTTGCTGCCTCGAGGGGAAGTACAGATCTTGTTGAAATTTTGGTTGACGAAAAGGCTGATGTTTTCATTAAGGATTCTAAAAATATGTCTGTAATAGAATTAGCCGTTTTATTCAATCAATTCAATGTGGTTAAATTGCTGATGGAAATGAGAAAGGTTAATATTAACCTAAAAGGGAATGAGGGTCTCACCTTGCTGCATCTTTCGGCTGGAATTGGATCACTAGATATCACGGAATATTTGATTAAAAATAGAGCAAATATTAATACAAGAGACGTTAGTGGATCCAAACCTATTCATACAGCGACCAGAAAGGGCTTTAAAAACATTGTAGAATATTACCTCAATGCAACATGAAATGAGATTTGGATGGAAACAATTTAACATTGTTGCACATTGCTGCCGGTTGCGGTAAAGCAAATATTTGTGAACTGCTGATCAAAAGAAACGCCGATATCAATGCTTTTAATTTAAATAATGAAACTCCCTCATTTAGCAGCTACAAATGGTCATAAAGATGTCATTGACATTTTACTTCATTATGGAGCGTATTATAATTTTAGAAATAAGTTCGAACAAACACCTTTGCATAAAACTAAGAATGAATCAATCACTTCCCTCCTAAGAACAGTTGAAAAGCTATTTGATGCAGTGAGAAGCAATGATTCCTCAGAAGTTGAGACTCAGTTGAAATCAAATGCTTCAGGATTTTGTTTCATAAATGCGAAATGTGTGACAAATGATACTGTTCTTCATCAAGCATCCCGAAATGGTTATGAAAGAATAGTTGAGGTTCTAATGAAACACAAAGCTAATCCGAACATTCATAACAGGGACAGATGTACTCCACTACATTATGCCGCTGAATTTTCCTATTTTGGAATAGTTACAGCTTTGTTATCGAATGGAGCAATACATGACGCAGTATCAAAATCTCGTAAAACTCCCCTTAAATTAGCTGTTGACAAACATGTTATAGATGTTTTACGTATTTTTAAAAAGCATTTATAAAAATAAGAAATAATGATATTTCAGTACTGTTGGATTTGGGAATCATGAAAAATCTTTCTACAGTGAAGACAATAATGAGAGCAAAAAATCTAGAAGGGAAAACATTAATTGAAGCCGCTATATTATGGGTTTCAAAAATCTGAAGAGTTAAAAGAGCTTTTTCAAGATGATGAAAACATTTTTTGAAATTAGGTGGACATCCTAAAAGAAAGGGAAATAATGGAACGTTTGCGCTTATAAAAAAACTTAGAAAACGAATTGAAATATTTGGTTCCGATAATCCAAGTGTTTTGGATATTAAGACAAAATTGCGATATTGTTAAATAAACAAGGAAAATATGATGTATCCATCTTTATTGGAAGAAATTCATCAAAAAAGGCAAGAGAGCTTCGGTGTTTATCACAAAGAAACTTTGGCCGTTCAAAGTCACAAAGCTTTAACTCTATGCCAACAAGGAAATACAGAAAAAGCACTGCTTATTTTTAAAGAAATTACTTTAAAACAAAAAGAAATCCATGAGCCAAATGATCTTGAAGTTTTGAATTCTGAAAACGGAATGGTGACAGTATTACTTGCGATGGAAAAATATGCTGAATCCTGTAAAAGTAAGTTCCGAAGTTTTTCAGAAAAGCAGCAAAAAATTTGGTTCAACGCACAATCTAACTCTAATTGTACAAAGTAATTTGGCAATTGCTTTGCTCGGGCTAAAAAAATATGATGAAGCATTAAACATGTTTAAAAAAGTGTTTGAAACAAGTAAAACTGTATTTAAACTACATCACCATTTTACACTCGGGGTTTTACTCAATATTGCCAAAACACTTATGTGTCAGGGAAAGTATGAAGAATCTTTTAAAATACTGAGGGAACTCTTAGATATCTGGATAGTTTATTTCCACATAATTGTTTCGAAATTTTAACAGTAGAATTTTGCATTGGAAAAGTCCTTAATCTCACAAGAATGACAGTAACAGCTCTCAAAATTTTTCTCGCTTTGGAGACGAAAATAGCAACTTTCTGTCCGAATTCTATTCTCACAGAGGGAAATAAAAAGGAAATCCAAGGAATACGTTTCGACTTAAAAAGAAATTACTTCGAATGCGTCTTTGATCGAATTAAAAATGAGATGAAAAATGTTGGCAATGGTGGAGGAAAATATTTTATTAAAAATTTGAAGTGTATGAAAGACGATGTAAACTATCAATACATGAGTGGAATTACACCTCTATATGTAGCGGTTGCTAATGACGATAAAAATAAAGTTTGTGCCTTGCTTGGGAAAGGTGTTGATGTTCTTCAAGTCCTGGAAGGTAGTACTGCATTACATACAGCTGCAATCAATGGATGTGTTGACATTGCCGAGACCATCATAAAATACACTCAACAGCACAATCGTTCTTCTTTAAGGAATCTGATCAACGCGACGACAACAGATTAAAATCCACAGCTCTTCACTTTGTTCTAATATAGACACAGTTATGTGTCTGTTGAGACACGGTGCCGTTTTTGATGTTAAAAATGCATTAGGCCAAACACCTCTTGACTTAGCTAGAGACGAGAAAGTTCCCATTCTTCTTAAAAGAATTTGTTATTTATTCGATAAAGCCGTGAAAGGAGAGGCCTCTCTCCTCGACATTATGAAAGGGCTAGATCCCGGAGAAGTTTTGGCCATCACAAATGCTCGTAATTCTCAAGGTAATACCTTATTGCAAATTGCATTGATTCACAAACATAAAGATCTTGCAAAAGAACTTGGTGAATTGTTGAGGAAAACGACAAGAGAGAGTGTGTCGTAAGACTACACTATAGTGGATTTCAGAACAAATCTTCTGATTCAATGATTGTATAATTAAAACTACTTTTTGTAGCGATGTATTCAGAAATGGCTGCAAAAACCATTTGTATCTGTAGCCTGATTTTTTTAGTTATCGGACATTTTTCGTACTACTTATATTTGGGTGTACAGTATGAAACTTTTTTAATTTCTAATTTCCATTTTCGCTACTTAAAATGGACATGTATCCTCATCGATACAAACTCTATTAAGAGGAAATATTCGATTGTAAAGCAAATATATTCTAGTATAATAATAATTATGTATGCTTTATAATTATAGTTATTATTTGAATTTCAATGTTCTAAAGAAATCAGGTTACTCAATAAAACTACAACAAATCACTGAATTTTTAAAACAGCATTAAAAGTTATAACACAACAGATTAAATTTTTAAGAAAATTTAATTTGCTTTTAATTTACTATGCTGTTTCAGAATTGAAGGGAAAAATTATGTTTTTAAATTCATTTAAAAATCACACAACAATTTAATTGAACACTTATCAGCATTTTCAACATTCATTTAAGTCGAACATATGAAAGTGAATCATGAAGGCACAAAACTTGTAATGCATGGATATTTTTAAGCCTTTTTTTACTAATTTTTATAATTTTGCGAGTTACTAATATTAATTGGTGTATATTTTTTATTTTAAGGAAAATGTTAAATTTGCAATTGTGTGTCAATTTTAACACTCTTATAATAAAATAAAACTTTCATGAATAAACCATTTTTTTCCAAAATATTATTTTTATTTATTTATTTATTTTTGAAAAGTATTCTAAATGCTTCTGAAAGTAACCCCTTATACTTTGAAACATCTTCCAAGGTTAGGAATTTTGATGCAACAGTTACAAAGCATTTTACAAAAAGAATCCAATTAAATATTGTACATGATTCTGTTACACTTTAAAGAGATGATTGCATATAAAATTTCAATTTCCCAAATTTAATACAAAAATTAAATGTAGTTTAACTCTATAAAGAATGTAAGGAATATTTTTTTAAATCTCTAAGTCAGTTTTCGTATTTTTTACATGAAAAAAGTTGTTTTTAACTTGATTAAAAATATTCATAAAATTTTTACCCAAGCGTATTTTGATGATAAAACAATCGCAGAATATTAAATTTGGGTTAAAATAGTTTCCTTTACAATAAAAAAGTTCTTTAAAAAAAATATTCTAAAAATCCGTACATTTTGTTTTTTACATCAAATACACAAATATCATTTGTTTTCCCAAATCTTAACAATAAATTTGATTTTTTTAAAAAAAATTTTATGTACAATAATGAAAAAAAACATAGTTTGGAACTATATATCTAAGGTTGAAAACATGAAATCTTTTCATTTTTAAATTGTGCAGATTATATTATAAGCATAGGATTTGAACAATAATTATAGAAATATGTTTTAAATTTCATAATAAAGACATCCTATTTAATTAGTTCTTCAACATATTGGAATAAACTAAACTTCAGGGAGTAAACAAGGACTTTTGAAGAAGTAAAGCTGGAGGAACAGGATAGTATCATGTTAAATGAAACAATAACATCAAGAGGAGTGAACCTCACTATTAAAAATAGGAAAAGAGGGGGTCTGAAAAGTATGAATACACTTTGAAATCAAATATTAATTACTAAAAAAAAAACCTTCAAAAGAAAGAAGATATTCATTTACGGTTTTTCTTTCTTCCACAGAAAATATCTAAGTTTTTTTTTCTACAATGCTTTATTGCACGGGGTTTCAATGTGCGTCATTAGTTGCGCGCAACAAATCTAGTCTATAGAGATTTCTCGACCACATTCTAGAACAGTGCTTCTAAAACTTTCAATATTTTCGACCCAATGTTCAATCATTATTTTCATCGCCCCCTCCCTCTGAACAAAAACAATGTATTGAATTCAATATAATACTGTACTTTGACGTTAAAACTACAATACGACTTTAACCTCTTAAGTGCATCCGGCGTATATAAATATCTTACTCAGCCAGTGCGTTAATTGCCAAGGACGTATATATGCGTCTTTCCGAAGTACCATATTTTCTGTGCACGGCTATCCTTAAAATAATTCCGAAGGTTTTGGAATGCAATAAAAAGACCTTGACAGTGTTTGCGAAGGATTTACTTATTTCAGAGGATTTGCTTATTTATATATATTCCTATTTCTTCCCCTCACCCAATACATCACATACGTGTGCATGCGTGGGAAACGGTGGCATTGGGGAGCAAATCCTATACCTTTAAATCGGCAACTAAGAAATTAATCATAAACTGTACACATTATCAAGGTAAGTGTTAATTTTTGTATATAATTTTATATATTGTGACAAGCCTATGTTCTTACCTTAGTATTGTTAAATTAATTGTAAAATACACTGTGTAGTAATGATACATTTAAAAATGTACTATGTCAGTGCACATGTGTATTTTATTTTCTATTATGTCAGAATGTATTTTGTTTATTTACTTGCAGTAAATTAATAATTGTTTTATAAATAATCTTTTGCTTTCGACTTTTCAATATACTTGCGTCTTCCTCGTAGTTATCACGCCCCCTAGGAGGGCGCGCCCTACAGTTTAAGAAATGCTGTTCTAGAAGCATTATAGAATCAACAATCTGATTGGCTATCGTAATTAGACTTTTCATTTCATCAGTATCACTAATTGAAGATTGATAACTAATGTTTTTCACATATCTCTACAATCAGAAGTCCAAAAGTGTTATGTCTAGAGATCTAGGTGATCAAGGCATTGGACTTTCTGTTTCCATCCATCGCCCTGGAACCTTTTTCTCATTCCCAAATTCCAGTGTGGTGGTGCCCCATTTAGGCTCTACATGTATTGTAGGTTTAAATTCGGTAAACCACGCTAAAACTTAAGCTTGTCCTTGAGGCGAAGCCATTTTAAAACGGTAATGTTATACAGCAGAGACGCTGCTCAATCTAGTTTTCATTTCATTTAACAGAAACTTTAATTTTTTCTTTATGGAACATGAAAAACTATAAGTAAAAAAATCTTTGTTTATTTTTAATGAATTTTTGAAAGTGTAGCTTTAATTTTCGAACATCCTATACTCGGGCTCTTCAACCTTCCACGCTTGAGGGCCAAATAAATAAATTTACTATAAATTCACAGTGATTCGCAGGCTACACGACTGTCAAGAAAATATTGTATTCAGGAAATTTATATAAAAAAAGGGAGGTTTGTTTTACAAAACTGATGTTTACAGATTTATATATATATATATATATTATAGTATAGTAAAATAAAAGTGAAAAAGTTCTAAAACCTACAATGCTAAAGAAGGAAGAAGTTGGAGTCCACAAGACACAACAGATGTAGATACAAAAAGTCTTTGGACTAAACTGGAGACCTATTATGATTTCTAAAGCTGTCGCTGAATTAGGCCTGCGATTTAGGGTTAGCAATGCCTTATGGATCTAACCTTCCCCGTACAGCAGAATTTTTCGACATAATAGAAGGGGAAAAAAGAAGAAATAGAGCCATGTTGAAAAGTTAAGCCTATATCTAACACATGGATGATATACCTGTATATATACATCGGTTTCAAAGAAGTTAAATGGAAGTCGCGAAATAAAATACTTTGCAAACCTGTTAAAGATAAGAGTTCGCCTTTTTTCCGAAAATTTGAGATTTTATGCATAGTCAGACTTTTTATATTGAAAATTATTTAAGATACAGTGAAATTTTTGAAAAATTCCTCTTTTTCAGGAAATTTGATCCAAATGGATATCAAACATATCAGTGAAACTTTTTAAATATCAAGAACAACAGAAAAAAATGGCGTTTTTTGCGACAAAAAGCAGATAAGTCGAAAAATTTTTTAAATGGCCTTGAATTCAAATGAGGGGTCATTCGTGGCCCGCGGGCCACGAGTTGAAGACCCCTAGCCTATACAATGGATGGCGAAGTTTGTTGATAATTCTTAACCGCTCACCAGTTTTCTATACAATTTTTTATGATCTCTTTCAATGCGGAAAGTTTCGATCAGATTCGTAAAAAAATTGTTTCATCAATGTTGTTTATAATTATAATATAAGTAAAATATATCATTAATGATACAAAAAGAAATCTGAGTCATAATTCATTTTAGTAAATGTACATTCTTTTACAAATACTTTTATACAGATAGATTCTACTTTCTTGCGTTTGCCAAACAAACTCAAAAGTGAACGGCAAATGTCCACTCATCAACAGATTGCTTCGAATCTACTTTAGAACATCCGATATTAGTTTCATGATTAATAATTCTGATATTTTAGTTTGATTTTTTTTTAAGAAATTTCATTTTTAAAAACGCACAATGGTGACAAACAAAAGTTTTAAATACGAAAGGAATATATCTGAGCGAGCATTTAAAGGCTTTAATGAATGGTTTTTAAATTAATGCTACATTTCAAAAACGGAAAAAAAGGGGGGAAAAAAAACCTTTAATAATTAGAGATTATTCCATATAAAAAATTTTTTATTTAGGTTAATTTTCAAATTAAGCACAATTGCACCAATTAGAGAAGTAGCTCAGAAAAATAGCTCTTAAGGTATTACCAAATTCGGTCAAAACACGTATTTTTCGTTTTTTTATTTTATTGAATAGAGCTATCTTTTGGCTTTACAAAACAAACTGTTCTATTTCTATGTTACCTAAAGGTCAAGTTACAATCAATTTTATAAAGTTAGAAAAATTGGAAGTGTGTCTATAATCTACCACACACAAAAGTGGGCATTTAAATTGTTCAGAATCTATCATGGTGAGTCTAATAACTCAAAATATTATAAAAATATATTTCTATAAAACTTTATGAACCTAACATTTATATTATTTTCTAGAAAATGTAATAAAATATTTCTTATTGTATGAATATTGTTTGAGTTATGGTCTGTCATTTAAATAATGGTCTCAAAGAATGTCACATTTCTTATAATATTTACACGATCAGCTCTGAAATTTTTTAAAATTTTAACAAAACATTAAAATGTTAATACATTCTCTAGAGACAAATGCATTTTATTTGTTTTTATAATACTTTTACTGATATGTTTATTACTTTTTTTGTAATTGCTTTGAGGTTTTTCAAAATATTGTTTAGATAATTTTTTTCCCCCCATTTATAATGAGATTTTTGAAAAAATTTAGTTTTAATTTTTTAAAAATATTGTTGTTAGTACATTTTAGGATTTATTAAAATTTGGTTCGTCTAAAATTGGTTCACTACCACTAAAACCAACGACTTTAGTATCCATTTTAAAAAGTACTCCGAAAGAATTCGGGTACCTTAAATTAAAAGATTTTAAGTTTTAAGATGGATACGAACTAGCCCCAATTTAAAACTTCGCCCCTCCCTTCCCTCCAAAAGGAAAGGAAATGGTGTATTAAATGATCCTTCGAAAGGAAATGGAATGAAAGGAATGAAAGAAAAAACATACTTTTTATAAAAAAAAATGAATTGAATACTTCATTTAGAAGATACATTTACAATGTTGAAAACATTAAGAAAATTTTTACTTTTTTCAAAAAAATTGAAAACATTAGGAAAATAACTCAAGAAATTCTTATAATAATTTTTCAGAGTTTATCTTTTTAATAAGACACTATGTTTTATATTACACTAATAGGTATACTGTGATACGGGTATTTTATATTACACTTCTTCGTATGAGTGAATTTAAAAAATGCCATGATTGAGATAGAAAAATAAAAATAAATTAATGAGATCAAAATTTGTAAATATTTTGAATAATTTTATGTGAATTAGAAATCTAACTCCAAAAGAATGATTTAGCCAATAAAATAGCGAGTAAAATTCTTTATATATAAAAAATATAGCTGAATCATCCGGTAGTTCCAGGTTCGTCTATTAGTCAATACACAAGATTATTCAAACTAACAAGGGAGGGTACAACATGGGAAATTCATTTGGGGGTGTGAGACTTTGTGTTACTCCTTTAGGGTGTTCAACCCCTAAAGTGATAGTGCCGAAGGGGCAGTCAATTCAGATTTTTAAGTACCGTAAAATCCGACGTATAACGCGCACCTAGACTTTCGAGCTGCATTTTTTAACTTTTACTTATATTTGCCGAATAAAGAGTACTCCCTTTTATACGAAGAAACCTGAAATGTTTATGCAAAATGCTCTTATGTTTGTAAGTCATTTATTCGAGGTATAATCCCAAACTTTTAAAAAATTAGTATACTAAAAATATATAACTCTTTAAGTTTACAAAGTAAGTCATGTCTTTTAAATAAACAGTATTTAGAAACATGTCGAAGTCTAATTTTCTTTATGCTCATATAATTTTTTTTTATTTTTAAAGCTAGCGTTTTCATAACCGGCGTATAACGCGCACCCGTGAATTTCGATCCTGTTTTTTGTTTTGAAAGCGGATTTTACGGTAAGTTTGATAAGTTCCAGCAGTGCAGTGACTTAGAAGGTAAAGTACCCCTGCATACTGCGCGGGCGCTTAGAGTTCGAGTCGCATGAGGGCCAACCATCTCTTTTTCAATTCATTTAATTATGTTTACAAATAAATAAATTTAATTAAAAAAGGCTTATTGAAAATCATATGAAGTTTTATATAATTATAGTAACTATTTCACTTATTAAATTACAAAATAATTACATAAAATATCATTTAATAATTCGTAAGCCAATTTTTTAAATATATTTATTTAACTCTTAAAATAATCAAATGAATTGTAAAAGAAATAGCTGGGTGCGATTCTATCTTTAAGAGACCGCGAGGCTGGAACTCATCAAACTTACTATTATAAAGCTAAGTATAAAATTTCGAAGGTTATTTCCCCCCGAATTGATTGTCACACACACACAATTCGGCACTATTACAGTAAGGGCTGAACACCCTAAAGATGTACTACTATCACAAAAAGCTCTCTCGTCCCCAAATGAATTTCCCATGTCGTACCCTTCCCTTGTAAGACAATTACAGCAAAAAAAGAACATTTCAAAGAGTACAAAAACAATTCAAGCTTTATTTACGTCCCTACAGGTGTTCTATGAGTGAATCCTTAGTTACACGGCATACATAAATGCGATGGTCCAATTTCTGCAACACTACTCAACATAGTACTTTCAACGTTATCGGCAACTTGTGCTGACCTTCTGCGCAATTTCGCTACAAAACGAGAACGAAATCTTGGTCTTTTTCATACCCCCACAAGAAAAAATCACATGATGTTTTTAAACCCGGTGAGCACGGGGCTATCGCAAAAGAGATACGCCTTCTTCGGACGCTCACCTAATCCAATGATGAGGTGGTGTGGTAAGGTAATCACACACATCACACAGAAAAAGGGGTAAATCTCCACCTTAAGGTATCCGACTACGTTCGGAAACGTGATTTTGCAAAAATGTACAAATGGATAATATTTAGGATATTTAGTGCCACTTAGATTAGAAAATGTATATAAAATTATTTTAAGAATAGTTTTACAATAAAAAATTATTTAAGTGTAATATTTTGACAAAAAATGAACATAGAATGACCCATTTTCAAAATATTCTCCTTTTGTGAAAAATGCTTCTATTATAATAATATTTTATCTGTATATAGCTCAGATCTCTGTACAGAAGCTCAACTAGAATTTTTGAAATATATAATTTAGAAGTGGGTTTATCCATGTTTTACGACAACAGAAGGGAGCAATTTTAAGAAAAAAACGCCGATAATTATATATTTCAATGGGTTGTAACTCTGAAAATAACGTGAATTTTTCAAAAATCATAGTTGAGCCTCTGTACAGAGGTCTGAGCTATATACAGGCAAAATATTATTATAATACAAGCATTTTTCACAAAAGGAGAATTTGAAAAAAGATTATTCTGTTAATTTTTGCCGAAATATTGTATTTAAGTATATATTTTTGGTCCAAATGTCCTTAAAACAATATTATACATGTATTCTAATCTAAGTGACACTAAATATCATGAAAATTATCCCTTTATGCCCTTTTTTAAAATCACGGTTCCGAACGTAGTCGGATACCTTAATAAAAACGAAGACGTTATCTTCCTGTAATTGCGGCACATTCAGGTACACTATGGTGATAATAATGATCTCTGTAAAAAAAAGCCCGTAGGTAATGCCATGTTAAAATTGGAATATTCGCATTGATGTGTTCAACGGTTCACACACGCGAAACACCTGTAACATATGTAAATAAAACTTGAATTTGTCTGCACATTCTTTCGAACGTTCTTTTTCTTTTCTTTTCTAAAGCGTTTTAAAACCCTGGAGGAAATTACGAGGGTTAGTCGGAAAGTAAGTTTCCCCTCTCGACTGTGGTCAGAGTTGTGTATGGAAGTCAAAACATAGAATGAGACATTAAAGATAAGGTATAATTCTTTATTTTTCCACGTAAGCACCGAGCACATTGAGACTCTTTGTCATACCGATTGATAGGCTTCAAAATGCCCTCCAAGAAAAATTCAGGGCTTTGCATCTTTTGACTTCGCTCATATCCGATTCCAAGTTCTTCCTCTACTCCATCGATGGTGATACGCCGGTTTGATTTAATCATGTCATCCACCTTCCTCAAAAGATCATCAGCGACATTCTTAGATATAGGAAAGTGTCAGCAAGATAGGGGCTCAGACACACATGGAACTACGCATGGCGGTCTGCCGGGAACATCTTGTGCGTTACCATGAGGATGGCAATGACTTTCTGTTTCGGATTGTGACGTGGAATGAATCGTGGGTACACCATTTCACTTAAGGTGCTTAGGAAGCAATGCCGAAGTCAAATAAACCATTAAACACTTCTTCCGTACGCGAAGCCCTGATTTTTTCCTGGAGGACTTTTTGAAGCTTATCAAGCGGTATGACAAATGTCTCAATGTACTTGGTACTTATGTGGAAAAATAATGTTATGTCTTATCTTTAATTATCATTCTATGTTTTGACTTTCATACACAACCCTCTAGGGGAAACTAACTTTCCGACTCACCCTCGTATGAATAAAACCCTGTATAATTATTATCTAAGTCAAATATATATGAATAATATCTTTCACACCACTGTGGTACACGATTTCTGGAAAACCCGTTCTAAGCAGATTCTCTACTCAACAAAAGAGAAATATGCTTATCAAATTTCAAATTTGACATATCAAAAAATCATATTAAATCATCAAAATCACTACAGGCTTATTGGAAAAAAATGTTTCCAATACGCCTGTAGTGATTTTCATAATTTTCAGTCTGATATTAATTGGGTTTTTTATATTTTGAATCCCAAACCTAAATAGTTCCAGAGATCTAGAACCTATATACACGTAGAGATATTATCATTCATGCCCATGCAATCTTCCTTGGGAGACAATTTTCGTAAGACCCATTATTAGTGGATCTGTACTCTACAAAAGAAACCTGTCTGCCAAATTTCAAGTCTGTCGGTTTAATAGTTCCGGAGATCTCATGATGAATGAGTGTGAGTAACTTTCTCCTTTATACGAATGAAAGTTCCAAGATTAATTTATGATGTTAATGAGCAAAAAAAAGTGCTTCATCCTATTTGTTTAAAGTTTATAGTCCATGAAATTTCAAAGATTATTGGAACCCTTTTGATTAAATCTCTAGCGACAATGAAAAAAAAAAGGGAGCAACACATCTCTTTGAACGTTCACTGAAACCATTTTCAATGAATGGACTATTTTAAAATACTTTTCGTCTTTGCACTATTAGGGTAATTATACTCGTTAACTATGAACGCGCTCACTTGTTATTTAACGTACTATTTTTCCTTTCTGTATTAGTAATCGTAACAACAGGTAATCAGGTTTTCCTGCGGCATTTTGCATTTCTCTAATTATCTGCCTTTCGAGTAATCCTAAGCCAATCTCGTCTTTATGTTTTCGTCACAATTGGCTCATTAATTTAATTACATGATTGGCTTAATTGCTTGAAGTTGGTTCGTAAAATAGTTTTGCTTACTTGACTTTTCTCGTTCCAATTTTCTCAGATGATACTGATACTCATAATAATTTTATTTCCCGATTCCGGAAAGAATGTTTCCAATAAGGCTGTAGTGATTTTACGATATGATTTTCAGAGTCTGAAATTACTTTGATTTGTTATACTTTGAACCTCAAGCTTAATTAGTCCATTAAAGATGGTATTCCAATGTTTTATGTCCCACCATTTCAGAATACAATTGTTTTCGTTTTCAAAAACAGAAAAAACACGGCAAAAATAACAAGGAATTTTGAGTAATAACATAAATAATATCAATTTCTTAGTACTTAGAACAGGGGTGGCCACAAAACCCGCGGCACGCATGCCACAATGTGGTACGGCGGACTAGTAACAGTGACACGTGATGACTTATTGGACAACTAAGAGATTTGAAAAGATAATAATAGATAAAATTTTCCTTGTAATTTTATACTGAAATGCGGTTTTGTCGCACACACAAAAAATTTTTTTTAAAAAAAACCTTTAAAATTTTTATTTTAAATTCGTATAATTGAGTTTCAATAGAAAATTATCATGTAAAGATGACTTTTTCTGTCATGTACTCTTCATTGTAGTTTACACTGACTTTCTAAAGAAAAACTCGACTCGCAAAAAGAGAACTCGCAAAATTTTGGAATTCGAGGGAGTGTGTTTTAAAATATCTGGTAGGAAAAACAAAGAATTGTGCTCACTGCTTGCTATTTAAGAATGACAATTGGCTTAGGAATTTAGCTTTCCTTACCAATATTAGGTCTGATGATTTTCAAGATGATAAAAAATTGTTGATCTTTTCGCAAATCCTTTTTCAATTTCTCTCCAAGAAGTTAATTGTTACTCACCTGAAATTTAAATCGAAATTATTGATCAACAGTACCGTTCTACACAGAAAAGAAAATGTAAGGAACTTATTTCGGCTGCAAGTGATCTGAATTATATTGAATTTCAAAAAATTGTAATAGCACGCAATTTTTCAAATTTACACGATTTTATAGATTTGCATCAATATATGTTTGTGAAAAAACATTCTCAATTATGATCATAATTAAATCAAAACATCACTCAAACTTAACTGACATGTACTTAAAACAACCTAATTTTGTTAGCATCTTGGAGAACAAATATTTACATATGTAAAATAATGAACAAAGCTTAATTAACCATATTTTTTAAAAAAATATATAATAAAACTGATGACTTTAATTTTTTTTAAAAAAGAAAAGTTTAAAATGTTAAAAAAGAGACACTTTTATCAATTTTATTTGTCATGTTTTAAGTTTATTTTATCAATGCACATGATGAGTGTTAGCACGTATCCACCCGTGGGTGATACCTTTACTCCTCGCTACCTCGCACTGAGGTGTGAGTGAATGAATAACCAGGGTTGCTAGAGGATCTTATTAAGATCTTAACTTGTCAAAGATCACATGTTCCTTTGCCTTCTAAGATCTTAACTAAACACTACCATAATATTATATTATAACTTAGCGGGTCTTGAGAAAACACACAAGACGTATTAACACAAATAAGCGCGATTCCCTTTTAACGATTATATTGTCCTTCCTGTCTATTCCACCGCGTTTGGTACTACAGTTACTAATATAGATACTAGAATTATCCTCCTTAAACTCTTGTTTAACCGCAATCCTCTCGATCCTATCTTTATTTATCTCTGAGGGAATTGCACCTTGACTTGATCGTTCTGTCACGGATAGCTTCACACTCAATGACGGCTTCTTCTTCCTTCAATTCATATGCGCTTAAACCCGACTTTCAGTATTAAATCACTTCCTGGCCAGGTCATCAGCATGCTTACGTCAGACTTCTCACATTTAAAAGTGTTTCAATTTGCTTGTTCACGTTTCGCTCCTGGATTTGGTTGGAAAGAACTTGCCTTTTTCGGCCCCAAATAATCCAAGAGGAGTTTTTAGTAGAAAACGCGATGAGCCCGTCACAGTGTTAGCATTTTTTGATTCTTAAAAATGTGCGCTATTTCTTAAACCAGTGAACGCAAAGAAATTTCAAAAAAGTGTATTTTACCGAAATGAAAGCCCGTGCAACGCCGTGCCATGCACTCACATCGTACCTGTACACACCCACCTCAGAAGTGCTGGCGTCATGAAGGAAGGAGGAAATTAACATGAGGATTAAGTTATACACTCTGTAAAAGCCGGTCCACGCATCTAGTATAGATCTTGCCTATTTAAAAAATCCCACAAATTCAAAAACCACAGCCAGCAAGTACCGACTGCTTAATAATTATTTAGAATTAAATGTGTGTGTGTGTTTCAAGTTATTCATTTTTATTTTACACATAACCTATATAATTGAGTGAACTTGTAAAACGTTTATTAACTACAAAACGTTTGAGTTTCTGAGTTATAATATTAACGTCGCACTGTTCAGCTACACGAGGGTTATGACGGACCACGTATTCCTTTGAACCATGGCTCGCGATGCGTGATTACACCTGAGCTGGCACCCCCTCTCTAACTACCACACCACACCAACGGAGGTGCGACGCGTTTGCGCTCGACAGACGAACGTGCATCAAGCTGTTCTACACGGCGGTCTTCAGTGGCCAGCTCGAACCGCGATATGCCGTCCATTACCTTAACCACTGGGCTACCGCAGCCCCACTACAAAACGTTAGTTAATAAACGTTTAATATAAAATAGTATAATAATAATAATAATATAAAAAATATAAAATATATACCGTAAAATCCGGCGTATAACGCCCACCTATACAAAGCTATATATATATATTTAATTTTTAAGTATATTCGCCGTATAACGCGCATCCCCTTTTTTACGAAGAAATCTGAAACGTTAGTATACATTGTTCTTATGTTTTGAAATCATTTGTTCGAGGTATTATCCCAGACTTTTGAAAAAATAGTATACTTCTAGAACTATAACTCTTTTAGTTATAGTCATTTCTTATAAATAAACAGAATTTCGATATGAGTAGAAGTAAAAAAAAATTTTATGCTCATCTCTTTTGTTATTTTTAAAGTTACCGTTTTTATATTCGGCGTTTAACGCGCACCCTTAAATTTCGACTTTAATTTCGTGCTGGTAAGCGGGCGTAAGTATAAGCTTTCACCAGGATTTTGCCAGTAATAGTACTATAAAATATATAATAATATAAAAATGACAACATAAAAAAGACAAAAGTATAAACAATAAAACATCAGTTTGTACTTTTGTCTGTGTTTATATTATTTTTGAATTTATTATATACTTACACACACTTGCATAAAAAAAGCTATTTGCGTAAAAAAAAAAAAACACACACACACATAAAAAAAACCCCTATAATTTGCTCTTATTTGTGAAAATAAAGCGGCACGCTTCTAAAAGTGCCGCCCCCTGACTTAGTGGTGGCTGAGCATTTAAAACATAACTAATTTGGTTAAACTTTCGATAATGGCGTGGCCACGGTAGCTGAGTGGTTATGGCCGCGGATTCGTGACCAGCATTGTCGAATCGTGATGCTATTGCCGTCGTGTAAAAGGGTTAATCTGTCGAGGCTCAAAGCTCTCACACTGGTTTGGTGCGGAAATTTCGAGAAAGGGGTGCAAGCTCAGGTGTTGTCTTAATTTTAATTTTGCTTCAATATTAATAGATTTATTGCTTCCATTTATTTTTCTGGTCATGCACCAGAAAACGTGGATATTTATAAAAATAATAAATTCAGTTTTTGTTTTCTAAACAATTACAATTCGTTCGAGAATAGGATGTGAAGATAGAGAAAAAAATTTTTTACAATGAATACATGAAAAATAATGAAAACAATAATAATTCATTTTGTTTTAAACTTTCACTCCAATAAATGTTTTTTGTTTCCGAATCTGATATAAAGGTATATATTTATTTTTATGTGCGGTCCACGAGATTATAACGTTTTTCCGAAGTGGCCCGAAAGATCATTTGGGTTGGACACCCTTGTTGTAAAATATCCGAAAAGAAAAAGAAATATTCCTCATATAATCATTATAATGAATATACAAGAAATAAGAAATGGAACATAAACTTAAGCAAGTTACAATATTCCAACATGAAACAAATTCGAAATACTTACAAGAAATGGTTATTGCATAAAAAAAGAATTTATAAAATAAAAGCAAATCACCAAGGAATTCGAATGGAACGAAAACCGGAATAGAAATTGAAAGCTTCATTGACGAAATACACATAGAAGAGAGATCAATGTTGACCCACCTTTGGCCCTGTTATCCGGCTTGGCATTGACCGCCACAGAAAATCCAATACGTGAATCAGATCGGCCCCGGGGATCCTGCAGGGCATTATTCTGTTGAAATATTAGCCCAAGAGTCCGGAAAAGGACAACACTATGGGGAGTAGAATTTCTTCAACTTATCATCGGCAGCAAAGGGGTGTTCAGGATGAAGATCAAAAGGTTTCTGCTACCAAATAAAATTATGCTCCACATCACAACTTTTGGTTGCCATACTGTGTGGCCAGAGACATCTTAGGATCTCTTGAGGCCTCTGGTCTCAGTGAAAACGTAGGCCGTCCCCTTACCCTTTCATATGCCATGTTATCAAATACTCGTACAAACGGTAATCCGTAATACATGAGCATGACTCACACTCTCACAAACCAACTCGGTCAGCTGCCACCTTTCGACTAAATGATGGTGCATGGTGGTAGGCCAAGGCCTGATGACTTCTATAAGCTGTGCAATGTCTCCGTGCCCTTAGCATGCGTTCGCTGAGTCGCCAGTCGATGGATGGTCTTAAGTCACTACTGTCTAGGTAACACAACGGATCGTTGAAAAGGAATGCATCAGGGGACCAGGGACGTCTTAAGACTCTTTGAGGCCCAGAGTCCTTTGCGAAAGTACGCCCTACCTTACATCTTTAAAAGTAGACAGTAGTATGGTTGCCTTCCGTAAATACTCTGACCAAACAATAATTTGAAACAAGTGCGCAATGACTCATAACCAAAAAACCTAGGCACAAACCGGCTAGACTGATGCCCGTATCTCGACGTAATGAATTGAATAATTGTTTATAGTATTAGACCTTCGCCTAGACATTGACAACGGTCATCAGATGACAAAACAGTCTTACCACTTTTGCCAATTAACATGCTGTTTGGAATTCCCCGTTTTTCGGAGAGAATAATATTTGACCATAAAAATTATCTGGTTCATAACCTTAGTAAGGAAGAGTCGAAATGCGAAACGAGGCCCTGGGCCCGGGTCGCCCATGCCTTAAGACAGCCTCCTGAACGTTCACACCTCATCCATTCCTGCCAACATCGTTGAATGGTAGCATCACTAATACCCAAATGCCGAGTGATCCTGTGATTTGACCACCTTGTTTCCGGTAACCAAATTGTACGTTCTCTCTCAAATGGTGACATCTGCTCATACTGTTCGTGAATTCATCCGTGAAGCATTGGTCTACTTGGGTTGACGGAACTACATTCATATAGAAGTTATGCCAGGGTCAATTTTAACCTACCGCGTTCCCTGTAGGCAAATTGTTACGCCTCCCCCCTATTTCCCATACAACCCCCTCCCCAGTTCTGCACTTTGCTAGCTTTGTCTGGGAAGAATTTTCTCTTACTCTTTTCTTTGTTTTGCTCTTAGGAGAGTCTTTCCATTATCCCACCTCACCTAACCCTGCAATCCTGGCACCAATCCCGTCCTATCTCACGTGATCCTGGGCTGGCAAAACCAGCAGCCGCAGCGGTTATTATAGTGGTACCGCCTGAATCTCACCTTGTTCATTTCTTACCATACGGCATCAAGGACCACCCACCAGCAGTAAATTAATGAAATCATTTGATTTTCCAATCCAAAGATTTTCTTCAAGCTTTGATCATTGCAAAATTATTAATGACATCCTTGTAATCCGTTTTCATTGTAATACCATGTTGAGTGCACAGGGCAACATCCAACTGTTAATTTTCCACAGTAGATCTCTCATTCTCTATTGTTTACTCTCTCTTAAGGGTGGCATGCTTCTAAGCGGCGACTTTACGTACTCTGAATTTTGCTCTGTTTTCGGCCCCCCAATTTCGCACCGCCTAAGCGGAAAAGCGGCCCTGAGTTATGCATTGGAATATCATCTGTTTTGTGTCAGCTGAATAATCAAATACGATGTGCTGGAGTTTCAGCTAGTCAGTCACCGGTCTTTAAAAGTTAGTCATTTATATATTCTATCACAAGCTGTCTGATTTTGTCTCATTCAGTTAAATCCTTTTTTGATGCTTCGATGTTTTTATGTTAGTGTATTTAAATTTGTTGATCACTAAGAAAATCAAAAGTGTAATAAAACATAAATTTTAGAATATCAATGAGCTGGGAAATTTAAAGTTGTTTTTACTTCTGGGGTAGAATATATATATATTGATAAATATATTTTTCACATTAATTTTTTTTATTGAGAATATTTATAACCCCGTACACAACAAAATATCATACGGGGGCTTACATAAAAGTAAACATGAAGCACACGTCACAAAGAAAAGGATTACAACACAAGTATCCCTGCTCTACCCTGGAATCGAACCCACACACAGACTCTATGGAACCACGGTCAGCATTACTAACCACTATACCGGATGGGCGGCATTCCCATTAATGAAAAGGGAAGTATTTATTTTAACGAATTTCCTGGATTTTGTAAGTTTTCTGGATTAATGAGAGTTCCTACTTTGCTTTAATATTTTAATCACATTTTACAGTAGTTAACAACTCGGACAGAGTGTAATAAATAAGAAGTTACCGTTAGAACTGAATACAAAAAGATAAATCTTAAAAAAAAAATAATAAATACATAAGTAAAAGCTAGACTGATATGATTTTAAGGTTTTTCTTTTTCTTTTTCCAACTTATACTGTACACTTATACTTATACTGTTGGTTTTACAATGTTAAAAATGGTATGGTTGATTTTTCTTGGTTTTATAAATTGAATTAAAATCAATTACATTGTTTTTATTAACTTCATGGGTTAATTCAACACATTACAAGTACAATACAGAGAACTGACATTTTAAATTTGGCGATCACTTTATTTGATTACACTTTTTTTAAAGAAGATATATTGCCTACCATCACAAACAAGCCAAGGACCTTTTAAATTAAGGACAGAGAACTTTAAAAGAGAATTTGTTAAAGCAAATTTATGAATGCTATATTTAAAGACATTTTACAATATTTTAAGAGAAAGCATTTTAACCTAGGAAAAAAATACTCAAATAGTTCTAACAATCAAATAGAAAATCAAGGCAGAAAAGATAAAAAAAAAAAGTGTAATATTCACTGCAAAACTGACTATGTATTAATATTCTTCTTCCTCTCTGCAAAAACTTTAAAGCAACATTAAAAATAAAAAAATTGTAAAAATAAATGAAATAAAATAGAAAAAAAAAAAATACTAATAAAATCAGTTTTTGAAAGTAAAGTAAATGACATGAAAGAATTTTTTCACTGAATGATATGCTATATTTATATTTTGAAGTATTCATAATATGCTGCAAGAAATACATTTTCAGGCAACTATGCAGTAGGTGCAGCAAAGTATGTAAAATGACTAATATTTAGGGAAATGAACCCTAACTTAAGCAAATAAACACACAATATATCAAGGAAATTATATTGATAAACCTGACAGAAACAGATATCACATGTTCAAATAATAAACCAAAATAATGTTTATAAAATACAGTTAAAATTAAAGAATAAGTCAATATTTAAAGAAATATTAACTTATTTAAATAGAATATAGTTTCATAATACAACTTGCAAAATTGATTCTGATGAATAAGAATTTAATTAAAAGGTTTTTTCTTTTCTTGTCTCTCAAAGAAAGTGAAAAATCATACATGCAAATATAATGTTCATCATCTTAGAACAAAAATAAATAACTTATTTAAGATTATTAATGCAAAAAAAATTAATGAAACAATACAAAATTTGTGCTTTTTGGCACATCATACAAAAGTGGCAAAGGGTTAACAAAAATTCGGAACAATGTTTTATTTTAAATTTAAAAGCATTAAAATAAATGTATTTTGAATTCATTTACAGTAAAAACCAAACATTCTAAAAATGTGAAGAATTTATTCAGATAAAGCTATGTACAAAATTAAATCTGAAAATTATTAAGTCCATCATTTTTCATTCGTCTAATTTCTTGACTATGCCTTTTTTCTCTTAGTCTTTCGGCTGCAGCCTTTTCTTGCCTGAAACATATATGAAATTTTTTTTAATCTTAAATAATTCTTGTATTTGAAATTACAAAAATGCTTTGATTTTTTTTTAATAACATAAAGACTAAAGCATCATTCTAGAACATATTTTGAATCTGACATAATACACTTCAATTTTTGGAATATCAAATTTTGGAACAAAAATAAAAGTAAATACATTCTAATTTTTAGAAAGTCTATTACATAGTGAAAGTACAATGTTCCACAGAATGAAATCTATACTAGAACATTTAATGTTTCATGCAAGTTGCTATGGGGACCACACAAATGTATACAAAAATAATTTTGGAACATTTATAAAAATAGAAAACAAATATGTTACTACTTAGATGAAATTTGACAAGAGAATGAATTTATAAGAGAGAAAAAATTGAGCTAAGAAAAATTTGTTTAAGTTACATTAACAATTTCTGATCATTAAAGTGTAAAAGACACCACATAAAAACTGCTTGAACCAGAATAGTATAAGCTCTTTTTCAAGCAGGATGAAATAATCTAATAAATTATATTATTATAAAATGTAAAGAAACTTAATATAAGTATTGCTGTACAGTTATTTTTTATTTATGTGAAACTAAACTACTAAAAATGTTCCACACACACATTTTTTTTTAATAAATTAATTTAACCATAATATCAAATGTATTTCTCGAGAGACATTAACTTTATCATCAGTCAATTGATTCCTGACACACATTGGATTTGTTTTAATATTAATTTCTTTATATAAAAACACTTTAATGGTCTCTTGCTAACTTTTTGAAAACCTAATTATTTCATAGAATAATTAAATAAAGGGTAAAACTCTATTAATATATATTTTAAAATTCATCAGTTATTTCATGAAATACCAAGGTATTTTATGAAATAATTGAATTATGCACTTTAATAGTAATGTGTACCACAGAAATCCAGACAAAAAAAATAATGTTAAATCTTCTTATCTCTATTTATTAATTTTTACAATTCCTGCATTTTAAAATATTAAACTTTATTAGTTTAATTTTTTAAACAGAGCTGGACAAGAGAATTAAGAAAGAAAACAATATTGAAAGATAAAGAATGGTTAAGGCCATGTTACAAAAAAGATATGTCAATATATTTTAAAATGAAATGAAAAATCAATGTTAAAAGAAAAATGATTAATACATAAAATATAAGCTACAAAATGCAATTTTTTCCATATAAACAACAGAACTATAAAATACGCATAATATTTCATAACATTTCCAATATCTAACGTTATTTTAAATTCAACAATTTAGCTTTTAGGGACTTTCATACTTAATTTCAAGGAAGAAATAAATATTTCTTTATTCATGTATAACTTGTAGGAATATATTACAGAAAAATACTTTTTACTTGTTAGTATTTTTTATTATTTTTTTTTATTTAGCATTATATCAGAAGATACAAAACAGTACCTAACTGAATGGCATACTCTTCTCATTTCTTAAATAATTTAATAACTTACTTTAAGGTTCAAAATTAACTGTAGCTAATAAAACTTTCCCTCATTTTTTAAAATTATATATTTAAGTTATTAATAAACATGATCAATGATTTCTATGAAAGTAATAATTTGTATTTTAAAAAAAATGTTGGAAAAATATTTGTCAAATCCAAACATGTTTGTTTTTTGACTTCCCCGCAAAAAACTTTATTAACTTTTACAGCATACAAAGAATAATTTAAGTAGTTTATATAGAGTATGCATTTATCGCTTTTTTTTAACAGTTGAACATTAAGTACAGTGCATTAAAAAATTATAAGACCATTAAGGAATTAGTGCATTTCTGAAGAAAGACATTATATACAATTTATTAGCATGTACACTTACAATTGTAACTGTGAAATATTTTCTGTACTAAATACAACTTTAAAAAATTTAAATTGTATTAAAGTTTTCATTTAATTTTTCTGAAAACTTAATAAGCTCCTATTATGAAATTATAAAACTATCCGAGAAAATTAATATACTATGCATCATACTAAAATTATTACAAAAAGTATTTACTAGTATTTTATGAAAGCATTACTTCAGAAATAGAGATCCTAAATTGATTGCATTATTTATGATTTTTTTCTGAACTCATGGGAGTAAATATTTACTAAGTGTAAAGTGAGAAAAATTTTACTTTATAAGAAAGATCTGAAAGTAGAATAACTAAGTTAATGCAATACTCTAAAACTGGCATCCACAATGTAATAAGGAAAGAATATTAAAACTAAATAATAAAACTTGAAAAAAAGTGGGTTTTGACAGCTAGAAATGGCTTACATATTTTTCAATTATAGACTAAAAAAATGTTTTGACTCGAGAAATCTAAAAACTTTCTGGAAAAGTCACAGCTTGGAAGAGTTTTAAATCAAATTAATACAATGAAGTAAACACAAAAATTATTGAAACATAATTAAGAAATGAGCTTAAAACATGATATAATATCTTGGAACAATGAGAGGAAACAAATTATATTTTCTGATGAAAATAAATTTAACTTGGATGGATCTGATGACTATAAACATTCTTTGAAAGACTTAAAGAAGGAACCAAAAGAATATTTCAATCAACAAATGGAATAATGATCAGTAACGGTTTCAGGATCCTTAATCATAATAAATTGTGAGATAAACAGCAAAAATTAGATCATATGCACACTGCCCAACATCTAAACAGCTATCACCATCTCACAATGTACAGACTTTTTATTACGTTATAGTGATACTTCAGAAGAACAATGCTTCTTACCACATGTATAAAATTCATCCAGGAATGGCTTTAAGAAGAAACGGTTACTGTTTGGTCATGGCCTAGACAAAATTGAGATGTGTGCTCAATAAAAAACTTTTTGTCTATATTATGTCACAAAGCTTATGCTCTAATACCGAACTGAATAGATGTAGCTACAATAAGGATATGGAATAATATTTCGAAAATTGAAATTAATCACCTGTTCATTTCAAAGAAAAATATGTTTCAGATTATCAGGAAAAATGGGGGACCAATATCATATTAATTTTCAACTTTTTTGTTTTCATACAAGTGGTTTTATAATTTGTGATCAATGTATTTTTCATATTAATATCCAACATTTTTGCAATCATTATTTAAAGTTATCTAAACCTAATTATAATAAATATGGTGCAATATCATATTTCTTGTTTTTAAGTTATAATTAGAGCTTTTTTTATTTCCCCAATTAATGAGGTCATATAATTTCTTGAATGGCTATATTGTCTTCTCTCTTTACATCAAAATTATCATTAAAACATAATAATAAAAACAAAGATAATAAATTTATCAATTATTTTGCAATACATCATTTTTCCTACACAGAATCAAAAATCATTACCCAACCTTTTCCCTATGAATGCAGTCCAAAATTTACCTTTCCCTTTGAAAAATATTTGGTTGATCTGTGCAAGCCAAAAGGAATCATTGAAACATCTTGATCTGATGTGACATTTTAACCTTAAATTATTTAAAATCTTGATCATAATCTTAAATTATTTAACATCTTGATCTAGATCATTTTAAACTTAAATTATTTAAAATAATGATAGTTGAATAATTTTTAACTTTTTGTGCTGTACACAAAATGCATTGCTTAAATAGTAAGTTCTGAAGTTAATCATTGTGTCACATATGAGATACAATGAAATATTTATTCTATATATTCTTCTTTTTTTAATAATTTCATTACTTGGGTGTTGCAGTAAGCATTATGTTCATATACATTCAGAATGAATAGAAAGACACCTGGAGAACTGACACAATAAAATATCTTTACTATTTCATAATTCAACAAAAAGGAACAGTTTATTCATTTTTCCTCTCCTTTTACTTGAAAATAAAGTTTAAGCAAATTTTAAAATTTCTACAGGATTTGCAGTCATGCAGATTCAATATATAATTTAGTTGCTTGGTTAATGTGTAATTTAATTATATTTCAGTTTTTAAGAGATTTTAAATACAGTTACTTTTATAAAAAGGAAACCACATAAATACAATTATAAATTTGACTTTCATTATACATTCAGGGAACTTCTGAACAATATTTTAGAAATACAAAAGGTCAGTTTAATTGTTTAAATATCAAACTTAATTTGTAAATAGAAAATATTAAGCAGTAACAGTTATGATTAAATAGTTTTAATTCTGGATTTTCTTCAATCATTAAAGTTTAACACTTCTTGTTAGTATTTTTTTCTTTCTTTTATTTATATATAAGCTTTATATGTAGTTTTGCATAGCAAAGGCTTTAGTATAAAAAGAACAAAGTTAGATCATTTAAAATTTAAGTTTTCATTTTAAAAAAGGATCAATAACACAGCAATTTTATACAAATTTTTTTTAATGATTAATTGTGAGACAAACAACAGGAAAAGAATTTCATAACAGATATTTGTATGGTCTTCTCCATAAAAAGAATTGATTGTGCATATGACTAACTTCCTTTAAATTATTTTACAATGGTTTCTAAATAGAGCTTCTAAATCAATTTAACGGTTTTAGTCTGTTCTTTAAAAAAATTGTCAACACTGATACACATACATATGATGAGGGATAAAACTAAGTTTGCTTCTTAGATTTAAAAGTCAATTTTAAATAATTCTCACAAAGAAAAAAAAAATCAACATGATATAATTTTTTTTACCATTAACTTTTAGTTAGTTTTTGCCCTCTCTCACTGAACATTTCTTTTAATTGAGCTGTGTGTCATAAATGCAACATTTTCTTCACTTCTATATCAGATATGATTTATCACCAAACAGATTTTAATAAATGTGAAAATATATTTAAAAACAGAATTTTCCAACAATTTAAAGCTTTTTTTAAATGTTGAAAGTATGAACAGTAAAATTTAAACATACATTTATCATACAAATGATGCAATATTGGATAATAATTATCATTCTAGTTAGATGTTTACGCTTAAAATTCACATGACAAATTCAAGTCTCCTTCACAATATTGATGCTTTCAAATTATAAGCACTTAATTTACTTAAAATGTTCTTTAATACTAATTGCAAGTGGAACAGGGATGACTTTTATCATGCTGTCAAAACTATATATGCATATTTGTTATAATCTGCACAGGAGTTCTTAAGAGAGCACAAAAGTATATGAAATTTTAAAATAATCAATTTTGACTTTATAATTGTCTAGAAGTATGAAGCAAAACATTCCTTTTATTTTGTCTACATTGGCGCCAGCGAGTGCATCGCTTGTAATTTATTGCTGATCAATGTAATCATTATTTTTTATTAAGCAGAATAAAACTAGATTTTGAAGGGAGAGGTTGTGTGGCGATGTCTCTCTCTATTTGAATAGAATTTGATTATGATTTCGTTTTAAGTATTAGTTTCAGTTTTTACACTCTTCACAAAGAAAAAAAAATTTCCATTAAAATAAGTATATGTAATAAATAAAATATTTTATTACATAAACTTTCTTAATGGTAAACATATGCTTTTCTCCTTTCAATCACGCATTTTTTTAAAAAATAGCAAAACTAACTGCATGAGTAATGTTACCTTTTTTTCCTCAAAGCTAATGTCTCTGGTAAGACCTCAGGAGGAGGTTTTTCAGCTTCTCTGATATAACATCTCAGTTTGTCCATACAATCTGCAAGGTTCAAGGTTTGAAGCCTGGTCTTATCTGACCTTAATACCATGAAGCCCTCTTTTGTGATTTTATTGTAATGCTGAAAATAAAGTAACATAAAAATATTAACCTTAAATTCAGAAGTTACATTAAATGTATCAAAAAAATTACTTAACAGATTTAAAATAAATTTATTACGAAATCTACAGATAAATAAGAATTACCTTTGTAGGCCTTTGAAGAATATAAATATAATATTATAAAATATCTTATTAAATTAAATTATAAAACTAATTACATGATAATAAAATATTAGTGTATTAAAATATGATTTAATATTTAGAGAAATAATTCACAGTTATATATATAGATAAGAAATGCCTTGCAATTACACCATTATCTGTAAATGCTATGATAGTTTTATGCTCTTAATTACATTTCCTAAAAAATAATTTGTTTCATAAGTTTGAGTAGGGAATATATATAGTTTAGCTAAGTTATGTTCACTTTTTCATGAAAAGTAATATATTGATAATATTGCTTATTATTTACATAGGGATATTGGTCTAATTATTAATGGAAAAAATAGTGAATTATACTTATGAGGTTACTATTTTTACTCTACATACTTAAATTTTATTAAAACAACAATTAACCTTTCACAGCTGAATAAATACAGAATGTTACATAATATAAACAAATTAAATAGAAGTATTTCTTTAATTTTAATATTATTAAAATCCAGTTGCAACAACATTATTTAAACATCAATATATAAGAAGAGTATACTTATCAGTAATGTAATTGTTATTTACTAAATAAAGAATGTGAAATAATATTAATAAAAAGTTTGTGAGATACTGTTTAGAACATCACTAACTTATAAAATCAAACATGACTATCCTTAAATCCCACATTTATATCCATTTATACCAAGTATGATTAAATTAAAAAATTTGAATATGTATTGCTTACTTCTCTTAGGCATAGATGTTGTTAACATTTATTTTGCTCTGATAATTACTTGAATACTTTATTTTGTTACAATATTTCGATTCTAATACTTATATTTTCTTCTTCAAAATGTCTTTCTTATATATATTTTTAAAATATTGTTTCCTATTTCTGTACGTGATATTTCAGGATTAGTCAGGCATTCCTTATGCGAAGAAAATAAAACGGAATTTAATGTGTAGGGTATCTCATACCCAAGGGTGTTTACAATGTGTTTTTACTGTAAAATTTGTACACAAAGGTGAAAAAGGAAGTAAAGTAGGAAACACAATATGTTTATTGCACTTTTCACTCGTAAATTTAGTTATTCAGTTCTTTTTATTAGGGCATTCAGTACATTGTTGATACACTACTTTAATCTTCCTTGCAAATGAGTGTGATGTTTTCACTGGATCTTAAATTTTTTAAAAATTAATTTCATAGAAGCATTGCTTTTTGGTTTCTACATTCTTTACATTCTTCTTTTAATTGAAATCCAAAACACTTCAGAAATCAGCATCTGGTTCAATGTTTAGTAGGTGGTTTCTGAGTACTTAACAAAATAATTTTTGCATTTATCATCAGAACATTCAACACAAAAATATATTGTCATAGTCTAACGATTACATTTTTTAGCCATTGAATATGATGAGGTCATTTTATCAATAACAATAATTTCTCCCTCATTTAAATTAAGGAAGATAATATTTCAGATTTCAACCAAACCCAATGTGGATGGTACTGCAGATGAATCCATTGTATCACCACTGGTTATTATTGAAAGTAGAAGACAATTCCAATTTTTCTTGGGTATATATGAAGCAATTGTTGCATCTTTTTAAAATAAACATATAGGAGTAAACGTATATTCTATAATTTCAAAAATTTTAGAATTTCTCTTTTATTTTTTCTTATTGTTCCAGCAATAATTGTTTTCTTTTTCAAAAGTTCATCTGAATGTGGATAAGATTTGTACCAGTCTCTTTTAAAAATACATTCTTCCCAAATGTTTTGTGTCTCTACATATACAGACGTGGATCCGGGTTCAAGAATTTTATGCAAAACAGTCACAAAGAAAAATAACAGTTCTTTAAGAGTGATACGAATTTATTATCGGAAATCTAATTCTTTGAATACAGGATTCTGCAGCAATATTCACAGAGTAAATCTCCGAAGGTCTTCAGACCTTCAACAGCAATCAAACACAATTATCAGTGTTTAAAATACACATATGTAAAAGATTATTCACAAGCACAGCCGAGCTAATCAGTAATCAAAACAATGCTCACTAAACACTGGTTGAATCAAGACTGACTGGTTGCGGCTGGCACTGCTCTATTTATAAACCCGATGGAAACTTCTAGAAAAATCCACACGAATCATAGAGCATGAAATTAGTGGTGAGATCCACTACTTTCTAGAAGAATCCAAAGAGGGTCCCAAACTCGTCAAAGTCGCCGGCCTACCTGGTCATTAAATATGATGCCAACTTGGCTCTCTATCGCCAAGTTCTCATTGAATCGCCAGTATAGCGTAAGGGACAGCATTTTCTTGTGAATATTACAATTTTAACATAAAATAAATATAAGATAGAGTAATATAAATGCTTTACACATCCAGATACAAATTATTTACACTATTTACACAAAATTCGTAACAGTATTTATTTTTGACAGTGTCTCTCCCTCTTCTAAATTTGGATTGATTTCAGCGGAGGAATCATACTTGTGTAGCGGTATCTTCTATATAAGCCAGTAACTGCCTCTGGACAGAAGCAATTATTTTGGTTTAGCAGTATGTTATGTGCTTAGGGTACCAAAGGTTGCGGGTTCTGTCCTCTAGATATACACACCACACTCGCTCTCATTTCTTCATCATTTGATACTCTATGATACTATACTCTTCATCATTTGATTCTTCCTCATTATCACTGCAAAGAGACTTTCTTCATCCAAAAATACTGTTGTACTATACCTACTAAATATACTGTATCTATTAAATTACTTAAATATCACATTTCTTCATAACTACAATAATGCACCATAGCATAAGAAATATTTTAAGTGTGTTCATGCACTCAGAACTGTAACGCTGATTACCCAAAGAGGCGATATCTAAAAATATATATTTAGAATTTGCCTACAAGCTAAGGCCCCTCAAAGGATATGACCTTAAAGTCAGCTACACAAGAAACTATCCATTTTCCAATAAAAAAGGCTTAGAAGGAGCATTAAAAGAGGACAGTGGGTATGATTTACCCTGAGTGAGAAGTGCCGGTTTAATTCAAATATTTTAATAAGAAAATACACTTATTTTTAAAAACAAAATGGGCTAGGTAGATCGCTATTTTAATACTTTTAGAAAATCAGTAGTTTTCCATTAACTTCAATTAATTTTAGTATTTTACATTTAACTAGTTTTACATTGTTTTTAAATCTATTTTTTAGTTTAAACATAATTTCTGCTTAGTAATATAGGTAAATAAAGGGGAAAGGTTGACAATTTGAATATTTAACCCTACAATTTAGTCTTGAGCATAAAAATTTGCTAACATATTAGCGTGGCTATATTAAAACATGATGTGATGCATTAATGTGACTGAGACTGTAGGAAGAGAAAATACTAAAATAGTTGGTATGTATTTAGTGGACTTCTCTACCCACTGAAAACACCTGGGATGTTCTTGGTAGATGTGTTTCACAAAAGAGTCACTTTAAACTAGGTAATAACTAAAAATCGTCAAACGAGAAGGATAGGACCATATTCCTTTGGTTCTCCAAGACAGTTTAGTGCACTATACATAACTGATGTCAAATGTGCATTAGTGAGTGGAGAACATACATTTTTTTGAGTGACTTACTTGTTGTCATTCCAAATAAAAAAAGCAATTTGGGAAAAAGACTAAGGAGATTTTTCTTTAAAGAAAAAAAAATCATGTGGCAAAATTATTTATTTATTTTATTTTAATGCTTTTAAATCAATGAATATTAAATATTCTAAAAATTGTGTTATTCCTTAGCAATAGCCAAGCAATTTGAGGGTGTATACACTATCATTCTAAATCATAAAATATCTAATTTAAAATCATTTCTTCAATCAAAGAGACAGCAAAACAATAAATATCCATAGCATTTTCAAAATATATATATATATTTATGGCTTTTAAAATACACTGCCCTCTAAAAGTTGCTGCCCTGTTGTATGTGTCTAATTTGAAAATGAAAGAATATAAAAGCAAGAAATTTGGAGAAAATGTGCAATAAACAATTTCTTTTTGAATGTTCAACGCATAGATTTACACAAGTTTAACAAAAAAAAAGCACTGTTGAAAAAAAAGTCATTATTGGAGGAAACAAAATATATTACAGATTTATGAGGAAAAATGACTTGAAAACATTACAAAAATGGGTTATAATAAGAAATATGTCCACTCCTAACTTCAATATGAAGGTGGCATTGACATTTTCAAGTCATGGGATACCACAAACAGGAAGCAATGATCAAAATGGAGTAACCCTTATTCCAGATTATGTAAGAACTTTGGAGGTGAACTTAAAACACCAATATGTCTATCAAGGTAACCCCAAGTATGCTCTATCAGATTCTGGATTGGAGACTGAGTTGGCCATTCCATTCATTCCAAACTATGGTCATGAAGATAATCCTCAACAAGTCCAACTCAGTAATTTCTTGCATTATCATCCATCAGAATTAATTCATTACTAATAGTAGTGGTTGATATCGATATCTCACTTCAGTCAGAATTCCTCCGGGGATCATATGCAGGTCAGTGTGACCATCAAAAGAGATCTCTGCCCAAATCATGATTCCAACACCTGTGTATTTGTATCTTTCAACACTGTTGGATTGGCTGTATAAAGTGAGTTGTTCCCTCCAGATCAGCAGACACCCTGAATCTCTTTTCGGTGTAAACCTGGACTCTTCTGAGAATACAGAAATCTATTGCTATCTAGCCCAGGAAACATGTTTCTTTGCCCAATATAAAGGGGCGCATCTCTGTCAATGGCTCAGCGAAACACACATAACTGGTCGTTTTGCAGAGACTTGCATTGTGAAGGCATTTTTGCATCATTGTAGAGAAGATTCCTGTTCCTGATTGAGTAAATAATTTCTCCACGACATATCTAGACTCTCCTGGATATTGTCAACCAAATTACCAACAACCATTGAAGATCAACAATCATACACATAATGTACACACCAAGCTATGTAAATTTGATTTTTGCACATTTTCTCTAATTTCTACTTAAATATCCTTTTCTTTAAATTAAGTTAAAACAAACATTTTTTTTTCTTTATATCTTTTCTTGAAGTACATGATTATCATTCATATAAACAATAAAATTTATTGTTGCTGCTCTTTTTTAATGACAAACTTTGAAAATGCATTCAGGGCCGATCCTAGCAGGTGTGCAGCGCATGCCCCGCATGCGGGCGGCCGCAGGCCACCTAAAATTCCTTCGATCAAGCAAAATTTTTTGTGAATTTTTCAAATTACAATTTATAATAAGTTGAATAAATATGCTGAATTTTAAATAGTTATTGAAAAATCAAAATAAGTCCCGATTTCTCGATAGCATAACACAGTTCGAGAAAAATAAGAATGAATTTCAAATTGTGAGGAACATTCCTTCTCATCAGGGGTATAGCCTGCTTTATCAGGGGGCCAGTACCAAAAATACAGGCCACCCTAGCTACAGGTGCCCTGGACGTGTGTAAGCAAAAAGTTGTAAAATGTTATTAATGGTCATATTAAGAGTTCTTTTCTACGTTTATAAAATAGTATGTCACTGGCTTCAAAAGATATAAATTTTCCGTGTGAATTCTGAATCTCAGGTCCTACTATAAAAAAATTTAAAAGCTGGTAAAGTTACTCAAAATAATGAGAAAACAAGGAGTGGTATGTGGTCAGAAAGCAGGAAAAACTTCTTATTCAAAGCGGTTCGACAAAAAGATCGTTTGAAGTGAAATACAGATAACACTTGGGATGGGAAAAATACATTCAGAATGTTATTTGCTCGTAAATGAAAATAACCCCTTCGTCTGTTGATTAATTGACTGTAATAAATGTCGCACTAAGAAGCTACACGAAGGCTTGGCAGTTAGAAATTTTTTCAAAAGTGGTCCAGTGAAAGAGAATATTATAGATTTTATTTATCCCGGTTCTCGTTTATTTCTGTAACAACCAAAAGACCGAAAGTGCATTCAGTCAGAAAGGGATCTGTTTCCCGTTCCGAGAAAGATCTGGCCCATAAGCGCCAGAAATCTTCTGTCACCCTCCAAGTCTACAGTTAATTATTTTTTTAACGAGTATTCATGAGTTCTCAACACTGGTCCAATGAGGGAAGTGGGAGGGGGTGTTAAAGAAGAATTTCGACACATCGAACAAAAGTAATGCAAAGCACGATCAAGATTTATGACATGCTTAAGGACGAATGAAAAGAATTCGGCAGAATGACCCCTTCTTTTCAGAGACCCATCTCTGAAGAAAACAAAAGACCCCTTTTCAAAGAAAACTGAAGAAATTTTGCGTCAATTTGACTTGCGAACTAATTTCTTTTAGACAAGACAAAAATCGGAACAACAAAAACAGTTAAACAATAAAAAAGGTAACTATATTTTCACTTTCAAAATTCTCTTTTCAATTTTTAAGATTTAATGCCTAGGTATTTAATCATTGCGTAAAATAAAGCTAAAAAAATATTTTGTTGCATTTGTGCTATAACTATTTTATTTATTTATTTATATAAATATAAATAATTGGCATCAGTATCTTAGAATACTTTCATGTTGATTAACATATTTAAGTGTATGTTTTCGTAGCTTGAAGGTACCGTAATCTTAAAACATTTTAAATTGGCATTGTTATTCAAATGAAAGAATATTATTTGCCTCTCGTATAAAAATAATTCCTTTAGTTACTTATGAAAAACGGTAGTAGTTCATTTAAAATACAAAACACTAATGAGCCTTTGAGTACATTCATTAATTATTTACCATACTTAAAATGATCCTAACAATAGCTCGAAATTGAAATAAAACGTAGTTATATTTATTTTGATGATTTTGTTTGTAATCATAACGTATTACAATAATTTTGTTTAGTAATAAATGAAACAATCTATAATCTCTAAATATTTAATTAAAACTGCTTCAAACTGTGAAAAGAATTTTCAAAGAAATAAAGTATGTTAAGTTTACTTTAAGATACACACACATTTTTTGTTCTTTTTATTGAGATAACAAGTGAAATAAACACATAATTTTTCTAATATACTCTAAGACTGCTAAGAGAACCATTATTTGTAAGATTGAATTTGAAAAGCACAAATTCTTTTTTCTTTTTGTATTTATTGCTATTTTAAGAGGGATTTGCACAATACCTTCTTGATTAAGATCTTTTGCCCAGAGAATTTGAAAGAATATTTAATGCAAACTAATAATTAATTATGTGTATAATTAATTATAAAAATCGTATCATTTTTTTAAAATATTGTATAGCATTCTGTAGGCTTCTAATAAAGTTGATCAAAATTCATCTTTAACAATCTATAGCAATATTTAAAATCTTTCAAAAAGGCAACAATAAGAATGTCAGAACTATTGCAGAAATTTCTTATAAAAAGCATTTAATGAAAGGTTTTTACAGAACAATAATAAATGTTGAAAAATATAAGTAATACTTTTTTAGTTGCTCCTAGTAGTATGAAACTATTTAATTAAAGTGATAGCAAAACACATTACAGAAACAAAAATGTGATAAACACAATTTATAAAGTAGATAAGAGTGATTTTCTCTCTCTCTCTCTCAAACAAAACAGAAATGTGAAAAATTATTCAATAAGTAGTAAGGTTGTATAATATTGAGTATTTTAATGTAATTAAGGTATAAATTTAGTTAAAAATTTTAGATTTCTTTTGTGATATTGTGGCTTTTGTCAAAAAGTTTTGATTTATCTTAGAAATTTCAAATTATTTTAGAAATGTTTGATTTTTCTGTTTATAGTCTCAAAGTATTAAGATATTTGAAAAAACAAACAAACAAGTGTAATAGTAATATTAATGTTTTATCAACTTATACTTTGAAACTTTAAAAGGAAACTACAAATTCAGAGTATTTTGATTGTGTTCCTAGTTTTTTTTTAAAGAAAACCTTAGAATTTTTGAAAGCTTACTTTTGGTGGAGTTATTTTAATAATTTTGAATAAGTAATCTGGAAGCCAAGCTACATTTTGTTCTAGAAATGAAACTATGATTTCTATAAAGAATAAAAGAATTAAACAAAATATTTTTGTATTAAATAAGAAATTTCATAATTCAGTCAGAAAATTTGAAAAAAGATGAAATGTAATTTTTTAAGAGTTTGGGAAAAAAATTAAAAAAGCTTAAGATTATTATTTTAATTTTCTAAATATTTCATGGAAAAAATTTACAGTTTGCAATAATAAATAGAAAACTTTAAAAAGTTTGAAAATTTAGATTTGATTAAAAAAAGAATTGAGTTATTTTTAATTCAAAATTTATAACTTTATTTTCAAGCATTCATAGAAATTCCTTCCACACTGCTACAGAGAAATAAATTATATGATTCGGAATCGGAAATCGTCCCTCGGGCAGACCCGACGCTTTGTGCAAACATTGAAGTTGCAAAAGAAATGGTCTCGACTTTCCCTAATGTAGAGATATTTTTAAAAATATTTTTAACTATACCAATATAGAATGCATCAGGTCAGAGATCTTTCTCAGTTTTAACCCGGCACTTCCCACACAGGGTATGTCATGCCCACTGCCTACCTTTTTTCAATGCTCCTTCTAAACCTTTTTTGGAAAATTTATAGTTTCTTGTGTAGCTGACTTAAAGGTCATATGCTTTGAGAGGCCTTAGCTTGTAGGAGAATTCTAAATATATATTTTTGGATACCGCCTCTTCGGGTATGTCAGACCTTGCGCGTGAATTGCCATTACAGTTCTGAATGCATGAGCATGTTTTAAATCTTCCTTATACTATGGCGTATTATTGTAGTTATGATGAAGAAATGTGATATTTAAGTAATTTAATAGATACAGTATTTAACAGATATAGTATAACAGTATTTTCGGATGAAGAAATTCTGTTTGTGATTATGATGAAGAATCAAATGATGAAGAGTATAACAGCAAATATGATTCCTCCACTGAAATCGATCCAGATTTAGAAGAGGGAGACACAGTTAGAAATACATGTTTTATATGTATAGACACATAAACACTTGGGAGGAAGGTGACTTTAAAGGAGACAACTGGTACACATCCACTTTCAGATGAATTTTTGAAAAGAAAAAAAACCCCTATTGCTGGAACAATAAAAGAAAATGAAAAAGGAATTCCAAAATAAGATATAGGTGGTATACAGCTCTTCAATAAAATAACTTCATTCAAAGATATTTTTCCTGGTAAAAAGCAGCCAACTGAGATATTAGAAATTATAGTGAAAAATGATCTTATTCCCAGTTTTCCCAATTTCACTCTAGCATTGAGAATTTTTTTAACCTAACCTGTTTTTGTAGCTTACGATGAAAAAAGTTTCAGTAAATTAAAAATCATTAAAAATTACTTGAGAAATAATATGACTCAAGAAAGGCTTTCAGATTTGGTCATAGTCTCAATTGAATCCGAAATCTCAGAAAAAATTAATTTAACCGAATTTGCTTCTCAGAAAGCCAGAAAAGTTATTTTATAGTTACAGTAAAATCTGGCGTATAACGTGCCCCTACACACCCTTTTTTACAAACAAACCTGAAATGCATGTGCGCAATGATCTTGTGTTTTGAACTCTTTTATTCGAATATTATTCCAAGCTTTAGTAAAAATAGTGTACTTTCAGAATTACAAAACCCTTTAAGTTCATAAGGAATATTATTTCTTTCACAGAAGCAGTATTTCGATCTATGTAAAAGTCTGATCTTCTTCTATGCTCATCTTTTTTGTACTTTTAAAGCTCTCATTTTTATACCCGGGGGCGTATAATGCACAACCGTAAATTTCAATCTTATTTTTTGAGTTAAAAGTGCGCGTTATACAGAGGATTTTACGGTATAGTTTATTACTTAGTCTTAGTAGAAGGACTGATTTATATACTTCTCGTTTCACGAGATTTGTGCCTTAGAGTATTTATTTTTATTAGATTGTATTTTTTGAGTAAATTCTGTTGTTTTGCATTTATAATTATAAAATGTTTATTTTTATTTTAAAGGTTATATTTTTGTTAGTTTATTTTTTGTTAAATCATTTTGTCGCTATTATAACTCATTACCTAGCCAAAAAATGAAGTTCTGCACTTCAAATTTTATTTGAGTTATTATTAATGTGTTTAACTTTTTATTCCTATATAAGTAGATGATTTTTTTAACGTCAATGTTAAGTATTAGTCAAAATATGAAAAGTTCTCTAGGAGGGCGGTACATTAGGGGTTTGCACGAGGGCGGCCAATACCCTAGGATCGGCCCTGAATGCATTGTACCTTAACTATAGGAGATTAGTGAAAATTTTTAAGAATTTACAAAAGAAATTAAATAAATATTTTAACAATTAAAAAGACAAGCAGTAAATGAAGTTTTTACAGATATTAAAAGAAATTTACAAGGATTTTCAATTCAAATGTCACTTTTGATTTCAGTGAGAAAATATATAGTGCATCTTACTAATTTTGCTAATTTCTCTCTGGTGTCCTGTGGTATCCAAGACGCAGTATCTACGTGAAAACGTATTTCAACTTTGGTGTTAACTAAATATAGAAGAAAATTGAAAGATATTTTAGTATAAATTAAACTTTAAAACTTTTTCAATATGTTTTGAACATTATCATAGTATTTTAAAATGCGAGACTTATATCAATGACATTCATTTTTTATAAATTTTATGCAATAAAAAAAATTACAAATGATAATAATAATAAGAAATAAAATATTTTACAGAAAGTAACTAAGTTTACTAAATAACAATCAAAACATATTGACAGAATATCTGACTCATTTTGATAAAATATTATGCATCAATTAAATAACATAGCTTTTTGTATGGATTTCATAGTTGGGAATAAATTAAAATGCAAGATAAAATTATATGGAATACATACAAAATTGAGATTTCTCTAGGAATTTCAAATAAACAACAACAATAAAAAAAAAACTTCCTTAAATATACTTTAACTAAAGTCATAATAAAAAGTTCCTTTTAACATTATTTAATACATTTAAATATTTAAAATGTTGCTAATCAAAAATTAAAAAACCAGACTTTTAAGAATATTTTGCATTATAGAAGAAAATGCTGTCTTACACAAATAACATTTATTCAGGAAAAATTCTTCACTCATTTTAATAACAAAAACTGTTTCAAGTTTCAAATAGCTACTTTAATCATGAAATCAATAATAAATAATGATACTTCTCAATCAAAATTATAATATTAGTTCAACGATATAAGAGTGAAAAGAACATTTCACTAGGAATGTAATGCAAAAGCAAACATAATGAAAGAAATTTATCATATGAGCCACAACAAAGCTGAAAGAAATATTTTCATTTTATATAATCTCAAAAACAACTATGCATTCACTTTAAATTCTTATGAAAATTTTCAAAACTGACTATAATACTAGATTATACAAAAAAGAAAAAAATTCCATTAAAATTTTTTTCTCCAACTCTTAACAATTTTTTACACACAAAAAAGTTATTATTAAAGTTACCTTTATTTACATTTTGTCCACCAGGACCACTACTTCTTGAATATGTTATTTGAAGTTTATCTGAAATGGAAACAATATATACATACATACATACACACACATATATATATAAGAGAAATTATTTTCATAAAAGTCATATTGAGTTTCAAATATTTATAAATGGATTAATGCATACATTAAAAAATTAGAAAAAAAGCATCAAGATACAGGCTTTATATACACAAGCTGCTATAAATGAATTTAACAATACAATAGTAAGTAAATTATTGACTGCTTGAATGATAAAAAAAAATAGCACTTATATTTTTAGAGTTTTTTTAAAAATTTTTATTGGTATGAATGATTTGATTAAAATACTACATATTTTTTGGTAAAAATTTTTTTAAACGTATTAGATTATGGTAAATTTAACTCACACTTATTATACGTGTTTTACAAGAGTTATATTTATTACATAAATGAAATATTATATATATTATAAACAAGCTTAAGTTGTATCAAAAGGTGGACCTGCAAGTAATTATATATATATATATAATTAAATTAGATTAAAAATTAAATTCCCTATCTAGCAATTCACTTTTATATTTTCTCCTCACCTTTTCAAGTATCAGATTAATCACCCATTTATTTCTTCGGAACATATGGCCTGCCAATAAACATGTCTAATTTTAGATCGTTATATTTAATAGCCCTATATGTCAGCATTAACTTTCAAGAGCACTCATGAACGCTGTGATCGGTGTTTTAAGTGTTAACCACTTAAGATTTTTCGGTGGTGTGCTTTTTTCCTCTCTGCTCTTTCTGTCAGATGATGTCTAACTTTGATCAAATAAAGTTCCTTTTTAAAAACTAAGTCTGTTTCTGACTTCAAATCATGTCATATATATATATATATATATATATATATATATATATATATATAATTTAATCACAACTTAATAATCAATTAAAAATTTGAAATTACATGAATCTTATAACATTAAATCCCATTTCAATATATATATATATATATACATGTTGTATACATATGTTGTATATGTATATGTTATGTTGATCTAGACATTTTCAAATGCATTTTAGGTATGTGCTAACATTTGATACTTCCTGATAGATTCAGAGGATCTATCTATTATAATCTTATGGATTTATACAGCACTATAAACAGAAAGGAGAAGGTTGGCTAGTTACTAAAACTGGTATCAAGCCTGCTAAAAGTAGTCTTTAGTTTACTATATTTACAAGTGCTATAACATCCACCTTTAATTTTCGGTACTTATTTTATCTTGAGTTTTGAAAATATATGTGTCAGTTTTTATCAAAACAAAATCTTAATTCAAAAGAATTTTCTTGCACAAATATTTGCGGCATTACAACAAAATCATGAAACAAATTTTATAATTAACACATTTTTGCTAATTAATAAATAATGCAACAATTAAGCAAAAACATTTAAGTTGAAAAATGAATAGATATTTTTGCATACAATAGCAAATTTTATTTGATTGGGATAAATTTATTGTTTTGCCTATCAAAATTTTTTTAAAAATGTTTTGAACAAGGTAGAAAGAGGGAATTTCCAACATACACAAAAAGAGAACAAGTGGTGCTAACTCTAGATTTAATTCAAGAGCCTGCTTTACAATCAATATCTAAAACAGATAGTATAAATAAATTTATTTTTCTTTGATAATGTTAGGAAATATTTTTTACTATTATAAGTTTTTCGCAAAGAAATTCCTCAAAAGTAACTCATTACTGAAAAAGAATTTGTACAAGAGATATAATTACAATTTCTTTCTTTCTTTCTTTTTTTTTTGGATCTTTTTCTGAAATTTTTTTTAATACAAAATGGAGAATTAAATACACAACTCATTTTAAATGTTCATTTAACCAAGTTAATAACTAGTCAGTGAATTTATATTCTGAATTCAAAAATGTGTCATTTTTGCCGTTAAATATAATAAAAATAAGCAAATATTAGTGCTCAATAAGAAAAAACAAAAATTGTTCATAAAAATTTACATTTTTGAATTTTATCATAATAAAAGAATCACTGTTCTTGGACATTTTTACACTATATTTCATCATGTGAATGAATTCATTATTTCAGTTCATTAAAGCTGATAGGATATTGTATTTCTGACAGCAAAATCAGGAAATACAATTCAAATTCTTCTGAATTTGCTTACAACTAAATTCTAATCAATACTTTATAAGGCAATTTTATTATTTAATTATTTGATTATGGAGTATTTAAAATAACCAAAGACAGTAATCTTTTGCTCACATTGACTGAAATCTAATCTCTAATTTTCATTTCCAACATACATACAGAGTTAGTGCACTCATTCATATACTGAGTCATTTGACATCGTTCGTTGTTGTTGCTGTCGTGTATGACAAAATGAAAGATGGTAATTACAAAACATAGCCAAATACTGCCAAAGGTGTGAATCACTGCCGTGGCAACATCCATGAATTAGTGCACTCATTCATATACTGAGAAATTTCGCATCTTTCACTATTTTTATAGATTTGTTTGTTGTTGTTGTGTATGACTAAGTTCAAAGGTGGAAATAACAAAACATAAAGATATAGTCGAATATTGCCAAAGGCATGAATCGCTGCCGTGGAAACATCGATGGCATGATCCGAGTATAGAATGTCCATATGCTGCAGTCATTGTCTATTTTAAAAAGGGCACCAGCAATGGAAGGACAGATACAGATTTGTTTTAAAAGTTTAATGACATAATTACTTACCTTTTTAAAACTAAAGAAAATATATTTTGTTTATGAAATAGGATGAATTAATTCTTAAAATATATAAAATTTTGACAGAAAAATTCAAGAATTAGCAGAAATTAATTTTGCTTCAAATCATACTGAAATATTCACCATTTCTGGTTTTTACAAGGTTGTGCTTAATACTAACATGAACCTGGATGCAGACACAGTGAATTAATAAGAATGTTTGCTTTGTTAAAGGCAACTTTTCCATTATTGGATCTTTTAAATATAATTCTCAAGTTAAGGTCTGCATGGTTTTTTTTTTGAAAAAAATACAAAATAATTAACACATTTAAAATCCACAACAGCATACATTCAAGATCTACCACAGCAATATTAATCACAAAATTGCACAAGGTCAATGAGCTGCACAGTTGCTGTCAAATTTTTACTCCTATGTTGTTTCCAAGCACTGTCCTTGTACAGGCTGGGGAAAAATCCTCCACAGTGATTTTAAAATAAAATTGATAAATAAAAAAGTATAAAATCAGATTTAACAGCAAAAAGTTATATATAATTTTAGTAATTAGACCTTCCCCATCTCTCCATTCCATCTCATTCCATTAGACATTCATCTAAATTACAGTAATATGTAAAAGTTCAAACTATCTATTTTACTTTTAATGCATGTTTTGATAGCTGAGTGGTGATGGTTATGAACTTGTTATTATGGCATGGTACTGTTGAGCCATAGGATTGAATCTTGATGCCACTTTAAGGTTCCCCATGGAAAGAGCTGATATATGTTAAATCTATCATGGTTCTATGTCTTCACATTTAATTTGAAAGTTTCATGCAAGTTTATGTGGAATCTTTGTCATTTGACCAAGGTCCAAAATTGTGAGGTCTATTGTCAATAGCCCTTACATTACTTTAGGAAGAGTTATATTTATGTTGCACTACAAAGCAACACCAGGGTTACTGGTGATAGATCTCAAAATTTTGAACTGTAGTCAAGTGAGAAGGATGACACCTGAGCTGGCAACCCCCTCCCTTCTAACAACCACACCACACCAATGAGAAGAGATAGAGCCCTGGCAGATTTAAGCTGAGATCGGCTTCAGCCCCCATACACAGATTTGGGGTGTGAAGTTAGCAAAAAAACATTTATATGAGTATGCATCACAGTTAGACCATTAAGTAGCACTAACTTTTTTGGCTGATTTTTAAGAGCAAATTGTTTAAAAATAATCGAAATTTCCTAAAGAGTGACAGTTTACAGAATATTTTAAATAATTATAAAAAAGACTCAGTAGAGGGACAGTAATAAATAAAAATAAAACCATAAAAAAGATCTTCATTGTTCATTTTCTTGTAGGTATTCATGAAATAATATAACCAAAGTTGAGAATAAATTCTTAAGAAATTATGAGTAATTAATCTACTTTACACACACACAGATGTATTTATCTATATATTTTCTTATTAATATTGAAAAGCTTAAAACCTTTAAAAAGAACAATGGAAATAAAAATAATCTAAGTTTCATTTGGTAAATTTTGAATCAATTTACATGATGATAAAAAGAGACCTTATAAAACAGCACTCAGAGTGATTGACCCTGAGTAAATTTTCTGAAAATTCTCAGTCAGTTTACTTAAGATTTCACTCAAGTTTAGAAATATTGTGACATTTTTAGGCTCAACAGATCATTTTAATTTCCTTCATTCTTTGAAAGTTAGAAAATTTAAAGTTATATCAGCATTAAAAAGCTATTATTTTTTATGAATTTTCATTTTTATATACACTTTTAACAATAATTCAGTTTTAATATAAATAGATATTTCTTGAATTTTATGTAACTTTTTGAAAAATGATTTTTTTTATTCCTTTTAAGCAGAAGTGTCCATTATTTGACTTTATTCTTCTTTAGAAATTAACATATATAAAAGAAATACACAATTTAATTTTTACGCTTAGAAATTAAACACTTTACTCATAATTGCTTGATTCATATTGAAAATTAATGTGCCCAATATTTGTATCAAATAAAATGTAATTATTATCTGTGTGTGCATGTATAATATTTCTTATTATAACTTTTTACAAATTTTGTTTTAAATAAGTAATATTTAAGATTTTCTTCCAGATCTAAATATATATTTTTTAGTTAAGTACCTACACTATTTATATTCAGCTAGTCAGCACAATCAGCTTAATCAAATTTCCAAAAAAAAAAAAAATACGAATATATATATATTTTTTAAACTGTAAAACATAACAAATGAATTTACAAAACAGGATAAAGATGAAACCAACTTTTAAAAATACCATGAATGAACACTAAAATAACTATGTCAAACAAAACATTCGACTTTTAATTTTTGTGCATTATAAATCTGTTCAAATTCAATAATAACTATAAAAATACACAATTAATCACAAAAATAATTTCATGTGAAACAAAATTACCTCAGATAGCAAATATATATTATTTAATGACTCACCCAATGGAACAAGACCTGAAAATTTTTCAGGATTACTTTTGATTTCCTGAAACAATAAATATTAAAATAAAACTTAATGAGACAAATAGAATATATTAAATCCAGCAAAAACTTAATTTCAAAATAACATTAAAAATAACTTAATAAATCTCTCATTTTTTAAAGCATATATTTATTTTTTTAAAACTTCAAAAATTATTTTGTATTGATTTTCTATTTTTTAACATAATGAAAATTTAAAATATATAGCACTTCGACATTAATCTCTTTGGAAATAATCCTTACAATTTTTACAATGTTATGAAAATCAATCTATTTTTAATTTACTTTTGAAAGGTATATATGGACATATTCAAGAGTATTCTTAAAGTAGAAATGATTTTAAAAGCTTTACAGAGAATTTATCAGCCTAAATTAACAATGTTTGAAGGGCCGTGGGTAGCCTAGTGGGTAGAGCATCGGACTCCAGACCGGAAGGCCTGGGTTCGATGCCCGATGCCACAAAATACCCTCCGAGTACACATGGAGCACATACTTAAATCAGAGGGTCCGAAAGTCTTGTGGGCTGAATCACGAGTGCAGGAAACTGGAGAAAATTTCCCTCCAATTCAGTTTCATGCCTTAATTGTGGAGGTGGAGATAGATGGTGTCACCATCTATTGTCCCTTCGGGGAATTTCGTCGAGCTAATTCGTACCGTCACCTGTATGGTGCTCAAGGCCAACGACAGGCGTACTTCTAGTCCCTTGCTGCAATGAATTTTGTGGGCCTCGATCTGACTACGTTAGACAGGTGGCATGAGCAACAACAACAACACAAGAACAATGTTTGAAAAAAAAAGACTACAGAAAAGAATCAAAACTTCAGTAAATACAAACAAGCTTGTATAAATATATATCTACAGTACTTACAGATTATCGCAACTGTATTGACGACATTGTATGAAACAAAGTACATGGTTGCCAATTCAGTGCGCATGACACATGCAAAATCAGGGTTGCCAACTTGGCAAGTTATCTTGAATATAGGTATTGTTGCTATAATACGTACATACCATATCTACAGAAGCTAAAGTTAGAATGATTTAATTAATTTCTACAAATATTATAAACAGACCAAATTACTGCAAATATCTCTAAAAGAATTAGACCTGGCTACTCTTTTGAATAACTCTAAAAGTAATAGTAGAGCCCATATTTTTTTAAAAACCTTTTTAATACTTAAAGAACAACAAATGGCAGAACAAAAGATTTGCATAAATTTTTTAAAAAAACCTTACTTCCCATTATTTTTTCAAAAAAATGTCCATGAAAAAAGTGAATTATCAGTTAGCAAGAAATAATATAATGATGCTGAGTGACCAAACGAGTTTTGCTTACAAATTATTTTGTTTTAATATTTGTTATTGAATTCACAAAATAAAATTATTATAAAAATATGTTCCAAAATATAAGAGAAACATCATAATGAAGTCTCAATAATGAATACAATCAGTACCTAACTCATTCAAACTAAATCAACAGATTAAAAAACAAATACCAAAGGAATTTGAGAAAAAGAAACATCTACAAAATTATATGAAACAGTAATTCTTATGGACCCGTGTCTTTCTAGGAGTCTGCGAAGGTCTGATTTAATGTTAAGATTTCCCTTTTTTACAGACTCTGAAAGGCCTCATAGAAAAATTGAAAGATGAGCCATTCTAAACTAGATCACTAAATTGCCACTGTTGAAAACTCTTCTAGAACATGTATTTCGATCAAGAATATTAATTTAGGAAGGAGTGCTCAAAATCTTGAGGTCTTGTCAGGCTGATACATAAAGGGAGGGGAGGGCAAATAAAAGTTTAAAAACTGCTGGTATGAAGAATGAGAATACAATCTAAAAAAAAAATGCACATTTATTTTACTAACCAATTTAAAAGCTCAAATTTGATGAAAAGTGAGGTTATATCTGGTACACTATCATATTTTTGTTATTATCATTATTATTATTATCATATTTATCACTTTCTTTTTGTAAAAAATGCAACAACATGAAGGAATCATCAAAATTAAATGAAATCTAATGCACAAACGAGTTGTATTAGTACAAATAAATGACGAAATTTTCAAAGCAAAAAAAAACAAAAACAATATTAAGTGTCCAAAATTAGTATTTGGTGTAGCCACAATGCGCTACAACAAGTGCTTCGTGGCATGGAGTCAAACAGATCTTGAATGTCTGTTTGTGGATGAGAATTCCACATTGCTCTTATGCACAGCAAAAGTTCGTCTTTTGAAGCTGCAGGATGCGGATCACGAGCGAGACACCGACCAACCAAATCCCACACATGCTCAATAGGAGACATATCCGGTGAATAAGCAGGCTAAGGAAGAAGTTGCATGAGTTGGGCTAAACAGAAGTCTCGAACAGTCTTTGCAGCATGTGGGCATGCATTATCCTGCTGAAAAATAGCTCCAGGGATGCCTTGAAGGAAGGGAACAACTTCGGGCTGCAGTACTTCATGGACACACCTGTTGCTATTGAGATTACCCTCAATTCATAGCAAATTGGATCATCCATGATACGAAATCGCACCCCAAACCATAACTCAAGGTGTTAGGCCACTATGTCATTCGATAACGTACTCTGGAAGGCAGCGTTCACCGGCATAGCATCTAACACAAATGTGGCCATCACGGTCCCACAAATTGAAGCGTGATTCATCTAAAAAGATAACTTGGTGTTAATCAGCTTGCCAGGCTCTGTGGTCATGAGCCCATTGCAAATGCAGCCATTGATGGTTTGCCATAAGGGGGATTCTGTATTAAGGCACCCTTTCACACAATCCACGGTACAGAAGATGTCGATGAATTGATGAAGCCGACATTAGTACACCTGTAGCAGTAGACCAATGTACTACCAATTGCTTGGAGGAAGCTGTACGGTCATTCACCGGCATGCATAGCAAGTGTCGATCATCACATGCTGACGTCACCTTCCGTCGTCCAATGCCAGTTTTTCGAGTTGATTGGTGCTCGTCGGTCCACTGCTTCCAAACTTGTATCACTGTGGAACTGTTCCAATGCACACAAGCTCCTATTGCGCGATAGGAAAATCCTCCTTCTCGAAGGCCGATAATCCTCCCCCGTTCAAACTTCGTAAGTTGTTGGAATTTTTCCTTATTTCATCATGGAGGTATACTTAGGTCTCACTAAATGTTCACCACTAACAAATAATCATTAACTATTTTCAACAGGGGGGGGGCACTACAGCCCTCTTTTTATATGCTTTCAGTATCAGTTCAGAGGGTGCGGTGGCTCTGAAACTTTACTATTTTATGTAAATCCTATGATTGATATTTTCTGCAAAGTTCATTTAATTTTGATGATTCCTTCATGGTGTTGCATTTTTTACAAACAGTAATGTATTTTTTTGACAAATGGTAATCTACTGCTACTATTCTTAAGAAATAAAGTTATTTAATTGGAGCCTGTATATGTATATATAGTTTGGTCAAAAGATACTCTCTTATACAAAACTACCTTATTTATATATGGATACAACTAAAATAATCATTGGATATCAAGGAAGTTTGTTTCAGAAAGATTTATCTTGAATATATAGTGACAAAATATTAACTACCTTTTATTTAGAAATAGAATATACCATTTGTTTGTACATGATTATATTTCATTATATATACCATATAATTCTTACTATACATATTATCTATTGATTTAGCCATTTATTTCCATTCCTTTTAGAATTGAGTATTTAAATCATACTTATTCTTAATCAAATATTTAAGTTTGTTTACAATTAAAACAAAAGTAGATTCAATAAGATCTATGAATATGGTATAGATTTATCACTAACTTGGTAAATTAAATCTTTACCCACCCTATTGGTCAGAATTACATTACAAAAAGATTAAATGCAAATATGAGGAGTAGCTGTGCGCTTATAGTTTTAAAATCTCAGTGGTTACATGAACAGGATGCTCTTGAGATCTGCCAAAGTTTTTTAGATTTCATGGTACAACAAAGATATCATGATGAGAAGGTGTTTACTTTGATGACTCATTCAAAATGCAGAATTATTTCTGATTAAATAGCACTTTCTTTGTTCTTAATTACTATTCATTATTCAAAATTGGCAAATATCTTTTAAAAAGACAAGATTATTATTTTTTTTTAAGAAAAAAAGTGTTTTTGTCCTCATCAAAAATTTTTATTTAGATTTCAGCTTTGATATTAGTTGTGTTCTTAGTTTCGAATGTCTGTTATTTTAATTTTTTAATGTGCCTTCATCTGCTTTTCCTAAACAATATAATTGGGAAGTATAATCTACGTTCTTCTTTGTGATTTGAAGAAAAAGGAAAAAATACTGGTTTTACAATGCTAAAAGTTTGATTTAGAGTAATGTAGAACATTCAGTTTATGAAAATGCCCTGTATTTGATTAGGAAGAATTTGACACATAAATTTATTAGTGAATAGCGCAAGAGATGAATGAATATCATATTACAAGGTCCATGTGAGAAAGAATAGTTGATTTTAAGAAAGAAAATTAGGTAGATCAAGATTTAAACGAAGAATATATAGCTTCAAAAGGCCAATAAAGATTTCCTTTCTTTTGAGATAAATATGTCATGGAGAGAAGTCTCACAAAGAATATTTTGCTTGAGTACTACAAAAGAATAAAAATGCTACATAATTCTAATATAGGATAAGCAGGAAGGAATGAGCCGTTTGTATCATTTTTGGTGTTCCTAAAAAGGTTTGTCTTCCTTATTAATGAATGAATAAGAATTAGAATCTGAACAAAAAATAAGGTTACTTATGTATTACACTGTAAACTAATTTTATTAAATCTAAAGATATTATCAAATGCTGTGATACACAGACAATAGTGGAAATCTATCTCCCTGCATTTTAAACATAATAACAATATTTGGCAACATTTTTTGATTTGGCAAAATTGGACAACAGTATAATGTGTAAAAGTCCTGGTTTAATATGTATTCATGCATGCATCCTAGTTTTTTAGAACAGGAATAAATTTGAACTATGTGAAAAAAAAAATTAATTTGTCAAATTCCAATAATTCTCTTTTAAAATGGTTAAAATTTAGGCTTGAGTGTAGAATAGGGTGGTCCTTGGACTTGGTGATAAATTTCATGGGGTGATAAAACAAACAATGGTAACAATTTTACAATGGTAACCTAGATAAAATGAAATGTAGACTTAATTTTAAAAAAAAGTCATATATTTTCAGTAGTTGACTACTATGCAATATTTAAAATCTGCAAATATTTTGAAAAAAAGCAGGCAATTTTTTTTAGAATAAATGGTACCTATGTATGATCGCAACAATGTCAACATTTAGGATAACCCACCAAGTTGGCAACCCTGATTTTACAAGTGTCTTACATTCTGAGTTGGCAACTATGTGCTTCCTTTCATATAATATCTACAAAACAGTTGCAATAATATGTAAGTACCAAATAAAGATTTTATTGTTTTTCTTGACAAATTTCACAATGATTTAGCTTCATTTTTCTTTACATGTCATTGTGACTTATATCATTAAAAAAAATTTGCCTTCAATTTATTTTCTTGAACAATACTTTTAAAATGATCATCATTGAACAGAAAAAAAATGATGATGCATATTAATTAAATTCCTATTTTAGTTCACATCTTGGCATCAATTTTTAAAAATAGGCCCAGGATGATTTTTAAGTTTGGAAATTTTAGGAACACAAAACAAGATGGCATCTCATCTAAAAAAAATGGAATTGCTACAGATGGAAAAAACAACTTGACAAGACTTAAAGTCAGATTTTTAAGGAAAGTAAAATAAAAAAAATTTTTAAAACAAAATTTCCTAAAAAGGGGGGGGGACCCACTGACTTTAATGACATTCTGCAGGTTCTCTCTTTCCTGACAACTCCTATTTAGATTTTAAAAAAAAATGAAATTTTTTTTCTGTCTTTAAACCACTGTTAACTTTTCATTTTTGTCACTAAAATTCATTTATTTTCTTTTTGAATGATATTTTCATAAAAAGGAAATGAGCTTTTCTAATGAAATTCATATAGGTTTTCTCCTTTCTGACATTAACTAAAGTGTAACCTGAAAAATGAACAAAATGGAAACTTCTTCCATTATGGCATTGTGAAATCTTTTGCAAAAATTATTCAGTTTTTCTCCTCTTTTCAGATGAAAATTCCAATTTAGAGTGAAAAAAATATGAAATTACTTTTATGTACAAGAATATGCAGCTGTTATCTTCCTTCCTGATGAAAATTCTAATTTAGAGTAAAAAGAACAAAATTGACATTGGATGCTATGTTTCCTCGAATGAAAAGGAATAACAGTCAAATTCTGAACTGTTATGTAACAATTAGGGTTGGCATTTTAGCAAAATGATCACTCACTTTAGCCTTGAAAAAATTCAGCATCAAAGAAAGTATGAACAAAAATAGGATCCAATCAAAGCACAAACAAGTGTTTGATTTTGAAAAATATCAAATGCTTAGTTTACAAAAAAACACACATTTGATTAAAAGAAGGGCTTGACTGATTTTATTTGAGCAAGTGATGACAAAATAAGCATTATACTAAGAGGTCTGCAAAAAGAGTAATTGAAGAAATTAAATTAAGTATGATCGTGATTTTGATGAGGATGAATATGTTGGTTTAAAGGCCAGCAGTGATTTCATTTATTTTGAGATAAATATTTCAAAGAAAAATATCACAAAGGACAAGCTCCTATAGAAAATTTGCTTCTTAGGAAATTCAATTCTATTTTAAATTTCTTGCTGATATGAAAAGAAATGCACAAAACCAGTAATTTAATGTGATCTTAAAAAGATTTATTTTTCCACAGAAGAATTAAAATTTTGACAAAAAGTTATAGTTTCTTAAAAATTGTATTGTTCTTAAGGTACTTATGTATAATACCATCAATCACTTTCGTCAAACATTGTCATCCTTTCTGCACATGCAAGAAAACTTGTTCTCAACACGTTCCTTTTTTATTAGCCTGTCGACAAATAAATAGGCAAATATTTAGAAGAATTAATAACCGTACTTAAAATAACATGCAAACTTAAAATAAATGAAACATCCAACAACTACATTACTGATTTTTATATAATGGTGTAATTGTATCAAAAGTAGATATCACTCCATAAATTTACACAAAAGTATGTATTTAAATGTTGGGTACTTACATATTATCGTAACAATCACCAACTCTATTAATAACTTGCCAAGTTGGCAACCACAATTTCCTGTGTGTCGTATGCTCTGAATTGGCAACCACGTGCTTCATTTCAAAAATGTTGTCAATAGGTTGCAATAATACGTAAATACTAAATGTTGTACAGTTCTGTTATGCTTCTTATTTTGACATTTTTGCTAAATCTGATGGTCTTAGGATACTTATGAATAAGACCATAAATATATATATATATTATTTTTTGTAAATACTCCATTGCATTCTCTTCTTTAGGAAATAGGTAAAAATTTGATATTTTCATATTATCACAACGTATTGGCGACATTATATGAAACAAAGCCCATGGTTGTCAATTCAGCACATAATAAACATGTGAAATCAGGTTTGCCAACTTGGTGAGTTATCTTGAACATTGGCATTGCTGCGATAATATGAAAGTGCCAAATAAAATTTTATAACAAAATAAGAGAAGTACAATTCAGAAGAATTTCAAAGTTATAAACAATGTAGCTGTTTTTGAGAATGTGCAATCAATATTATTGTGTTTGAACATGAACAAAAATGGAACAACCTACAAAAAAAGGGATGTATAATAACAATGACCAATTTTACTAAACGAAAAGACATCGTCAATTCAAAAGATTCTATCAAATGCTATCATCATTATTACTACTACTATGTTTAAATAAGTAAGGGAGCGGTTTCCACTATTGGCTGTATATCATAGCAAATGGTGACATCTTTTGATCTGATGAAACTGGTCAATGGTATGATGCACAAGTACTATATACTGTTAATGTAAAAATGTTTGGTACTTGTGTATTATCACAACCTATTGTTGACATTACATGAAATGAAGGTTGCCAATTTAGAGCATATGACACATGTGATATTGGGGTTGCCAACTTCGAAGTTATCTTGAATTTTGGAAATTGTAGCAATAATATATAAGTACAAAATGTTTCTCTCTCTCATTTATTCATTATATTCCAATACTACTCTAATAAAGACATTAAAATTTGTATTTTACCTTATTACTTTTTGTGCAATTTTTCTAATTTTGCTGTTTGCAAACAACTATTGATATACAACACTACTTTGCTGACTACTATTAACTGTTGCCAAATTTACCAAGGAGCACTCTGCACTACATTTCAACCAAAATCGCCTGATGATGTTGGTGGGTTGATTGATTGAATATTAACGTCGCATTGTTCAGCTACACAAGGGCTTTTGGCGACGGACCATGTAATTTTGAACCATGATCAAGTGACTGATGTTGGTGGGAAAAAAGCAATTAGCAACCAGGTGTATAGTGCATTTGCACTCGATAGTTTTGTGATCTGTTTTAGAGGTAACATAAATTTGATAATTTAATCAAGTAACAGGTTAAAGTGTAGTATAGGGGAGCCACTTGGCACAGTCCTTTTTTTTTTGGCAACTTAAAGGGGTCGCCAAGGTACTTTTTCGGAATTATTTATTTTAGAATGAATTCGATATCTCACCATGACATTTAGATAAAGATCTCCAAATCCGAAGAAAAATCGCCAAATTCGAAGTGCCCCCATACTACACTTGAACCCATAAGACATTCAAAATGATTGCATAAGCTACCACAGTCAAACTGAAAACTCATGAAAAAAATTTTCAGGAATTTACACTTTTATATTATCATTCACATTTAACTATACAGATACAATGGATTTCTATTTGTTAGTAACATTTTAAACACTATTCGGGAAAAGTTCAAGGGAAAGAATAAAATAAAAATCCTCAAATATTGATAGCATTTCATATTAATTTTTACACATAAATATATTTACCTTGGGTTTCGAAATATCTAGACTACTATTTGGATATATTCGATCAAGTGAATATTCACTTTTAAAACCTCTAATTGCAACAAAATTGCGAAAATTTAAAGTTCTTGGTCTTATGATCTTCATAAATAACATATTCATAGACATAAACTACTGAATTTTACGAGATGAAACTTTTTTGAGAATATTTAAATGCTACCCACTTTTCTATCCCAAACATAAACAATAACAGAGAAAAAATATTTATAAGTGGAAGTTATAGTAATATTAATCTTTTGAAGTGAAGTAAATAATCAAATTTAGTTTCGGAATACGATTGAATTTAAATATTATTTATCCTTGAATATTACTAAACATCTTAACTTAAATTTTTACATTGAAAATTATTGTTTTTTTTATCAACAATTAGTTTTATTTATGAGAAAATAATAAGAATTTTCATCACATAAAGGATTTTTTTGTGATAAGACCAAATTTCGTCTGCTTGCTTGAATGAAGAGGGAAAATAATATTTAGGTATCAAATAAATTTCAACTCACGATTAATTCTTAAAAGAAAAATTACAAACTCCAGTAATTATATTTTTGTATGTATTAATTTTTAATAATTCTTTCTACAGCGTATAATGTGAAACACATGATTTTATAAAAAATTACAAAAGAAATTTAAATTGAATAATTGTGTTGAAGAATTAACGAAAATCATTATTATTACGGTTAAATAAATAATTTAGGTCAAAAGGATACAAAATATGCTGCTAATTTGATTTCCATAAAAATATCCTTTTGCACAAATTGTTGAAAAATAATCAAATTTCTTAATCTACCAAATTATTCTAAAATTAGACATGAAAATATTTGAAAATATCATTCACTGGTCCAAATAAATTTTCATTTTAAGTAACACTTGCCAGTGAAATCCCTTTTTCCCCTATTTGTCCCTCTACTTATCGCTACTAATCAGTGATTGGTGACAAGAATGTTTTTTGTGATGTTAGTTATATGCCTTCTAGGTATAGGATACGCGGTTGCCAAATAATTCCCCGAGAAGGTCTAAAATGGCTGCTCTCGTAGAAGGGCAACAATATGGCCTTTCCGCTCAGGACAAAATTAATTGTACAAAATCTCTAGTTTTCGTTAAATTAACGGATTCTGCATTAAGATCAATTGAGGAATATGTCAAAAATAAGGTGAGTAAAATTTTTAAGGGTATCTGTACTTCTGAATACCGTTTAAAAATATCTTCCTGTCTGCTTACACGTCGATTTTTTTGTATTTGTCCTATTTAATATTTTTTATAAAATTTTCTGATATTGATATATATGCTTACCTTTACTGTGAAAAACATCAATTCAACAGTGGAAGTAAAATTATTTTAAAATAACATTTGTAATGGTAGAACAGATGTCAAACCTGATCTTGTGTACGTGTTGGGTAATATTTTTAGTTCCAGATTATCAAATACGATTATTGCTCGTGTATCATGACTTTTAATGCCATACAGAAGAATCTTCAATCAAATACTTCTCTAACTAGCTATCTGAATTCTTTTATAAAATATATTTTTGTCTGGACATGTAATTATATTTGTAAATACAACTTCGAAGTAGGCTTGAAGTGAAATCTGTTTAAATTACAGTACCCCTTGAAATTTTCTGTTGTGAAGTGTAAAATGAATTATGAACAAAAATTACATGATAGATTCAAAAAACTGTAGATTTTTTTTCCTGCTATTTAATCGGAACCTTTCGTACTTTGAAAATTCAAGACCTGAATCGCTCGATCAAAAATAACGACTTAACTATTGCATCTGGTCTTAATCCTTTGACAAAACATTTTAAAAAGATTCAAACCTATATTTTCAATATCTATTTTAATATTTTCTTAGGTTTAATTTGGAGATTTACTCTCATATTTCTTAGTCTAATTTTGGAAGCCATGAACTTGTATTTTTTTCTATGCTGTTCATTATCATACATGTAAAATATCTTAATTTTCATGTGACTTTTCCAAAACATGTAGGATTACAGAATTTATGTATATATATATATATATAAACAAAATAATATACCTATGTTTTTTGTTTAAAAATTTAGTAAACTAATTAAATATATATTGTGTGATACCATAATGCATATTTTTTAAGATTTCTTTTTTTTAATATTTAATACCTTTTCCTTTCAGTTTTTCTTGATTAATCCCTATTTATAACTTTAAATCCAATATTATTTTATCTTTTTCATTTAGAATTCAATTTATGTGACTTTCCATATGTTCTCATTGTAGTATAAGTAGCATATTGCAGCATTTGATATATTATGTAGAATAGTCAGTATGACTTAAGAATGGAACTATACTTCTATTTGAGCTTAAATTCTTTTTAGAAACTATGAAAATTAATATTGGTGTACAAATTTCTTTTCTTTCAATTTTTTGAAGAATTTTTATTTAAAACATTTTAAATTAATCTTAAGTGTTCAATTTTATTTTATGCATTGAACCAGAATTAATTCTTAATTGTACTATTCATGAAAAGTTTATATAAATGATGTATAAATTTTTATAAAAATAAGTAAAAACTTTTTAGTAATTTTTTGCAATTCAAACCTCAATTGATGTTAACGATTTTCAATATTATGGTTTGAACTAAAAAAAAAATATGTGTTTGATAAATTTCAAATATTTTTTCCTCGGTCTTTGTGTATATTATGTACATATGTTAAATTAATTAAAACATGCAGTACAAAGTATTTATTAATGTTTCATGATTAGTAATATGTTTTTTTTTATTTTTATTTTTTTATTTATCTATTCTTATTTAATAACTGTTAAAATATGTTCAAATAAAATTGCATAATTTTTATTTTGTAATATTGCTTTAGTTAGTGCTTTATTAATAATCTCATATTTTTTACAATGACTTTATGAATTTTTAATTAAGTTTTTAGATTCATTTCGAGATTATTTAAATTTATTACATTATGGAATTATTGCACCTCATAAATCTAAAACTCGTGACTTTGTTCGTACTAGTAACTTTGTAATACAATACTTATTCTTTATTCTTGTTATATAAGTGCATACTTATATATTTCAGGTGTAGAAATATTTTATTTTACAGATAGATTTTAATGAAAAAGTGAAAGTAAAATAAGGCAAAAGATCATTTTTCTGAAATTTAATTTTTGATTCCGAAATTTTTTTTTTATCAAAAATCTGTTATTGGATAATTAATAGCTTTCTCTTTTCTGTTAATTAATAATTCAAGAAATTGTATTGAATAAAATTATCTAGTCAAAACTATTCATAGATTTTAATATAGGCTATATACCTTTAAAACTATCTTCTAAAAATTTTTACTGAATCAAAGAATTTATTATTTTCAATTGTGATAATTCATTTTTTAAAAAAAATATTGATTCTCATTGGTTATAGGGACCCTTAGCTACTGTTTTTTTAAGTTGTCAGCAACAGAAATATTGTTGATATTTTACAATAAGACATTCACTACAAACATAATAATGGGACAGAAGTTAGCTTGCTTTTTATGTGTTTGGCTTCATTGTTTTTATAACTGAAAAGTACCAAATTAATAGTAATTTATACAGTAAAAGTATTTGTACATGCTATTATGAAATTTGGTGAATTTCAATGCATTTTGGTTTAAAGGGTAGATGTTTAGCATTTGTTCTTAGGATGGGTGTCAAATAGGTTGCCATAAATTAAGAAAATATTTGGCTATGTCTGGGATGTATTTTTAATTTTGGTTGATAAGTAGCTGACATGGGGTTAATATACAAGTGCTATAAAATTACTTTGACAGACTACTGAAGCTTCATTCAAAAGAAAGAATAAAGTTGACTATTAATGATGATGAATATAAAATTAACTTTTTTCCATCAATTGTTTTAAGTAAATATTTTTGCATTTTAAACAAATATTTTTTTAACACCATTTTTTTTTTAAATGTAATTTTGTAATGGATTTGAAAATATATAATATAATCCAGTGGCGTAACAAATACTTGGACCTCCATGCAAAATTAGGTTTTGGGCCCCCTAGAACACCTGGGTTCCCTTGCATTGCGAGGGCTTACGTTATACCACTGATATAATATATACTTACGTATATGTTTACTGTACATGATTTGAATTCATATCTCTTAGTTCAGAGACAGAGAATAAAAGTTGGATTTTTTTTAATAAAAATTTTATAAAATGTCATTTTAAAAAAATGTAAACTAATGTTTTTGAAAAAAAAAATCAAAATTTTTTTGTATTTATCAATTCTGAATATCAATATAGAAAACAAAATAAGTGTCTTTATTACTTTGAGTTCATTTCATTTAGAAAAATCAAATTGTATTGTTGATTTAAATTAATATTTGACACCAATTTTTTTATTGCTCTAACTCCTAATTTTCTTGAAATAATTGTAATGTGAATAATTTATTGCATTATAAATTTATATGTACTTAATTCTATTCTTTCAAAACATCTAAAGTGTTTAAAATAGTGAAATGTTTTCTTTTGACCCTGATATTGGTATTTAAAAAAAGTAATAATGAAAGACTGTTTATCAGTGTTTTAAAACTTGCTGTTATACATTAAGGATTTCAAATCTGTTTTTAAATACATTGCTTATGTTATGACTCCTGTGTGAAAAACAAATGTTAACCTTTGCTTTTCTTTAATGTGTAATTTTAGTTTTTTTAGTTAAAACATACAAAAGATATTGAAAAATAAAATGCTAAAAATCTTCAGTTTTAATATATGTATAATGATAAAAAGAAAAGAAATAATAATGGAGCTGTGAAGAAGTAGTATTTAAGATCTAATTACAGAAAATTTGTTTAATTTTATAAAATTGTTCAAATATAAGTTTAAGGGTATTGACAAATAATTTTATAATTGTTTATTTATGCTTTTGAAATTTTAAATTAATTTTTTCTAAGAACTATGTTCTGTCATTGCCATTATTATATTCTGTGATAGTATTTTCTTTATCTCATGTTAGGTACTAATATGCAGGTTTTTAAAATTCTACTATAGAATATTGATACCAAATATAAAGGTTTATTAAATAAACTTCACCTGCAAAAAATTTGTAAGTTAGTGTGATTTACAAATAAGCTTCATTTCTCTCTGCATTTAAGAACTGCAGATATTGTGGATGTACTATATTCTAATAAATTCATAGTAGTTAGATGAGAGTATAATTTAAAATAGGGGGAAATTGTAGCTTTCAATTTTTTATTGAAATCTTCAGACAGAGAAGAATTGAGTCTTTACTCTTGGGCCGCAGATTAGCACTGGTTCTTGGATCAAATGGTACTGGGCTTGCCCAAGGAACATAATTTATTTCCTTTTTATTTATTGCAGTGTATTTTTCTTGGGATTTGTGCGACTTTCCATGAAAATCATTTTACATTCAGTCTTATATCACTCTCATTTTTTGGGTGTAACTGTATTTTGTTCTGAAGGTATATCTAGATATAATTAAATTAAAATAATTAAATCGAAACAATCTAAAATATAAACAATCAACGTCCCTCCCTCAGTAGGCCGTTAACTGACCACACCGATAAAGATTGGAAAGCACTATCGTAGATAGCTAAGAATCATTTCAGATAGTGATGCTTTGTCAAAAGTGTAATACTTTATGTAATGAAATACCAATATAATAGCAAAATTTTCCAATATACTGTGTTTACTTGAATCTAAGCCGCACTTTTTTCCAATGATAATGCACCGAAAATTTGGTGCAGCTTAAAATCAAGTGAAAATTCGTTGGATGAGGCAATTAGAGAAATTACAGGTTCATTTATGTTTTTAAAAATTTATAATACTGGTAAAATAACGAATTATTCACTTTTTATTAGATTTCTCGATAAACCACTTTATATTTTTCAATTTTCTAAAAACTTTTTTGAGAATTTGGGATGCAACTTAGAATCAATGACAGCTTAGATTCAAATAAATATGGTATATCTATTTAATAAAAAATTAAATTGACAACAACTGCTATGTTTTGTATTATGCAGGCATTATCTAAAGGTAATTGTATGGATATGGAGTCATACTACCTTTGATTTTATATTGTGATAGATATTTTCCAAATATTCTTTCCTCCCTTTCTCTTCACTGTTTTGCATTTTGTTCCTTTATTTAATAATGATTGTATGAAATTAGGAAATATTTCCTGCTTGTGTGATTCATTTTGTTGTATACATTTATTGGAATGGGTATTTTTTTTCTTTCTGTTTTATATTCTATTTTAAAAACAAAATACCTTTTGTGTGATTCATTTTGTTGTATACATTTATTGAATGGTATTTTTTCTTTCTGTTTTGTTTTCATTTTAAATATTTCAGATTTTGGAATATAAATTTTAAATTTGAATTTAAATATGGAATATTTTTTCAGGTAGAACAATGCCCTTAAATCATTAACAAGAGTATCATATTTTATTATTTATATTTAGTTTCCTGTAATTGGGCTATTATATTAATTAATTCTTCATGTTAGATTAAAAATTTACTTATTTATTGAAGGTTTTTCAATTGTAAGGAATTAGTATGCATAATAAATGTTTTCTTAAATCACCAAATAGCCTTGTGTTAATATTAGGACATTTTTTACATAAAAGTATGTTTTTAGTTTAGGTCCTGTCACACATATATATATATATACATATATATGTAACTTTAATATTTTTTAAAAACATGCTTTGGTTTTTAGTAATGAAATATATGTAAATGTTGATTCCTCTTTTCCTCGCAGACCCCTTCGTTTTGCGTTATACCTATTTTTACGTTGTGAGCCAATTTGACTCATAAAATGATTTAACAGTTAATTACATAACACATGAAATTTATTGCTCATCAGGCCTGGGCAACAGTCAAGTCGCATGTGATTTTTTTCTCTTCTCATTTTGCATTCCTGACATATAATATTTGTGTGTATGTGACAGCCATTGTCACTTTTTTTCAGCTACTCCACTGCATTATTACCCACTTCTGCTATCATTTCAATTTATAAATCGCGTGTGAGCAGTGCAGTTTTAGTTAAATAATATATAATTTGGGAAAATTCATTTTTTTACAAGAAAAATTTGATCCACAAACATAATTTTGTAATTTATTCGTAAAAGGTTTTACAATTGATATTTGTTGTATCTGGTTATCTAGAGTTGCTATTATGGGAAAAAATCCAATTTTTTTATTTATTTAAAAAACTAATCAAAATACAAAAGGCCTATCAGATAATGAGTCGGATGCAATTGATGTAGACCAATGTGATAACGAAATTGAATCAGAAGGAAATCAATAAAATTAAATTTTCAAGCTGTGAAGATGAAGATCTTCATTATATAGCTCCTAGTAAAAAAAAGAGCCAGAGTTATTTCTGATTTTGAAACTGAAAGTGGTTTAGACGCTATTGATACATCTTCTGATAAAGAAATTTCAGCTGAAAAAGCTGCTGATGGGATTTTATGGAAGCATTGAACGAAAAGAGACCACTCAAGTAAATATTTCAAGAAAGGATTTTATTTTCCAATTGGCTGAAGAGTTAAGAAGTAAATATAAAAAAGAAGTTGAGAACATTTCCATTCCAATGACAAAATTTCATACTACTGATGCATGGAAGAATTGTCAAGTTCCAAGAATCATGCAATAGAAATAGATGTAAAAGCCTTTGTGGGAAATGTGTTTCAAAAACAGAATTCATAAGTAAAACAATTTTTTAATAATAAATCTTTTATTTAAATTGATTTGGAACTATTTTCTTTGCAAGAAACTTCAATTTTCTTGTACGAGTCAAATTGGCTTACTTACTGGCATTTAAAATGGGTATATAATCAACATCTGTAAATATAGTGTTAAATATGTACGTGAAGGGCTTGTATTGCAAGAATCTTCTAGTACATGTATATGCAAAGGAAGCCTGAAGATTATAATTCTATTTAATAAACATTACATAAAAGTTACATTGCACATGATTACTTTTGATATAAATTTGTTTTACAAAAAAAAGTTTGCTAAGAGGATTTTTCACTCAGACTTTATCCATTTTTTTATATGTATAAATAACATTTTCTGTTGTAATACCTAGATTTTTAAAATTCTTATTGTGTAGATAATTGTTGATATGCTCTTTTAATTGTTTTAGGGAGAGACTGTATCCAAACCAACAATTCAATTTCAAAATTCCAGTGGGGTGAGTAATTTAACATTTTGTCAAATTTATTTATATTCATTTGCTATGTGATTAGATATGTTTCTAGGAGGGGGGTTTTTTTAAGGACAATTTTTTTTAATTATCAAATTATTTTACCTCTTTGCTGTGGATGGGCTGTTGCAAATTTACTTGCTAAACATGGTGTTTTCAGCAACTGTAAGATAACTTTTTTCGGGGGCTCATAATTGTACGCTATAAATGAAAGTTGAAACTTATTTTAGTTTCATAATGAAATTTCAATGGGATTCTCCAATTTTAAATAAAAAAATTTCAAGCTTAATTCCAATATTAAGTATTTAACTAAAAAGTTATTTAAAAGAAAAATACATCTAATTTATTGTCATGATAAATTTCTTAATGCATCATTTTAAGTCTCCCCATTGCAACGACGAGATTGAAATAGGAATGTTGTTGCTGTTTTTACCCTTTTTATGGCTTTATAAAAACTAAGAAAAACTTTGGGGGGGGAGGGAATTCCAATTTTAATTTCTTTATGTCCTGGTAGTTGATTTACCTTCCAAATCTATACATATTGAAGCTTCCAATTTTGTTTTAATTTAATTTTTAGCTTTATTAAACATTTTTTTAACCCTAAGTATACATATGTTTAAAAAAAGTAGTTGTGAAAAATGTTTTTACCCTCTAGAATGCCGATACATTGTTTTGGTAACAGTACGGACCCAGCGTCGCCCATGTTTTTTTTAAAAAACAGATTAGTTTTTTTATTTCAGTAGAGACGAGAGAAAAAAAATCATGAAAGGTTAGGGTCAAGGACGTATAGTTGCTCTCCAGACTCCCAGTCCGTTGTAAACCTTTCCGGGTGAGGGCTGTGCGAGGGGTGCTGGACTATCGTCTGGTTTGGGGCTTTTGGAAGATCAGGTTTGGCAAGTTTTTGATCTTTTTTTAGGACCCAGCTAGTCACTTAGACGTTGCTCCTTTTTTTACCTTTTGATATTTCAGGGTTGTTGACATTTTAGCGTAAACATAACAATTTTAATTTATGTTCAGAAATAATAATAAAATAAGATGGACATCTGGTATTCAAACAATGGCCACTTGGAAAGTGTTTAGAGCTACAGGGCTGACTCTTGTTAAAATCCGCCTCCCCCCCTTCAATAATTGACTATGTTGTTTAGGGTAAAAATATTCATGAATTAAAAGATATTCAATAATCAATACTTTCGAAGTGATTAAATCAGAGAATGTTAAATTTTATACTTCAAGCTTTTCGTGATGTCCTTCGGACGTTTGATTGGATTTGTGTCGGTTCAACCTACATTCCAAAATCGAATTATCTAATCGAAAAACGTTTATCTTATTCATTTTTCCTATATTCTTTTAAATGTCCTAGAATATTTTTTTTCTTTCTAGGAATTTGTGTTTTAACACAATCTAATCAAAATAATCTTTAAGTTGCTTTAAGTTTACCGCAAGCATTTAAGAACATCCTTATAATTTTTAAGATTTCTTAATAATAAGTGGGGGTTGTAACTGCTATATTTAGGGAAATTTGCCGTTTATTATAGATTCGCTTCTGGAATTTTACTCTTAAGTTTTTCCCTATCTGTTATTTTTAAATAAAGATTTTAAATGTAAAAAATTTCTTGATTTGAAATAATCAGTGTAATTATACTGTGGTCCCCTTTTCTGTGATGTATAAAAAATGCGATATATATTGTATTAATTTTAGGATTCATTTGTACAAAATATAAACATTTCAAGTTTAAATTGGTAAAATAATTTTGAGAAATTAAATTTTAAACTGGCTTTTTTATTTGTTTTTTTTTTGTTTGAGATGGATCCTTGATTATGCGCTTCAAAATGCTCATGTGGCATCGCTGAATATCTTAGTGCTTGGATAATGCGACTGAATTTATTTGACTTTTATATTTTGAGTTTAATTTGACATCTAGCGCTATACTAATTTTTAAAAGTTAATTAATATGAATGTTTTACACTCATAACACTGTAAATGAGTTAAAAATAAAACCATAAGTAATAGTAATTGAAAGCATTACAAAACGTAAAATGAAGTCATAAAATACTTTTCCCCTTTTTATTTTTTTAACCTCATCATTACGGTCCATATAAGAATTAACCCAATGTTCTTAGAAAAAATAAAATTTTCAAAAAAGTTTTATTATCTTCGTTTGTATTCTGAAATTATTTTTCACTAATCTTAATATATATCTCTAATGTCAATATGTATAATCAAAAGCTGTGTCGTGATTAATGACTTGATAAATTTTCTGTCATTTTTTTCCGCATTAAAAAAACGAAACTTTTGATTTTACATCTAATATTATACGAAGTGGACCTTCTGTGTGTTCAGATGGCTTTCTTTAAAATCCGACCACCCTCACTTGCTAGTTCTGTTTGTAAGGATGTCTTTTTTGTTTACGATTTCGTTAAAGCTGTGCATACACACCTTTTGCATATCGCATGCGAAATCAGCCACAGCAGATTTCAACCCTCAAACATAATACTGCTCGGCGGAGATATCTCTGAAAACATCTCCTTATTTAGGTGTCACTCAAAATATCTTATGCCACATGTTGATCACTAGAGTCAATATCATAAAATAGCACTTTCTATTTTTTTTTCAAAATATTAAATAAGTTGCTTTATTTCAATTAGATTTATCAGTAGAAAAAAACTGTCTTGTATTGAAAATAGATTTCCGTTTTATATTATTTCTATGTTGATGGGGGTTTTTTTAACGGACGATTACCATTTTTAGACTAAAGAAATCACTGTTGTGAATAACATTTTCGATATTTATAGAATCCGTACCTATCATGTTACATCATTCACATTTCAACCGCAAGTTCAGCTTTATTAATATCTGCTGTTATACATGCTCTTGGGTCTTTTTTGATTGATAAATCCCTTTACAATTGTGCTTAAAATGCCCCGCTTTTTAGAAATAAATTTATTTTTAAAATTATGAACAAATTTAGCATTTTTGGTCTGCAACAGAACTACAATCGATTCTTTTAATCAATTTTAATTCCGGTTCTTCTCTACCCTAGTGTGTTTCCTAATGTGTGTAATTTTCCTAGTCATTAATAATTGTTTGCAATTCATTGTGATTATAGAATTGCATTGTGTTTCGTAATGCGTGTTTCGATTCGTTACCCATCCGAAATTTCAAAGGTCTTATCTTATTTTAAACACTGCGAGTGTTTATCGGGACGCCTATGTTTTACGTTTTTACATTTAACGGTTATTTCATTAAAAAAATATCCAAACTTTCTTTCCTTTATAAGTTTGTTTTTTAAAACTCTTATCACGATATAAGAGGATAGCTCCGATACCCTTTAAGGTATTCTGCTCAAGGGAACCGAGCTAAATCGTATTGTCACCTGTATCGTGCTCAAAGCTACGACTAAAGACAGGCGTACATCGAGCCCTTTGCCGCAGTTCGAGGCCTATGAAATTCATCGCGGCAAAGGGCTCGATGTACGCCTGCAGTTAGTCGTAGCTTTGAGCACGATACAGGTGACAATACGATTTAGCTCGGTTCCACCCCAATTTAGAAGCAGAATACCGTAGGGGTTGTCAGGGGCCTCCCGCCAACCTTAGGAGAGGACTCGCGGCTCGATGGCTATTTAGAGTACCCCCATGCCTCAAAGGCATACATTTACACATACCCATGTCCTACCTGGAATTCGAACCCAGGCCTTACGGCACAGCAGTCAGCTCGATATTTACATTACGATATTTACATTTACGGATGTATCTTTGCTTTAAATGTATTAGATTATTTTTAAAACCTTTGACTTAATCGGCATTAGTGTAATCATGTTTCATAAGTGTTTGTAAGTGGCAATATTAACGACAAACGGGAAGTAATGCTCATACTTTTTGCCTTGTCTCAATTGCTTTCTGTTTGTTATGAAAATTTTTACTTATGTAAAATTTCCGTATATTGCCCTGACGAATTCTTTCGCCATTTTATATGTTAAATAATTTATTTTTGCATCTCAAAATAGTATTGTTATTAGTGAAGTCTAATGAAAAAGCATTGCCAATCTTTGTACGAGTGCCCTTTTTAAATATCTGACACGATACTCGATGTATAAGTCCTCAGATTTTTTCCCTCGCCGCAATAATTGGTGTCAACATCCATTTGCGCAATCATTCCGACAAGGCAGTCGCCCTAAGACTAATGTCAAACGAATGAGCAAGTGAAAAATATGCGGGCCGAAATTAACTTTCGTCCTCGTTTCTTTCTTTCCTTTTTGAAAGAATTTGTTCGATGTCGAACTGATCAGCTTGTTGATCCAACGGGAAATAACCGAGTGAACGGCATATTCCTACGCTCCGTTTGTGCCAGATACGCTAGTAGGTTTCGGCTATTTGCATTCATTTAGCTTGCTTCTCAGTCGGCACTTACTTCCTATGTTATAATGTAACCAAGCGTGAACTTTCGGAGAAGCACCCGTAAGGGTCCTGTTATGTTGGCATCTTTTTCTTTTCATCTGGTTTTGTTGATAGTGTAATTTTGTTTAACTTCATAGCGAAAACGCTGTTAAAAAACTTGATGTACTAAAGAATGAGGAAATATCTCAATTAAATACTAATGATTCAGTAAAATTATCACGAGTTTCTTGGCTTGCATTAAATTAATATATTTGTGATGGAGACAATTATTTCTCGCTGCTCTTTATTTCTATAAGTACTCTGTTCCTTATTGTTTTAACTATATGCTAATTCAGCCAGTTGACATATTTTTGTATTTGAATACGTTGATTTTTCCATTTGAATCATGTGGTATTTCTTTCTAGACTGTTTTTCTTCAATATCTTTGACTTGTCTTACTTAAATCTACTATTTGCTCCAATTTAGCATCCCTTTTAAAGATTTTTATTTTTTAATCATACTTTACATGAGAAATACAAACCGAATTATTCCATCATTTGTCAGCAATTGTAAGATCAATTTGAAGGTCATGTAGCGAGTCCCTGTGGAAATATATTCCCAGATCTTCACTTTAGAATGTTTTTCCATGTGTCTTGCAAGTAGTCTTTTGTACGTCTGAAATGCGACGTTAATATATTCAAACCTCTGGGAAGGCATTTTTATTCTTAGTTGTGCCGGATCTTTCCTTTTAGATTAGATAATGGACCGTCGCCAATTTTCTCAATGAATAGTTCCAGCGCAACGTTAAACATACCACCAGTCAAATCGTCTCTTTCCAATTTTAGGATGGTATTCCCCAATTTTTCAATGTAACTGTTCTCTAAACCTTCAACTGCGATCTTAATACTGTCGCATCTGCGATAATTTAAAAACAAAAATTCCTGCCCCCTTGAACACCTCTTTCAAGGGACTGTTTCAGCCATTAGATTCCTAAAACGACCTTTGATTCAAACTTTTGTCTCTTGAAAGAAATTTATTTTGTGATACTTGGTGTGTTTTTTTCCCCTGTTGTCATCCTTCCTGGCATTCTTTTTTATCTCACTGCCACCTGTTGCTACGAATTACTGTTTTCTGCTCTGAACGAGACTGGCGTACGATCGTGACTGTTGAAGCAGGAGTAGATAGATACCTCCCGTGTATTTAAGTGATGAGAGGGAAGGTAGGTTAAAAAAAAGGATGTTGGCCAGAAACCAATGGTACGTTTGGCAGAAATCCGCTTTGGCTTAAAGTCGTTAAAAAATAAGCTTTCGATTGCCTACGTCTTCCGTGTTTATATTGTGCGTCAGTGAAGTGCGATGATTTGTGGAAATCACCTCCTTCCTGTATTTGACAAGAGTCCCAGTCTTTTTCTATAATTGATTTTTGAGTTTTTTTTATTAAATATGAAAATCGTAATCGTAGTAGCTTTAATTTCGAGTTACTGTTTGTTAAGAATCCCTTTTCTCACATTGGAACAGTTGATTTAACATTTGCATGGTACCGTGTAACGAAAACTTTTGATATCGATATATGACTAAGTTTTTTTAAAGAATTTAAAGGAAAATATTTATAATTTAAGTAAGCTTTTTGTTAAAGAGAAGGAAGTTATGCCTGATTATTTGTTGAAATTTTGAAATGAAGGTTTGAGACTGTTAGCTGGATTGTGTAGCTTTATAGCGATATTTTTGTTTTGTTTTTTTATCATTATTGAGACTTCTATTTTTATATATGTAAAAAAAGAAACAGTTTTACGTATAATGTAAATTCCATTCCTGATCATGTTAAGGAATCGCGGCAGTTTGGTGAATGATGTCCGTAGAATTATGAACTCAAACGAAAATTAGCAATTTCATGCCTCATCCTTCCAATGACCATTGGGTTATGGGGCAGGTGCGCTTAAAAACAATTCATAATGGTGTGTTGGTTTATAGGGTGAGATGTATCGCTTCAGATGTCACAGCCTGATTACTTGAGTTGGTTCAGAATTACGAAAATCGTCACAAGTAATCCTTAATTTTCTTGCAGTCCGATGCAAACAATGCACATTGAAAAATTATTTTTCAATTTTATAGTTGGCGTTTGTTTGTGAACAGTAAAACGCATCCATATATGTTTCAATGTTTTAAATGTATGCATAGTAATCAAATTAAAGACTTGTTTCTGCAGTAACGGTTTAATAAGAGCCTCAAGTAGTCAAAAATTCAACTTTTTTAAAATTTATATATGTATAGAGAAAAATAAAATCATTCAACCTTAACTTCAAAACTAAACAATACCATACAGTATTCATTTCAAATATACAAGGCAAAATTATACTGTGAATAGACAAAGAAATGCTATGTTCCAATATTTATATCGAGAAAGAAACGGGCGTGAAAAATTCTATTTCAAGCCAGAAGTAAAGAATTTGTTTTTGAAAACTTGTCATGGTCTAAGAATATTGGGCAAAACCTTCAAATGAAGCGTGGCGTAGAATTGGAAATGTTTTCATTCTTTAACTTCTGATTCATTTGTGACATTGATAGACTTATATTTTGATTCTATGTATTTTGTAGAACTCTTGTCATTCAATTTAAGTATTATTTCTCATTGTTAATCACATTCTTCAATTTCTTTAAAATGCTATATTGGTCTAAAAACATTTAACGCAACATCATTAAAAATCATGCTGTTTTATTGTTTTAAAATACCCGTTGCCGTATCATTTCCCCTACCTTGTTCGCAACAAAATTTTCTTGCAGACGATTTTTCCTCTTAACGCTTGCTTCGAGAAGCCATCACGATTTTACAATTTGCCTCACTGTGGAAAAACGCGATTCCATTTTAGAAAGTGCAAAAGAAGAAAAAGCCTGAGAAACTTGATGAAATTAAACGCATTATTTAGTCCAGTTGCTGCTTCTTTCAATTCTTTTCTTTTCATTCAACTATGAGAACCAGTTTCTTTTCCTTGTCGAACAAGTTCCTTGTAAAAGAGTTTTGTTGTCTGAAAATGGCATCGTGCGGCCGACTTGCTGTCTGGAGTGACCTAGTAACTGTTTAAAAAACTTCGAACATTTACTTTCGAATTCTACTGTCACTTTAAGACAATTTTCATTCTTTCATTTCTAAGATTATTTACTAGTAAACAATATCTTGCGTAGAAAATATCTTTCTTTTAAAAAACTGCCCTTAGTTTATTTTCAGAAAGAAAAATTTGTAATTTTTTAAAACTGGAGTACTTTCTTATATTAAAATACATTATTACAGGCAGGATAAATATTCCAAAAAGAACTACAATATTTGTATTATAATTTTTTTTAAAAAAACCTGGGGACTAATGTTTATAAAATACTATCTGGGTATACCCGTTCTTCGCACGGGTGAATTGAAGAATTAAACAATGCAGATTGAAGGATAAAGAAGTTTTTAATGAATTAATTTTACATGAATCACAAATTAAACAAAACAAAGGCTTTTTTCATATCTCAGCTGTACAAAAAAAAAACATTTTTGTTATATTTTAAGTCTGTTGATCTAATAGCTGATAAAAAAAATTCTTTTATATTTATAATGCCCCTAATTTGGGGCAATTTTTGAAAAACACCTTCCGTGATCTCTGCTTTGAAAGGAATTGTTACAAATTTTTTTTAATGAACGCTTAAAATAATGTAAAAATTTATTTCTAGAAGTGTAATACGTTAATATTGCATTCTGTTGTATTTATTTTTTATTAAAATTGTAATATTCGCAAGCAACGCCGTTCCTTAAATTATAATGGTGATTCAATGGAAACATAGCGAAATGGTGGCGATAGTCAAGTTGGCAACTTAGCAACTTAGCAATTGATTGAACGGTGCAGAAGTTGATACGCTGTAGCGCCACCTGGTGGGAGCTGCAACAAAGAAGATAGCACAAAAACCTTCTTCATTAAAAAAATACATTTACATGCCAATTTTCATAGCGATCGGTTGAACGGTGTTGGGAGTAAAGCGAGGTCATACGTACAAACATCCATTTTTATATTTCAAATAAACAAATAGCATTAAGGAATCTTAAATTTCAGATCTTTAAAATAGTTTATAGAAAATTCACATGCAGTGAAACTTGGGAAAGATTAGACTTACTTTAGATTAGTATGTACTTTTTTCTACACTTCCAAAAAATACAGTACGGTAGTTATTATTTTTATACTTAAAAAATGCAATACCTGCCTGTTCAATTAAAATTATAGGGTTAAATATATATATTTCAAATTTTTATGTTTCCTGCCCTCCCCCTCCCCTTTTTTTCCTTCTCAATCTTTAAACCTTTTTTCTTTTTTTCTCCCATAATATACTGCAGCTTCCTGGTTTAACTCTTAGTCTACAATTTGAGTATACTTTAAGGTTAATTTCATGTTTGTTTTTTTAGCAAAAATGATACCTTCAATAAAATTCAATAATTTCTCCCCCTTTTTTTGTTTCTCTTTATTTATTTACTTTACCCAGCTGCATTCTTTCTTTATGTTTCTTTAAAATAAAAAAGAAAAAGGAGATCTCTCAAAAAATAATCCTTATTTTTTTTTAATTTTGTTTTCCTGCCTTTCTCCTTTTTTTTTCTTTTTTCTTTTGGTCTGTTTGGTGCATTTGTATTGGATAATTAATTATCGTTATATTTTGGACATTTCACACAATATCTTTATAAATTATAGCATATGTGTTATTCTAATGTATAAACTTTATTATAGTAAAGTTTTATTAAAATCCATGCAGTTTTTGCGTGAAAGAATAACAAACATCCATACATAAAAGTTTTCACGTTTATAATATAAGTAAGGATTTGTTTGAAGGAGAAAAAATTTTTTTAGAATTTTTAGTTTCACCTCCATTTATGCAAATTTGTTCATTTTCAAAAGTCTGCGGTTATTTCTATTTGGTGGAAGGAGCATTAGATTTTCCCCCATCTTGCACAATTTATATCCCCCCCCCCTCTTCTCCAATAGTCTCTCTTTTCTGTATGTAATAACTCTGTAGCCGAGACATTAATAATAAGATAAATGGTAAGGTTATAAACTGGATTATAGTCCTTTCCGATTACTCGGAATAGTTTTAAAAAATCAGTAAACTTCTGACGAAATAACTGGGGAGGGGGTAAGAGGTAGCATATTAAATGTAAAGCGGACTGATTCTTTTAAGTAAAATAATAATTAAAATTGTGAATTTCTGAAGAATATTGTCAAAAAGCTTACCTTTAAGGTGTTTCATTTAAACAAAGTGTCTAGTATTACAAAAATAAATCTAATTAAATTTCTTGGCATGAACAATACCTTAAATTACATGTTTTTGGAAAGAAAATTATTTTCTCACAGTTTGGGCATTGCAACACAATTATGAAGTTTAATAAGTAATGTTTGCTTGTTTCTTTGTAAAATTGTTTTCCTCTTTTCTCTTTACAATACGTAATAATTCGAATGAATTTTCTTTTTTTCAAAAGTAATTATTCTTTTTAAAATCTTTTTAAATTTGTAATCTAAAGGAAAAATAAAAATGTTAGTTGTATCAAAAAATTTTTCAATTAAAAATAAAGGAGTAAAATTTTTTTTTGTGTACTTTAATGAAGTCACACGCCATTTTATGATTGAAAAAAGGTTTAAAGCATTTGGTTAGTTAAGAATTGTATTTTGTCTGTGTTTACTAGGTAATATTTGTACTTAATTATGCCCATTCATTGAAGGATGAAAAATTTGTTTAATTTCTTATTCTAGTTGGTATTCTTATTTCATCATAAAAATTTTTTGTTTAGAGTGCGGGGATAAACAATAGTGTTGCTCAAGGGAATGCTAATTTCGATTTAATGGAACATTATCAACTTAAATGTCGAAGACGAAAAGATTGCATAAAAGTTTTTGTAATAAAATCTGGAAATTCTTATTTTGTTAATGCCACCTATTGAATTAAGTCATCACTTTCCTAAAAGCACACCCGAAAGAGAGAAAAAAGTGTGCTTTCGAATAAACTTTCTTCTAACATGAAAAAGAAATAATTACTTTAAAGCCAATATTGCTTAGAAATCCAGAAGTCTAAATGACAATTGTACTTTTTCTTGTGACTGTGTGCGCGTGTGTGTGGTAGAAGAAAGAAAAACAGTCGGATCTCTAGATCCCGAAAAAAAGTTCTTTATATAGAGGTTCAGTTTTCTTTGTAAACCACATTAAACAAATTTTAAATTCATACACTGTATATTAAAAGTAATTATTCATATCTTTTTGTAAAAATTAATATATATTCATTTTATATATCTTACCTATCAAAAAAGAAAGAAAAATTCGCAAGGAAAGTTTCTTGACACTTTTATCCACTTCCTGAAGAATTAAATGTTTTTCTTTGATGCTCAAGCAGTTATGTTTAAACATTTTCGGGCTACATGAAACGAAATTACCAGTACGACTGATCAACACTACAAATGAACGGAGACCAGTTCATGGACACCGTGACACAAAACAGCTTCACTGAGGGTGAAAGGGGATATCGAAGATGTTCAGTGAACTGGACAATGGAGGCTAAAGGTTGCTCTTCTTAGATGAAACGTTCAGAATTCTATTGCTCTCGGCGAATTGGGCATCTAATAAAACCATTTAAAGATTTATGACCACCATAAAGTGTGTTAAACGAGAGAATAACTTGAAATGTCTAGAAATGCTTTAAAAATAGGGAGCAAAAAAATTGAATCGCAAGAGAAAAAGTTCGTTATGTAGAAAATGCACTTCGCTATTGGGAGGTTATTTTACGAAGAAAATCGAGAAATGTTCTTGGTTCCAGGAAAAAGTTCACTGTATAGAAAAATTCGCAATAGAGGTTCTACTATATATGTATTCCTATCAATCTCATGCATTATTACGACGAATTATTATACTGGTCGTTTCTGAAAAATAGATTTAAGATTTTTTTCTGTCATTACTTTGAAAGTAGAAGTTAGTTTCTTTTTGACATTTTTTCGAAGAAGCAATGGACCTGTATATTTATCATGTTTTTTTTTATATATATATCATGTTACTTTCCCTTTCTATTCACTGTCATTACCTTTTTTTTAAACAAAAGGAATGCAATTAATAAAGACATCTGGTTGTTTATATTCGTTTTGTGTGGAACATTATTTTTATCTATTTGCATTTAGTTTAGTAATATATGCATGTTTTGCATTGGGAAAATCTTGCTTTTCGGAGAATTGACTGCTAGCTTTTTTTATAGGATATAGTAGTAGCTATATTTAGAATTAAAGTGTTGTCTTTTTTTTTTTTCATTTGTTCAAAAAGCTGGTTTTTTTGGCAATGCTATAGGCTATCCATTTATTATACAATTAGTTTCGAATTATAATGTAATTCTCATAAAAAGATTTACTATCCGTTGCAGTGCCTGATTATTCTTCTGAGCACGTTCATTAGATGTTTATCATAGTTCCCACGTAAAAACGCTCACACTGTCTGCACATTGGATTTGATTAGCCTACTCTGATCTCGAAAATGGTTCAGTATCCGTATCGGAGAAGAAAAAAAAACAACTTATATTCCCCCTTCTACCTTAAAACGTGATTCAACAACTGACTCACGAACTCTTCAAACTTAAGTTTGTCTCATTCTAGAATTTTACACTCCAATTCGAAACTTCTTTGAAGATTTTCGCATCGCCGTGGAAGGGTTTCGACTGTTTCCTTTTAAACCGAACGAATTCCTTTTATGGTTTGTTGCCTGATTAATTAAAATCTTATATTATTACTTTCTTTTTTCTATCGTCCCTTTTTTTTCTGGATTCTTTTCTTTGTATCTTGTTTATTTTTCAAGTCTATTGATGAAATTTAATTTGAAAATTAGCTATTTTGAATCAAGATATGTTATAAATGTGAAAGTATATTTGGATGTTTGGTAGTCTTTCACGAAAAACAACTAAATGGATTTTAATGAAACTATACAATAATATAGTTTATAATCAGAATAACACATAGGCTATAATTTATAAAGATATTGTGTGAAGTTTCCAAAATATAACAATAATTGTCAAGAAAGTAGGAAAAATTCTGCCATATGCAAAAAAGCCCGTTACAGCATACATATATCTTTTTTATCCCTTTTGTTTTGTCTACGCTATGCCTCAGTGCGCACTCGCTTTTAATTTATTCCGTTCATCAGTGTAATCACTATTTTTCCCCCCTTCTAGGTTTCGAAGGGAGAGGTGGTGGCAGGATTTTAACATAAAATAAATACAACAAAAAGTAATATTAATGTATTACATTCCTGATATAAATTATTTACACTATTTTAAGCGTTCATTACACAGAATTTGTAACAATGACAGTGGAAGGAAAAATTATGAAATCAAAATAAAATATCAATGTTTTTATCAGATAGTTTTTCAGTACATGTAAATATATATCTAGGCTTTCCCCATACTGTTTTTCATAGACACACACACACACACACACACACATATATATATATATATATATAAATGTTTATTCAAGCATTAAAAAGAGCAATCGTTTCAATAGCTATCTGTAAATTTTTCTTTTATTTATTACTTATAGAAAATGGATTTTAATTAATATATATGTTTTTTTTTAAAGGATTATTTCATTACTAAATTATTTGTTATTTAAAAAGTACATCGTCTATTATTTTGGATAAAAAAACATTTCAGAGACATTTTTTAGCTAACTATACGCGTAACGATTGATTGATTCATGAAAATCTCTGAAATTTATTTTATTATTTTAGTTTCTTAGAAACTATCATTAAAAATAGGATGAAAGTTTTTTGTGCGTTTTTCTCTTAGCATTAGAATTGTTTTCTTTTTATTGCTTCACATTAATAATTTTTTAACTAACGCAATATTGTTTTTTATAAGTCATACATCGAAATTTGAAGCTATATCTTATCTGTGAGGGGGAGGGGAAGAGGGAACAACAATTTTACACTAAAAAAAAACCCGTGTTATGCCGGGCTAGAGAGGGAGAAAAACCTGTCTTAAATCGAAAATATGTGGAACAAATTTCGAAAAAGGGAAATTTAATTAAATAATTTTAGAAATCACTCACATTGCTCCCATTTAAACTCCCATTTTAAAGTGTGTGTGTGTTTTTTATAACTAAACCGTTTGTCCGAACCCCAGTTAATTGTTTTGAGTCTGGCATTAATATAATCATCAACAAAACGCCATGTTATTAACTATTTTCGTTCATTTTGCATATTTATTTCTATAATTCAGGAAATTTTCCTTGTTAAATTTATCGTTGCCAACATACCAAAATATGAATTTTTAATTTATGATGATGAAAAATTCAGTTGAGGAATTAAAAAAAAAACAACATTCCAGTTAATCTTAAGTAATTCGTATTTGCAAACTGTTGGAAATTTGTTGAACTGCGTTTAGTTTTTTCGTAGTTTCTTTACAAAAGCGGTCAAAAAGCTGTAAATAACGTTGATCGTTGTCTTTTACCTAGTATATCCGGCCCACCCGCGAAATTTTGATGTGCCCACGACACCCAAGAGCATTTGAGTTGGTGTCAAAAATATACAGAGGATAAGGTTACGGTGTCATTGCTTTATTTTTAATTCTTTCAGCCTTAGTTTTTGCATAATTATCTTCAGGCGTATGTTTCGGGAAATGTTTTCTCCCTGAGTCAGAAATGTGTTGTTCTGTCTCATTCAAAAGAATCGCAGGTGTTCTAATTATATGTCGAGAAGATAACCTCGTGCTCCTCAACTCTAGGCAGTTACCCCCCCTCCAGCAATTCTGTCATGCCCTGTTCTGTATACACCCTTTGAAGCGAATGGTGCTACTAACAATTTATTATTTTGTGCAACTAAACCCAAAAGTTTATTGTAAAGACTTATACCAGTTTTCGAATTTGAAATTGTATTCTTATCTTACTCTGCATAATTTTTTTAATCTTTTTAAGCGAAATAATTTTCATCATAGCAAACTTGCTGTAGTGGTACTTCTTATTTGCTTAGAAAAATCGCTCTACGCACGATTTGGCAATCCATCAGTTCTGGTGTACATTACGCAAGAAGGCAAGCTGTGTCTTAATACTTCTCTTCGTAATAATAGCTGGTATTTACAATAGGTTTTTTATTTTTACTTTTTTAAAGCGATTTAAGCTTACTGTAGAAATGCATTTCTTGTACTGTATGATTTTTAATTTAAGGAACACCATGTGAAAGATTATGAAAATTAGGAATTCTAGAAACGTATCTATCAGCTTCATTAGCTTTCGGAAATCTGTTTTTAATGAAAATCTGAGATGCTTAAAATGGAAGCCATACAATCGAAACAAGTTACCGACCTTGATATTAAGTCTTATACTTCCACGGTTATTTTCGTAGTATTAATTATTTTAATAAGGAAATCCTTACTAATTAAAATATTAATACGTTATGGAATCTTTACTCTCTGCTTTGCCATTTAAAGTATTAAGTCGGAATACCGCTTTTTTTTTTAATAAAAAAGCTTAGGAAAGACGCAAATGGTGGAAATTTCCTGTTATACCTCGCAGGCAGTGCTTTCTGGATTTTAACTTGGATTATTGTTTTATAGGTAATATCCATGATTGGAAAACTTAAATCACGATTATGTATGAGGATCAGGTAAAAATTACTTATCAGTCGGCGTACTTATTTAAGAAGTATACATTGCTTAGATTTTGCAACGCATATGTGGAATTGAATGTTGTTTTGACAACTCATGCTAATCATCTGCATGGAAATGGCTTAAATTATGCCTGTCAAAATTATTGAATGGGTGTCAGCATTCTTAATGGGGTCTGGAGGAATTCATAACGAAAACATTGAATTGCCTTCTGTCTTTCCCCAAACATACTTGAAATGCTTTTTGTCAAAATTTCAGACACGGTTATTTTTCTCAGGTATCGTTGTCCCGAAGTTATTTATGTACAAGACATTCGATCTTCACGTTTTTGTGACCTCTCAGCACGATTCATTCTCACTTTCTGTGCGCCGTGAACAATGCGAATGTCTTTCGACATCAGTTTTTATTGTCGTTATTTTCCCCATTACATTTACATCGAGCAGTTTCATCCTTCTCTATGTGCGTTTCAAATAATTCGCTGACTCGTTAATGATCTACGTCATTTGAAAGATGATAGATTTGATTTTTGTGGGAGGGGAGGGGAATGGGGTAAAAAGAAAAAGAAGAGAGGTTGTACACTTTTGGACCACATTCTCTATCAATGAGATTTTCTTTTCTTAAAGGTTTATTGTTTTGTCATTGTGATCTTATCATTGACTGAATGAACCATCAAAAGGAAGTTTTTTTTTGAATCGCCAAAACAACTGTCTTAATAAAATGAAGGCTCGTTAGGAATGAATTCTCCCCCCCCCCACCACCACTAACGGCTTTCTTCCTTTTGTCATCTCTTCATTGTCATACACGATGTAAATAAAATGTGATGCAAAAAAAATGTGCGCCTTTTTGTCTTGTTTTGGAATATACTTTTTACTGTAATATTTGTACTCTGCAAATTTAACTGCCTGTTGTTGTTGCTAATACAACTTGTGTTTGACAGTGTCAGATCGAGGTCTACGAAATTCATCGCGGCAAAGGGCTAGATATACGCCTGTCATTAGCCGTAGCTTTTTTGAGCACCATTCAGGTGATAATACAATTTAGATCGGATCCACCCCAACTTTGAGGGAGAACACCCTGAAAGTGGTCAAGGGCCTCCCACCAACCTCACGAGAGGACTTGCGGCTCGACCGCTATTTAAAGTACCCCCATGCCGTGAGGCATGTCTTCTCCGGTATTCGAACCCAGGCCCAGTAGTCAGCGTCACTAGCCACTTGGGCTTGACGAAAAAAGATGGGGTGTAAATATTAGTTAGGAATAATACATAAGTTTTACAAGTAGTCAAGTTTGCTAATTATACTTTTTAATCACATTTCACGTTAGAGGACTTGTATTAACTCAATTATTTTGAGTTAATACAAGTCGTATGATTAGTTAACATGTTTGAGTTTCTGTATATGTGTTTTATACTTGAAGTGATAAAAAAGAAAAATTGGAAAGTGTAGCGATTTTCTTCTCTCTTCAAACTCTTAAGATACGTTTGTATCGATAAAAAACAATAAACTTGACTCGTCTTGAAAAATAATTATTTGGAAGAAGCGCAATTTTTTTTTCCCCCTTGGAAGAATCTCGCAGAATCAGGGGAAGATTACATTCCTTCATATGAAATTTAACTCCTGTATTTACGTGATGTGAGTTGGCGTACCAATGCTTGAACTTTCGTCCGTCGTCGGATGGTTGCCACGTGTCTAACACGCGTTTCTGCTCGAAGTGATCAAATATTGTACAACTGGTTAAAGAAAGCATTAAATTTTAACTTAAGATAATTGTCGAAGCAAAAGGGAAAAACTCTGTTTAGTTTTAAATATTTTTTGTTTGGTTTTGTGCGCGCGAATTATTTTTAAACTTTGAATATTTTAATTAAATAAGAATCGAAAGAATTGGAGAATTTTAATTAAATGAAAAATAGCCGTTATTTTTTTAAACGTTTATCTTTTGTTTTCGACACTAGATATATTAAATAGGTAAACATTAAAACAGAAATTAAGTAAACGTTTAAAACAACAGCGTCATTTTCTCGTTCTTTTCTTTTATTATTTTTTGTACACAATCAAAACTGTTGCCACTCACGACAACACACATTTTACTTTAAAATATCATTATTTAAAAAAAAATCTAATATGCACGATGACGTCACTGTTTGGGATTACTTCAGACTGCGTGCGGAATTCAAGTGTGCAACAAGTATTGTGCATACTTAAGCTGTGGAAGAAGTAAAAATCAGTTAAAATTTGATAGCATATAGGATAATATGTTACATCAAACTAGAAATTTGGGGGAGGGATTCAAATATTTTCCTAGTAAAGTTCTTAAATCGCTTTTGATTCATTCTAGATTATAAACAAAAATCAAAGTGCAGAATTGCAGAATACTATTTATTTAAATACACAGGCTTTTTTGAAAGAAAATTCAGTTGTGAATTAAATAAGTCATTGTCTTAGCATATAAATGTATTTTACTTATTTAGTTAGTGAATACATAAATAAAAACAAGCCAGATGTTCTCTAAATTGAAAAAACAGATATGCCGTTCCGCTTAACCTACTCAAGAATGAACTCGGTGAATATACTATATGAAAGGTGTGAATTTTCATGAAAAATCCAATATGTGGATTTATATATAGATCGGCAAAAATAAATATGGTTCTTTGCTTTGGGATACATATCACTGCGTATTACCGAAATGGGATGAATAATCCAATTAAATGTGTTGATCGTTTAACACACTAAATGACTGAACATTGTCATAATATATTTTCCCACATTTAAGAGAAATATTGCACTGATTTTAATCTCGGGTTTCATTTGTTAGCTTACTCAACATTGTCTGCTGCTGCTTTTTTATCCCTTTATTTTTTTAAACTCCTCTCATGCGCAACTTTTTTTAAAAAGAAATGTCGGTGCTAATCTTTTTGCAAAGTTGACTGATTTCTCTGTCCTGATAAAGAAAAACTACAAGTCTGGTTGCTCGGTATATCTTTGTTTTCCATTCTCCCAGATATAATAAAAAGACGAGTTTTTTTGGAAGGCATTTTTTTTTTAAAGTCTGCTGTGTGCTTGCGTGTGAAACATCTGGTTCGAGTCGATGATAAGCAATTATATTTTTTGTGCTATTAAAATAAACATTGTTGTGTTTTATACGAGTTATTATTCAGTTCTTTTTGTGATATTAAATTGATTGGTGTCCTTTTATTTGTATTGAGATGGAATCAAATTATTGTTCTTTAACTTATTTTTTAAGTATTAAACAGTGCTTTTAATGAATCCTTGTGACCAGTGGCGCACACATGAATTTTTCCAAGGGTGGTCGATGACAACAGTTTACCATTCTCGTATCATACCCCAATACGCCGCCAAGCATATTCTTTTGATTTTCTCTATTGTCGAGAACAAAAACAGAAACTAAATTATTGAATAAATAATTATCATTAATTTATGAAATAAATTATTTATAACCAAGCAATTAATAATAAATTGTTAAATATTATTTTGTATTAATTAATAAATTATTATAATTTTACTTATAAAACACTACATTATAATCAATCGGAAAAAATCCGAGCTATAGGGGGGGGCTACACTAAGGTGACCAGATTTTAACATTGGTAATGCAGGACACCAGTGACTCGGGGGAAGGATTAAAAATTTGATCTATGAAGCAACAAAAAATTTTATCCTACATTTCTTTCCAAATAGCAACAATATTAATATTATTTTTCTTCTGAATTTGCCGTGGCGTAAGTCGTTAAGTGCCATTTTGCTACCACTATAAAATATAAATAATACGTGTACTGTGTATGCTAAATTCCATAAAATGTATGTATTTATGAAATAAATTAATTAACCAAGTTATCTGAATGTCTGATTTGTTGACATAACTTGTTTAACTAGCTCTAGCACCCAGTACGATGTGTATCTTCTGAGAGACGGTTAAAAAATGTTTTCGTCGTTGCGAATGTCAAATGTCATTGTTCATTAAGTCCAAACAATGGTGGTCGAAATCTAACAACTGATCAACAATGCGGGCTTGGATGAGCAATTCTCGATAATCAGTTCATAACAATTATTTGTTATTATTAAAGTTAACATTATATATTAACCAAAATTATATAAAACTCGTATCCTAGAAAATAGCAGCGACCACACCCCCAAAAACCCCATTTTTCTTTTCGTTTCCCCCCACCATTTTTTAAAAGCTTGCATTCTTTCCAAAAATCGAGACTTTTTTTAAATGCCGCGTGACATATTATTAAAAATCGGGATTGTCCCGCCAAAAACTGGACGTCTGTTCACCTTAATCTAGACCCTTGTGCCTTTACCCCCCCCCCCTTCCTTCATGTATGCGTCACTGCTTGTAACACTGTGTTCACATCTTTAAATTTTCAAAGAAGCTTAATCACATCAAGTATATGTTTAAAAAAAGTTATGCCTTTTTTAAATAGATCAAAAAGTATCCAGTAGTTTTACTTTTCGGGGTATTTCCAAATGGTTTTAATAGAGACCAAAAAACTTTTAAATAAATTAAATTTCTGGCGTAAATTTTAGAGCGTTGAATTACTAGTCGAAATATTTTTACTAAGTCGATTAGTTTATCATTGTTATCTGCCATCGCGATAGTGGCTGAGATAGTGATATTTTGCAAAATACATCATTGGCTGCTGTTGCAATATCAGATAGTTACATTTGCTGTACATTGATTACACCCGTCTGTCTCTATATTACAATGCCATCTTTAAACATATAACATAGTTTACACCTAGTGCATTACTTTTCCAGGCAAAATAAAAACAGACTTTTCGAAATATGCCCTGTCTCGTTCTGACTGATATATAGGCTAATCTCAAAAGATTAATTGTACATTTAATCTATTTTGCTCATGGGATTACGGTAATGTTCGTAAGAGATTAATTGGAAATGGACTAAATTCACGACGGTCATATGGTAAATGAATTCACGTGTTCTTCCCTGCATTGAAAACTGACATTTAACTTATGCTTGTTGTTCTGCTTGTAAAATTAAGATAAAATTTCAAATTTGATAATTGAGTAAAGATGTTCCAACTATTAATATTCTTCAAAATATTTTCAAACTTAAAAAAATATATGTATATATTATATTTGTGTACTTTTAAATGAAGTGCATTTTGTTTACCTATGTGCGTTATTGACAAATATTTAAAAAGTTCTGTGAAAAGCAAAAGTTGGCAACATCGAACGCGTGAACTGATTGGCTGGATACACTTGAATGCAGTTATTTTGTGAGTTGGACGTCACATGAATTTAGCCCGTTGATAGTGTAGTATTTTACTTCGTTTCTCGATTCTCTTGGACTTGATTTGAAAATACTTTTAAATGCAGTGGAGCTAACGACGATTCAAAATAAAATGTTTCATTTTTCTCGTGAATCACTTTTTGCACGAATATGTTATTAAACAGTAAATGGTTTCATGAAAAAATTTATTCTATTTGTTTTTCGATTTCAATATCGCATATTACGTTTCTTATTTTGGATTAATAAACAACCAGTTTTTCCTCCTTGATCAGATGTGTATTTTTCTTAATTTCTGCCTTTAATAGAGCCTCTAATAAATCGTGAATTTGACTCTTAAGACAATTTTGAAAAATAATTGTAGTTGCTGCATATTGAATTCACCTTACTTTGAAGTGTGGTGACAAGGAAAAGAAAGTTTTAGCTCAGGTACTACTTTGTGTAGCTTGTAAAGCGACATTGAGTCAAACAGAAACAAATATGATGGAGTCATTCTTGATATTAAATTTAAGTGAACTTTTTGAGAGTGAATCCTTAATTTATAATGTAAACATTTTTTTTTAAAATGTCTCTTCTTGGATCATTCAATTGTAAACTCATAATGGATATAAAGGTTTGGTAATATATATTAAAAAGAAACACACCATGTTGATTTTTATTTACAGACTCATTTAATTTCCCTAAAAAGTTAGTTTGAGCCTAGCGCATTTTCAGGAATCTACTAGGATTCCGTAATTTTTAACGGTTTCTCCCTCCCCTTTTTTTTACAGATATGGTTATTTCCCCCCATGCTTTAAAATTCTACGGAGAGTGATTAAGAGGACATTTGAATTCCCTGTGTAAGAGTCGAGCTTTCTCATTCGTGAAAACGTGACAGCAGCTCCGTTTTCCAAAACAAACGGAAAAGTAGCCCGACCTCAGCTTTTTTGATGAAGGGGACCTGACACGGCAGCGGAATTGGGATCAAGACCTCAATACGTATGTGTTAAGTGGACGATTAATAAACAGTGGATTGAGTGTGCTTTAGCTGCCAGGGCTTTTTCCACCATACACATTTTGAATTTATTTTCCTCTCCTCTGCCCGCTGATCAAAGCGTATTCGAACAAACTAGCTTATTTTTTGTGGTCTGTTTTCTGATTAAGATACCTGATCAATTCCACAGAAAGATTGTATTGCATACTTAGTTAAAACCGTAATTTGTTTGAATTTTTTTTTAAAAAAAATGTTGACTTGATTGTGATGTTTAGATTGAATTTAGTTAAGTTTTCTAAAAAAAATCATAATTGTTTAATTAGTTTCTTTTTAAAAATGTGTGTGTTTTATTGGATCTTCCAAAATATTACAATTAATGTTAAAAAAGCGGCAACATAAACGAATAGTCATCTATTAATTATCCATGTAATTTTATTAGTTTGTAATACTAAACCGTTTTATCTATATATTTTTTAAAAGTTAATTTATTATATTTAGAAATTAATTTTTATTTGCTTGTCAATTCCACAAGTACCCATTCCTTATTCTTGAAACACGAATTGTTATAGTAGTTTTCTTAAGTATGATTGTTTTTAGTACTGCATTACTAATTATGAGCTAAAAATGCAACTTTTAGGTTTCCAAAAAAGTACGGGATATTGAATGAAATGGCGTATTTCCTTATGAAATCGAGCATAAACGTTATAAATTTCTCAAGCCATCTGGGCCATGGTAGCCTAGTAGTTATGGTCACTAACTCGTGGCCGGAGTGTCATGGGTTCGAGTCTTGGTACCACTGAAGCTCCGCAGTATAGAGGAGGTCGAAGTTCAGTGTTGTCCCTTTGGTGTGGTTTGGTTGTTAAGAGCCAGCTGAGGTGTCGTCACTTGAACGAGGCTCAAAATTACGAGATCCGTCTCCAATAGCCCATAGTGTGACATCAATATAACACACTTACTCAAGTTATCCAAATTGTAAAGCTATTCATTTCTTTAGATAAAAATCAGTTTGTTCATCTGGAAAAGATAAGTTGATGTGTCTTATCTTGCATGTTTATTTCCATTTAATGATTTGTATAAGCAGGACTTTTTTTTTTGGAATTTATATTTTGATATCATTATTATTGTACCAAGAAGATTTTCGCTCATCAACTTCGGTTTGGAACGTTTTTTAGATCCCGAAAGAAATTTTTTTCCTTTAGATTGAACGAAGTTATGCAAACAAGCTGATCTAAATTATGATTATTTCATATTGCAAATCTGTATCGTAGATGCATATTATTTCATCTGTTTCTTCAAATGTACCAGACCAGGACTTGCGTAACTTGAGTTATAAACGTTTTTCTACTCTGTTTTTATAGTCCGACTATTGTTGACTCCACATCACTTGCTGTTGATAGAGTGCAGGTTTATGACGAACCTCAACATATTTTCTCTCCCTGCAAAGAATGTAATAATAGTTCGCTTTGAAATGAGACGTAACTGCGAAATTCAAAGCACTTTAAAGGCCATCTGACAATGTAAATAATTCTTTTTTTTTTTTTTTTCCCTTTTTTTTCTTTTCTTTCCTTATCTTTTGAAGTTTGATTCGATGAGCCTGCTTTATTGACGTTAGGTCACTATCAACACGTTGCGACTTCTACACTCTTTCTAATTATATCTATAAAAAGTCCAAAATGATGGAACTTGACTTATAGATCGAATCTATTGATAGTGATCGCCCAGACACTCGATGCAGTTATATTTTGTTTTGATAAATTATATTCTAAGTGTTTTTTAATATTTGGTCTTGATTTAAAAAGATTGTCCTAGATATTTCTAGCTCAAATATCATTTTTAAGTCGCAGTCAAATTGTGTTTTGAAAATAATTTATTTTAATTTAAAGAAAAATCAGGTTTTATGGTAATATTTTTCTTCAATAATAATTGTAGCATAAATTTTTTCCATTGATAAAATTTTTTCCGATTTTATCCATTTTCTCCCATTTTATAAATACACCTACTTTATTTTTAATGTAATTATAGTAGCCATGCTGTAAATCTTCGTCGGGATTGTTACTTTTAATTAAAACACTGCGTAAGTAGTACTAGCTAAAAACACTCGGGTGTTTTAAAAGTGTTTGACTTATATTTTTAGGCAGATCTATGGATTTTCTAATAAAATGTGAATATTTTTTTTTCCAACGGTAGTTTGAACTTCAGTGGAGGTGGGTAATTTTTGCTTGAATGAAGCGAGTTAAAATATCTTGATTTTGTTAGACTACAAGACAACCTTCGGTCTATACAATAGTGAGCCTTTTGAAGAGTATGTATGTGAATGATGAAATTACTCAACACAATGCTAAACTATCTTTTTTTTTTTTTTTTTTTTTTTGCTTAAGTGACGAATTTCTGATCTAAATAACATCAATAATAATCGTTTTCGTATGGTTGACGACATTTCCATTCTGTAATCTTTTAAGGATAGAAGAGTAAGATATTTGTTTATAGTTATAAGATTTAATATGAATTACTACATAAAATTTGATAGCAAAAAATAACTTCCTTAGCAGAAAATTTTGACTTAAAATTCATAATTTCAAAATAAAATCTTCTGGGCTAATTCTTAAAACCCCTTAAAAAATTTTAAAAAATTTTAATTTATTAAATGCACTATTTTAATTTCGCTGTTAGAGCTAAGGTTGTAATTAGCGACTTAATGACTGGTTTTTCTAAATCGTCTCTTTTGCCGATATATATTTGTTTTAATTTCAGGTAAAAAATAGGAGAAAGGAAAACAGTAAGCAAGCTGAGTATTGTTATTTAATATTTTCCAACTCCCCTTGTGAATAAATACTTCTGAATTTAATTAAAATGAAGGGAAAATCATTTACTGTGTATGTTTTTAATATTAGGTGGAAAAAAAGAATGATTTATAATCAATGAAACTGGCATGCACCTGTTGCTTACTTGCATAAAGTTATGGAGGAGGCAAATTAAAAATTGTATTCATGAAATCTACATGCTTTTGAGTTCTTTAACCCCCGATTTTATTTTTCCAACGTGCCGGTAGAAAAGCGTAATTTATCGAGTGCAGATGTGCTTTAAAATATTTATAATTTTGTTTGGTATTTTTCGATTTTTGTTTCCTTCTGACAAAGTTCGTAAAGGACCTCTGTCTGATAAAAAAGAAGTAATTTGTAAAAACATAGACAATAATCCAATTAAAACGGACAGCGAACTTTGTTAGAATGAACTTTATGTACGTTCACATTAGAACAGCCAGTTTTGCCGCATCAAACGGTAGCGAATTGTGTGTATCATTGGTAATCAAACAAATAATGGTTCATTATCATTTACATGTCGGTGAAAATAATAATACATATATTTAAAAGATGAAAATTTTTCCGGACTAAAATTGTCAGGTATATTGCAGAAAATGTGAAGAATGTTTTATCTTCCTATTTTTCTCCGTGCTGTGGAGTATTTTATTGTCTACAATTTCTGTAAAGTTGATTGTGAATAAATTTACTAGTGTCTTGAAAACGGATAAAATATATACATTCATGTCATTCAGTATTGTGTTATTGATTTTATAGTATTCCAGCACTTTTTTGAGGTTGACTTTTCAAAAATTAGCGCTAGGAAAAGTGTTGCTTAATAAATTTGAATTTGTTATTGCTTAAGCAAATGAATCTTTTTTTCTTTCATTTTTACGGACTGATTGACGAGGCATGTGGATTATGTACGATTCATATCTATTAACGACCATATGCTTTGAGGCCATGACTAAATGCTTAAGCTTGTGATATTTGTTGGTGAGATCCATTGATATGAGCTGATAATAAACATGCTTATGCACGTGCTTTGTACTTGAATCTGTTTCGTTATCTGCATTTTCGATAGTTCGTTTATTTTCATTCCCTTTTTACTGTTTTCTGTCATTATGTGTTCATCTTTCATGATCGTTCACATCTTAACAAGCAAAATTCATTTTTAATATTCATTTCTTTTCTTCTTTTTTTTTTGTTTATTTGCGCATATTAAGAAAAGTGTTTTGTCATAAGGCCATTAATCTTTGATTCACATACACACATACTTGTTAACGAAAATTCCCATCGCAATTACTTTTTAATTTCTTTATGATATGTTAAGTTTTTGAAAGTACTTATTTTCGCGTCCTAGTGCATGTTTTTTTATTTAATTTTGAAAAGTTTTGTTACGAGACAGTAAAACTAAGGAGATATTTGCCTTTCAAAATATACTTCTGTTTAACTATTTTTATACTTAGTAAATTCTTGATTAAATTATGGGAAAAAAATGAGAACTTGGACCCATGAATAGTATTCCATGCTTCTTTATATATAATTTTGATAATTTTCTTAATTTGACTGCTTAAAAAGAATTGAGATCTAACACTTGTTGGATTTAAAACACTGAGATTAATACACATTTAAAAATCTTTATGTAAAATACATTGTTTTTAAATTGAGTATGAAAATTATTCAGTTAATTTTATAGATATTTCTTTATTTGTCTGCACATCGTTATTTGCTATTAATTTACTGGAGAATTTTTTTTTAAGTTTATATTTTCTTTTATATGATTTTTAAATTGTTATATGTTATTGCGAAATGTTTTGTAATAGTAAATATATAGAATTGTTTTATTGAAAATAATACTGAAACATCCAGGTGTCACGTTTTACAACTAGCACATGCATAGTAAATCTCTTTTAGCACAACAAAAACAATAAGTAAAGTTTTTATAAACAAGTAATATATATAAAAAAAAAAATTAAGTCAATTCCTACTTAGATTAACAAAGAAAAATTTTATTTTAGCTACTTTTTATTAAATAGTTACAATTAATATAAATATGTATATACATATGACAGGATCACAACATTAAGTATTAATTAATTTTTATTAATTATCTTTAAAGTATCGTATTGTCATCCAAAACACTCGTGTATATAAAATTTCAGTTCATTTGAATGCTTTAAAACGTGAGGAAAAAACCTTTTCAAGTTTTGACACAAGTCTCCAAAAAGGATGCCAACGTAGCTGTATTTGTAATTCTGTAAATAATTAGTTTTAATCAATAATTTTTATTAATTATAATCAAATTATTGTATTGTCATCCATAATGATCATGTACATAAAATTTCAGCTCAATTGAGCGCTTTAAAGTGTATTTTATTAACGATTGAAAATTCCACCTAGATAAATTAAGAAACAAACAAATATATAGAGAGTATGAGTTAATAGTAGGAATTGGAAGGGGAAAAAATGAAATTTCAATAACAGAATGAATATGCCTGTATATTTAGATGAAATAAATTCTTTGAGAAACCAAAACTATGAAAATAATTAGTAAAATCTCTCAAAATACAAAATTTCATTGTCAAACATAAAAAAGACAAAACTTTAAAATAAGTTTGAAAATTTATAAATTAACCAAGGCCAACCCATTGCAACTTGGTAAGACTAAAATAGGCATAAAATTTAGAAAAATCTCTATAACTTCAAATACTAAGATTATTTGCCACACACACTCTCGAATTCTGTGTTAGTATAAGAATACTTTTACCTATAAAATGATACTTTTATTCTTTAAATCATTAAAAATATAATTTTTTTTGTCCTAATTTTTTAAAAAAAATTCTTTTTCTCAGTTTTGTTTTGAAATATATGTATACACATGAGAGAGAGTATTTGTGATATGTGTACAAATTATAATAAATTGTTTCCCATCCGTATTTTCGGACACATTTTCCCCAGCCTCTTAAGCGTCAAGATGACGTTGGAAAAACACGAGTTACCAGCATGCTGTGAGGTTGAGTGATTGATAACTTCTTATCAGTCACCACAAAATAAGAGTTCTTCTCGAATTGTTGCGATGAATTTTTTTTTTCCCCTTTCCACCATAGGTTTATATATTTAAGAAATTTCTTGACTTCGACATGTTTACAAAATCGACTCAACGAAAACAAAACGAGTGTCATCAAGGTTGTAGGTCGTTTCAACTTTCTCTAGATTTGTATTTATCGGTTCAGGTTCAGGGGTCAATATTGATAATTGATTTATATCAGAATGATTCTCATCCGGAAGAACTTTTAAGGTGATTGGCCCTTTTCGCCTGCCGTAAGCAGGTCATTGGAGAAGAACGTTTCGGTACTTTCATGTTTTAGTTTTTATAGGAAATTTATTGATACAAATGATTCTGTTCCATTTTTCCTTATTATTTTCAATTTACTCATTAAAAAAAATTCATTTTGTGAGCATTGAGGAATAAATATAGATCTTAAACTTTGATCGCCGCGAACCTCCTGTATGCATCAGCCTAACATCGTGGATTCCCCTATCTGTAATAAAAACAGGTTGAACATCCTACCTGATTCCTTACACATAAGCTGAAGACTGCCTCTGCTGCTTATACAGACTTCTTTTTTCCTTCAACAGAATTAATATTCTTGAATAATAATAATAAACGGAATTAATATTTTTGATCGAAATATACATTGCTCTAGTAATTTTTTCACTGGGGGCAATTTAGTGATCTAGTCCAGGATGGCATATCTTTCAATTTTTCCATGAGGCCTTTCAGCATCTGTAAATAAGAGATTGTAACGCTAAATGAGAGACCTTTGCGGACCCCTAGAAAAGCGCTAGTGATCCCCGGGGGTCCACGAACCACAATTGAAGAACCTCTGACTTGATGTAATCTTGCATTCTGGAATAGCATATAACTGAGAACGCAAGCTTCATAACTTTCAAGTCATCAGCTGGTTTTTCGATTCTGACCTAGACCATCGTGCGGAGGGTTGTACATAGCGCGTGTGGCGGGTAAAATTTAACTGATTTCATTTTTTTTTCACTGTATTGTTAATAAATATAATTTTTATTACAAGTATAAGAAATTCACTTATTGAATGTTAGTTTCAATTATTTAATAGGACACGTGCCTCTTATCTTTTTCTGTGTTTTCACTACTTACTGTAATAATATGGTTTTGATTTTTTCCCTCTCTTTTAGAACTAATAAAGAAATATCTATAAAAACAACCTCTCACCGTTTATTCCGGATTTAATTTTGTATGTCTTATAAATTTTATATTGGGGAATAAAAAAATATCCTCCCAACTCTTATGTTCTCCTGTACAAATACGTCTCAATTATTTTAACTAGAATTTGTGGCAACACGCTCTGACGCAGGTGATAGTACGACCTCAGCCTCACCTGCGGGTTGAAAAATTCTGGTTTTTACGGTATACCTTGTTTCTTTAAGCCCGGTCCCCATTTTGGTACCTCCCACTAAAGAAAACGAAGCTTTCAAAAAACTTGTCTCGTGTATTTTAGAGTGCATACTTTTTTCATTCTTCCGTCTCGTAGAAAAATGATGTTTTAAGCGAGGATAATTCGATTCTGCTTATCTTTAGTGTGCGAATTTTTTTTTTTAGTTATTTTGAAAGACGTCGTGGGAGGTTATGTTAGTTCAAATAACTTGCGATAAAACACTTCTTTTATTCATTTTTATTTTGAAAAACTTGAAATAGTGTCTAGAATGCCCTATCAAATGTTCGAATAGAACTTGCACTTTTTTCCCCTCACGTTTTTAAGGTGAAATGGACTTGAAATTTTTATGTTTTGCTTAAAATTTTTGATTTTTCATGTCTGTGCGTGTTAAGGATAATTGTAGTGAATGTCGTATGCAACCACGTCTCTCTTTTTATTCGATTTCCTTAAAGGTCGAAATGCTCTCAGAAAATGGGTTTTAAAAATTCCTTTGAATCATTTTAAATTTAAGACATCAAAGAATTCGAAACTTTGTTTATTGAAAACTGTTCTTTAAAGGTTATTGAGGTTTTTTGAATTTATACTTACTATAGTTTATCCTTTGAAATATTTTCCTTAGTTAAATCGTTTATAAAGGATTTGGCATGCTTTTATTTTAAACTGTATACTAAATCTGTAAATCAAAGGATGTTTACTTACATGAAACTCTGTTATTTAAGGATTGTCATTCAACCAAAAGTAATTTTATTCCATTTCCTTTTAAAAGCGTTTAGTCGTTGTTTTTTTTAAACAACTTTAGTGCTTTTGAAATAGATTGAATTTTTATACTGCTTTCCCCCTTAAATGTTAATGTAAAAATTGTGTTTTTTTAAAAGACAGAACTTCAGCTGGGGTTGTGTTTATTCAAATTCTTTGAAAAGATTTCTACCGATTAATTTAAATGAGAATTTCTTCAAAGATTTTTTTTATAAAAGTCTCAATAAAAATTTCTAATTACAGATTCAGCAAAAATAAAATTAAAGATTTTAGTATTTTGCATTATTTACTGTTTCCATAAACAATATTTTCAGACCATTTAAATAATTCCCATTACATAAAGAATATAAATACTGATAACTATGACATTTTCTTTTAGCTTTATAAACTTGTGCAAAGAAAAGAAGAATTTAAACATTCTTCTGTAACAAACGTTGGAGTTGGTATTTTTAAAAAGTATTACTCCTGTTATTGTTTCTTTGTCGTTAGAATACAATGTCCTTCCTTATCAATCTTATCTTATGAGAACCGTTAGTTTGATTGAATTTTAAAACTGGTTTTTACAAATAACTTATAGTTTGATTGAATTGCGAGATAATTCATAGAATATTCGTTTTTTTTTTCATTCTGTCCCTTAAAACTTTTTTACTGTTATGGTTTAAAACATTTTTTAAATCTGTCCTTCAAGATTGGTCATGAATCGTTATCATTTGATTCGGTTTAAAAATTTAAATATAAAGTAATCAATTATGTAATTGAAATTCACCTTAGCCAATATTATACAATTAAGTACGCATTTTTAGAAAATCAATTAACCCTTTTCCCATTGAAGATTGACTTCCTTCACGAGTGACATATTCCAGAAAAGGTGTGTCCAATAGTGAACTCTATAGAGCTTCTGATCCACATTGTTATAGCACGTAAAGAATACCAGGAAAATTCCTCTTTAAAACCACCTTGACTTTTGCTCTGCCAAACAATAATTGCTGCTCGTGTATTTTTGGCGTTGTATTTTTAGACAAGGGTCGCCAATTGTTTCTTCCCTTGTTACCAACTAATTAATGCCGTTTCTTACCCTCAGACATCTGTTAAATCAAGACAAGGCGATAGAACCATTTCTGATGAACCAGTTATAGTTATCGAGCATTCTTTTGTAGTATGCTTTTTCCGCGATTATTATCGCTAGAGGAGAAGAAAAGAAAAAAAACCGATGCGCTTCCATTGTTTCATTCGGGTTTCGCCAAAAAAGAATCGAAAGAGAAAGGGACGTCTTTTTTATTATCATGATTATTATTTATTATTTTAAACTCGTAATGGAAGGGAATAGGAAAGACAACTTCTTAAGGCTTGACCTGATTTTTTTATCCACCATCTTTTTCCTTTCCTTAGCAAATCAAACCGACCTGACTACCCTGATCCAATTCGTCAGATCTGGTAGAACGTAGTTTGGCAGGCCGGCCACCGGCCTTACATGCGACTTGGAATGAAAATACAAACGAAATACTAAATGAAAGGAGAGGGAGAGAGAAAAAAAAGTACTACTAGTTGTCGGACGACCTACTTTAAAACTTTAACCGCAATCGCTTGGATTGAAATTTTATTCAAGTACGTGTTGTGCTTGTCTGTTGCTTTCGATTGTTCGTGTTTTCTCCTATTATTATTTATTCCCTCAAATTACTTCTTGCCCTTTTTTTTTTTTTAGCTTTCATTAAATGAAATCAACAATTGTTCATTTACGGAGAACGGACTCATTCGACCTTAAATTGATGTAGAAAAAGCGAAATTGATTTTTTTTAAGTGAAATTTCGGAGAAAAGTGTATAGGATTACAAGAATTAAAAGAAAAAATTTGCGCTGTATTTTTCTGGTAATTGGTAAATACGTTTGCATAGCGCTGTACTTCTGCGATGTTGTTTTTGTGGTTAAATTTGGCAAAAATCATTTTCAAACTTTCCGATTTATTTCTTTTAATCAATGCAATTATTCGCATTACGAAGTACTGTAGAAAAAAATGAAATAATTTAAATATATCGTATGTTTTTATTGCTTTCTGCAGTGTTTGTATTCATGTCTTGGCAACAGTCTTTGACACGTACTAAAAAGCCGTCCTTGAATTTTCACTTTTTATTGGTACTTTTGAAAATTTTCGTAATTACTCAGAGTAATTCGTCATTATTTTAAAAATTATAAAAGAAATCTGAATTGAAATATTTTTTAAATGAATGTTTGTTATTATCCAGGGGTGTAGCTATCGCCGTATCAATGATACGGGGTCCCAAAAGCCATAAGCAAAAAATTGTAAAATGTTACGGGCCCCGCCGAATTTCGATACAGGGCCCACTCAGGGCTAGCTACACCAATGCTACTATCTCTAGAAATTTTACAATTTTATCTGCATATGGTTAAAATAATACTTCTAATAAACATATCGTATGCAGTTATATTATACTTATTGAAAGTTTTGGTCATAGAAGGGGGAGGGGGTGAAAAAAGCTTATAATCTATATCTCTCTGAAATTTGTGAGCGATTCGGTCAAAACTTAGAAATATTTGGAAAAATGTTATTAAAGGAATAAAATTATTTTACTTCAAATGACCAAAAATGTACGTAAATTTTTTTTTATTAAGTTTATATAATTAATCTTCACTGAAATTATGTGTATAAAATATCTCAGCTTTCTCTCCGGGAAATCATTATTTATTCCTATCAAGTTTTCATTAATCCGGTTGTGTGTTCTTGAAATTATCTCGGAGATGTCACTGTCTGGTGATACCAAGAACGAAAGTAGTTGAAAGTGACTCGTCGCTATCAAGAGCGCTCAATTAGCATTAAAAATCTGAAAGAATCACCGACCAATCAGCTTATTCTTCAAAGTGCGCTAATAGAAATATTTTGACAGTTTCCTTTTTCACACACGAAAATTTCCGTTCTCTTATCAGAATACTAATTTTTTTTTTTTTACTGTTATGGAATAACATTCTCTTAAATTTTATGGTTATGGAGTTGTTAAATTACATTTTTTTTTGTCATTTTACAGTTTAAATTATTAATAAGTTGAAGATTTAAAAGCACTTTCATCTAATATGACAAAATTTATTATACTTCAGAAAAATATTTCCGTAAATTTAAAAAGGAAAAAAAAATTGCTAATTTCCCCCCCAAAGCTCTTATATATTTTCTTCGTTAAAACTATTCCAACCACGGTAGTCTGAATGGTCGCGAACTTGTGGCTTATGTTGTTTTTGTCGAATCGTGGGTTTGTTTCCTGGTGCCACTAAAGATACTCTCTGCAAAGAGAGGCTGATGCACATTAAATCTTGAGGTTCAACATTGACAATATAGAAAAGGAAGTGAGGCTTTTTCTCAATGTCGTCCTTGTCACTTAACTGTGGTTCAAAATTGCGAATTCCGTCGCCAGTAGCCCTGATGTAGCTTTGGAACATTTTGTGAAGAGTTATTTCTAAAATACAAGAAGCAAACGTGTTGTCAAACTTGAAAGAGAAGTTAAATATTATTCAAAGATTCATTTTTAAATTAAAGTGTGGTATTTAAAAGTATACTTGGGTCGCCCATCCCGTATATTGGTTAGCGACGCTGACTGCTGTGTCATAGGGTCTGGGTTCGAATCCCGGAGATGACATGGGTGTTTGTAAATGTATATTTCCTTCACAGCATAGGGGTATTCTAAATAGCCGTCGAGCCCACAAGTCCTCTCGTGAGGTTGGTGGGCTGAAATAGGAGGCCTTTGATCACCCCCCTCAAAATTTGGGTGGAATCTAATCAAATCGTACTGTCACCTGTATAGTGCTCAAAGCTACGGCTAACGACAGGCGTCACTTAGCCCTCTGCCATGATGTTATTTTGTGGACGTCAATCTGGCCTTTGCCGATCAGGTGACTTCAATAACAGCAACATAGTTGCCTTTTGTTCAGCTACCCAAATTTCTTGACCGGTGGTTTTTTGATGATTGTAGTGGTTTTACCCCCTTCCCTATCTGTCGAATTAATGGAACCGTACTTATTTACTTAAAAAATTCCTGTTATTCAAAATACTTAATGTATTGCGCAAAATTTAATTCTGGTCACAAACCATAGATTATTAGCCGCAATCCCTCAAAACTGAGCTTACAAATCTGTTTTGCAATTTTCGTTTGAGAACGATTGGCGCTAATGGCCCTTGTTAAAAATTGATTAAAGAAATACTCTCACTTTTATGTGAATCAGCAGGGACTATGAAGTATAAAAAGGCTTGCTTTTTTTTTTACTGGTTTTCCTTAGATTATTATTTTTCATCAGTGTCAAGTTATATGAAATTTAGTTAAAACTGACCATGATACACTTTATGAGGCAGTTAATTGCAAAATGCATTATTTCCCTGATAACTGAATTTTTCTAAATAGTACTGGACTGTTTAGATTTAATTTATTCAGTAATATAATGATTGCTTTTAGGAAAGATACACTGAAACTCTTCTGTAAAATTTTCATTTTTGTAGGATTTTGTTCTATAAATGTTTTAGGATAAATAATTTCATCAAATTTCCATAAATGAATGTAATATAAGATTGTTCACACTTTTATATTTATTTATTTACTATCTTTTAAATTGTTTCTTGATTATTTCTCTTAACATTTCACTGTAAATCACGATATTATTTCGAATGTCTTTTTATTTTAAATCACAAATTAGTTGTCAATTTGGAGTAGAAATCTGAAAACGAATGAAAATAGTTGGAGGTAGTTTATTAATCATTCAAAAGTCTTTTTTTTTTTTTGTATATATAGCCGATTCACAACTTGGTTGGAGTATTTTTAATGCAAAACTCCTTAGAATCTGGCTTTATTTTTTGATATTTTCAGGATTCTTTTTTTTTTCCCCTGTCTAAATTAATTTTTTTCTAATGCTAATTATGTTAAATAAAAACCGTATTATTTTTTTAATTAAATATTTAACAAATCTTGAAGTAGAATTTCTAGGGAGACATTTCTTTGACATGTAGTCTTTCCTTTCTGCCCCCTCTTATTTTGAGTGAGAAAAAAATGCTACAAGGACTTTTGAACCGTAATAATAAAATTCAGCCAGCGTGCTTTTTTATTCTCTTTTATTTCTTTTTTAATTTTTGCTATGATGCATTAAAATTTCTTTCGCTCGTTTCAACGATAATTTTTTTCACCTTGTCCGTTTTTCCGTCATATTCCTTGACAATAAATATGATCGGATGTGACACGAAGTGTGAAAGGCGGAAGAGGGGGGAGGGATAATATCCATATGGATACGTTCTTGCGAAAATTTTCCCCTGTAAAATATGCCTGCTTATCTTTTTGCATAACTTTTAAAGAATTTACTCGATGAGAGTCGTTTTCTTTTGTTTTGTGTACCTCCACTTGGCAGAACTTTCCATTTCCTACCGTACTAAGAGGAAACGGAAGGATAATAAATTAGGTAGGCCTAAATTTAGCTTGGAGATTTTTCTACAAAAATGCTGGTGTGTGCCGGAAATTATAACATGCTTTAGCTGAGAAATCTTATGTAATAGGTGATAATGGGGTCTGTGTAATTGCATTCTCAGTGGGTGGGATAACTTTTCTTGTCTCAAAGAAGTAAGGTTAACTTTCACAACTAAACGCTTCCTTTGGTCTCGTGGTCTATGGGAAATTAAGTACATTCGAAGAAATTATTTGTAATTCCAGGTTTTAAATAATAAATATCAATAGGTATTAATAATTATCTTAGTAGTACTAAACATTTAATTGACTATAGGAAGAATGTGCATTTTCGAATTTAACTAAACATTGTCGTCAAATAAATGTCCTCTACACTTAATTTTCTTTGGCCGTTTTCGTATTAAGAAGCTTTACGCAAACTATCTGAACAGTATTTTTATTGGACATTATAACATGCGGAACCGCGCGCGTAACAAGCTTCGCAATACTGTGTCCTTTAAATATAGAAACGACGTATTTTTTTAAAAATGGCAATTTTTCATTTTAATATGTAAAATTACTTTACTATTATGAAACAGGAAATGGAATATAGAATGTTTTTTTATTTAAGAAAAAAAATTTTTTTAAATGATTCCAGTAGAAATGGATAGTGTAATAAAGATTCTACTTTTTAGATGCTATCAACTCAAACCCAAATTTAGTAACATTTTTTCGTTTGATAAAGCTTCCTGGTGTATATCTTATTTATAAATATGAGGCAGTCTTAAAAAGATAGCATAGATTGTGTTCATTTAGTCTTCAATATTTGCTTGCCGTATTGGTTAAATAAATATTGTTAAAAAATATTTAGATTACATATAATCGTAGTTAGCGTGTATTATTGGCCTTTGATTCTGAATGAAATGTCCTTCCTAAAATTCCTAATATATTTTTTCCGAATACTTGTCCAGAGTATAGTAAAAAAGAGATTAAATATATACTGCCACCTTCTTTTCACTAAATTGTCTGTAAAGGAATTAAGCAAATACGTTTCTGAAACGTTTTGTTTATTTTAATACATGTAAAGAAGGGAGTATCATATTTATTTTCAACGTGAATATTACTGAAATTCTGCATTTCATTTCAAAAAGGGTGTCAAATTTTTGATTATGTGTAGCTTAATTAAACATGAGGATCGAATTTTAATAAGAATAGTTTAACTTTGAAATTATTGACTTTTGTTCAAGCATTCTTATCAGATATAAGGGGGGTTACTCAGTATGGATTAATTCTTGTATACTAATGTTGTCACATACTTTTTTTAGAGACTTATGTTAATAAATGCATATAATATTTTAATTTAATCGAATTAGCTATATTTTACTTATTCAAGCAATTTCATTTCCGTGAGCAGTTTTTGTTTATGGATGGATTTTTTTATTTATTCGATATTTTTAGTTGAAGTGGGATATTATTAATTTCCTGAATTTATGTGAAGAAATTTTTAAGTTGTAAAGATATTCACTTACTTTATTTAAAAAAAACTTTGGTACTCGGGATATGGTCTTTTTGAAATAAAAGTTGTTAAATAATTCATTCTGATCTCCCCCCCCACACACACACACATGCATGGCTAATGTTAAAATTTTTCAGTCTACTTAAACTTGAAGCTCTTAATTGGGCTTGTAAAAATAATAAAATATTAAAGAAATAATCTAAAATTACAGCAGGTAAAATCTGCTCTACAAATTATTAATTTTATACGATTTTTTTTCTCTATACTTAATGATATCCATGTGTATAAAAAGAGAAAACTATTTCCTAAAATCTCGAAACTGCCTTTAACAATGTTTTACTTTTGAAGGAGGAGATCGTCAACTTTTTTTCAAAGAAAAAAAAAGACAAATAATTGAAAAAGAGATGAAATTTTTAAAAATAGATGCAAAATCAGGTTTTTAAAGTAGTGTTTCTTGGTTCTTGATATATTGCATATTGGAATCAAATGTACTATTGATGGATCTTAAAAAGATAGTTTAGTTTTTTGTAAATACAGAAACGGATAAAACTAATGTGTCTTTCTTTTGCTTATCTGACACTTCATTAAGGATAGGACTCAAACAAAAAGAAAAGTTAAAATTCTTCCAACATGATGTCCTCAGTTCCGAAAAGATCCCAAAAATTTATCTCCATTGCAACCTTGGTCGTGATTTAGAACACGTGTAAGAAAAATATTATGCAAATCTACCTGTCCTTGTCCTTGACACTTACAAGGAAAGGGGGGCTCCGTGTAAAAAAAAAATTATTCAAAAGGAGGAAATTGAATTGAATAATTCTTAGGCGTGTGTTTATTTCCAAGATATGCACATTCATTTCACGTGTTCTGTTTTGTTTAATTCTGCAGAGATGTTTCAATTTTGATGTCCTTTTAACGATAACCTCCATTTCATATGCCATCCAGAGAGCGCATGTGCAATGAACGACACTGAAGAATATTCTCTTTGACTCTGACACATCATTAATCATTGACTAGACACGAGGACAAGAGTATTTTGAAAGATTTGTGGTTAGCCTATAGGAGCTTTCCCCCTGGTCATTATATACAAACAATTTCGTATTTACCGACACCAGAACAGGACTGAAGAAGTGGCTTAAACCAATCATTATCCTGAATATTGTCTTATACACGAATAGTTAGTTTTTGAGAAATGTGAGCTTTTTAAATCGGTAGCTGTCTATTAATTTCTTGGATTTTGTAAAAAAAATAGTGTTTTCAGCTTTGTTCTGTGTTTATTGATAGTCGGTCGTATCTTGGAATTGGCCAGTTAGAACTAACTGTTTTCGTATAATGTTCCTTAAGTGCCGCCGGCGTGTATATACATCTCGTTCAACCGGTGCGTTATGTGTCCTGGACGTATATATCCGTCCTTCCGAAATACGATTCTTTTCTTGCGCTGCTATCAGTAAAACTATTCCGAAGGCTTTGAAATGCAACTAAATGTCCATGACAGTGTTTGCGAAGAATTTACTTATTCTAGAGAAAACTGCTTATTTGTGTGCCTCTCCTTTTCCCCTTAAAACACTGCATACGCTCGCTTATGTGAAGAACGAGGTAGCGTAACTTTTAAGAGGCGGTTAAGGATAAGACTCCTAATTCGAAACGTTTTCGACTTAGATAGGTATGAAATAGATGAGGTAAATTTTTGTGTGTGTTGCTGAAAATCATTTCACGTTAAAGTAATGAAGGCGAAATATTGGAACATATTTTATGCGGGGTTCAAATAGTAATGAATAGTGTATTAAAACGTTATTTTTTATTCAACATGTGGTTTTAATATCATATTTTTCTTCCTGAAAAACAGTTCAAATTCTATTATGTAGCATTTATGCACGAAAGCCTTTAATAATTGCGAAGTAATTATTCTTCATAAATTGTTTTATTTGAATCAGTTATTTACTAAATTATAATGCTCACCGTTTTTTTAATGCCCATACAGTGGTATGCAACTTTTCAAATACACCCACCCCTCGATTTATGCAGTACTTAAATTTACACGATTTTTAAATAAAAAAAAAAATTTTTTCGTTGGAGGAAGGGGATGGAATTTTTTTTTTTCCATTATACTACTTATAAAATAAATGTACTTTTAATTTTATTATAACCCTATAATGTTAAAAAACTTACTCCTTTTGTTTTGAAATTTATTTTTTATTCAAAATTTTTGGATCTTAAAAGCTCTCTGAAATCAAGCCCTGCCTATCTGAACGAAATGAGCTTTTGCGCTTTTAAACGCGATTTCCACAAATGGAAATTCTCTATAGTATGTGTAATCCTTTTAATCGTACGGTCGAATGTTTAGTGATATTTATTCATCTGTGTTAATACTTTCTAGTTCTTTCGCATAAATCGCGATCTAACGAAGCTTCTTCAAATACTGCCTTATCATTACACATCTCCAGTTTGCTTACTTGACATTTTATGACGAGTCGGTGTGGTACGCTTCATCCGTAAATGTATAAGTTTCCAACAGCGCAATAAATTGACAAATCGTTAAAAACTAAATTTTATATGCAAGGAAAAAGTGCATTGTATGAATGCTGTAGTTTGTAATCTATATATATATATATATATTATTTTATTTGATTCGCAGTTGGAGATCTTGCTATCTTCTGAGCCATTTTAGAATTTAAAAGAGGGAGGAGGTGAAAATTTTTTTAAATCAACTTCTTCAACTATATATTTTTATTTATTTTAAACAAAATCGCGCTACTTTGTTTTCGATAACATTTAATAATTTATCCTATTCTCAGCTATCTTCAATAAGAATGTTCTTTCTAATGATAAAACGGCTCTTATTTGATTATAAATGTGCATTAATATATCATCTCCATTAATGTGCATATATTTTATGATTGTAAGGGGTAAAAAAAATGGAATTCTATAATTAATATGTAGGGATTTTTCACGTTATTAGAGTTTGTTCCTTAAATAGCCTCGTTCGATTTCAAATATTCTATCCTTGATCAGTTTAAATTTGCTTAAAAATATGGTGGTGTTAAAACAATGAAAGCACAATTTATTTTATTTCAATAGACGGCATTTCTGATCAATTTGTTACAGAATCTGTGTTTGAGCAGAGGAAATTGCTTACGAAAAATTGCGCAAAGAGTTTTGTCAGAAACGAGGTTAACCACTTACCTGTGCGTCCTGTTCTTATCTGTTTTTAATTGTGGCGCTTTCATTATTGTATGTATCTATATTTCACCAACTCACTTTCATTATCGCTCTACCTTATTTATGCTAGCTTCATTATTTCATGATCTTTCATTAGTATGTCGTTCTCGTTTTAATGAATGTGGCGCATGTTGTTGAATTTCGCATTTGAGTTTGAAGGTATCCGGTAATTGAGGCATAAGTTGGTTTCAATATCCAAGCGCGCTTTGATTAATTAAGCCGTGTCTTTTTCTCAATGAAATTTAATTTGGTTTCAGGCTTAATATTGTAACCATAACCTTGTTAAAGTTATAAGGGGGGGGACTTCGCCAGAAATGTTCATGAAGAATTCTTTCAATGCAAAATGATGAAGTTGAAGGTTTTGCGGAGAAAAATCTACCTTTACATTTGTAACTGATTTTATAAAAGTGGTGTTTTAAAACTTGGATGCCTTTTCTTAATCTATAGGTTTATGGTGTGCAATTTAAAGAGCTTTTTTCCCCCCTCGAAATTATCTTTAGATTTTTATTTTAGCTATGTCATACATAGCCAGAGCTATCTCTATGTGCGATTAATTATTCTTTATGTAATTTTTAAGAAATTGTTATATATATTTTCGTTATTAATATTTGTTGCTACATTTATTCTTTTATTTTTTCGTAGACAGAATTACAAATTGTTCTTGGAATAAATCTTGAACAAGTTAATCTATCAACAGAGCTGAATTTTAATTTAGGCTTCGCGATTTTTGTTTACAGTTTTATTGCACTTAAGATTTAGATCGATAAAAATTAAGCCTATTTTATCTTTTAAAATCCTAAACTAAATTTTGCTTTTGAGTTTATCTGTTTTGGATAATTTTTTAACTTAAATTAGTGTTATAATTTATACATATTTTTTTTTTCAATTTATTCTCCTTCGTATTGTTGATGGTAGATTAATTAAACCTATATGTATTTTTCTGTTTCAGATTTTTTTTTTTACTTCAGTTAATGTTAATGTTGTAATTTCTTTTTTAGTTTCTTAAGCTAAATTCGAGTTATTCGTTTTAGATAATTTTTTTAACTTTAATAATTAATGTTAATTTTGTAATATCTCTTGAAGTTTTTGACTGTTTAATTTATATTATAAAATTGCGAAAGGGTTGAAATAAAAAAAAAGAAACCTCTAATTTTAAAATTACAACACTTTTCAAATAATTTCGGGTTTTTTTTTAACCAAATTGTTAAATTATAAAAGAGACATTTGTTCACAATTTTAAGATTACTAGTCCATTGTACTATTCCACAGCAAAATATATCTTTTCATTTAATGGCGAAAAGATGTTTAACATGTTAGAATTTTTAGTTCATATCAGGCACTTTATTCTAGAATATTCATTATCAGTCATCTATTTTTATTTTATGGAACTTGGTACAGACTTTTTACTTTATGCAGTTGTCAAACTACTGCCAAGCATATTTATGTGTACAAACACTTTCCTTTATGTTTATTTTCATTGTTGCCGGACACAAGAGAGTATATTCTTAGATATTTCTTCATATGTGCTTTTAGCGATTAAAGAGTACCCCCAGTCTTTTAGATAAGATAGTGGATGATGTAATTTTTCCCGCTCATCTCATTTTCTTTTCTTTAGTGCTTGCTAATTTGTTTTCTACCTCTTTCTGAAAACCAGAACTAAAATTCTCTGATAGTGATATATCATAGCAAAAAATCCAATATTCTGAGTACACTATCGAGATAGGGAAAGTGCAGTTACTTCGTGCATAACACAACACTTGCTTACAGGCTTTTTTTAAAAAGGGGGGGATAGACAGCTCATAGACGAAATCGCCGAGGTGCAATCTTTATGCTAATGAATGTGTTCGTCTGTAAAGGGAATCGAACCTCCAACCCCGTCAATTTTGTACGCCATTACTTTCCCTTAACCCCTTATGAGACATTTTAGACAGCTGCCGCCGTGGACTTAATTTTGGTGCTCTTGAAAAAAGGGGGTGAGAGGTTGGTACACCCCAAATCGGGGCCGGCCCAAAAATTTCTCTTTGGCATAAAACCGTAGAGGGGGGCCCGGGGAAATGTTAATTCTGCCAAGGCTCAAACGTACTCCTGTTGGCTTTGGCTTGCTGTGGAAATTAAGGAAGGGTGGATGCCAGCTCAGGAGTCGACCTTGTCACTTGACCATGGTTCAGAATTACGAGGTTCGTCGTCTATAGTCCCCGTGTTGCTTCGTTATCCGACGTTAATTAATAATCAAGGAATCAGAGATCATATCTATTAGCTCAAAGTGTGAAACATGCCTTTGATTATAAACAGACTTGGCAAGTAGAAGATTTATTTTTGAATAAGTTGTGCATCAGCTCATATCAATTGTCAGAGCTAATTGATCCAGCAATTGTTTCTTGTTCAACAAATTGATTGTATTGAATTTTTCCCCCAATTTTGCATTCGAATTTGTGGGACTATTTAAAAAAATTGACGTGAATCAATCCCAAAGACAAATTTAACCAAAATTTTTAATAGAAAACCAGTTAAAAGGGTTTTAAAAACAAAGGCGTCTGGTGCTTGCTGTGTTTTGTTGCTCCGATTCCCATTGAAATCGTATCCATTCTGAAAGAGTAAAGGTATTACGCCAAATTTTATGCATTCAAACTTGAGAATTTAGACTTTTTACATGAATAAAAGGAAGTTAATCCAGATTAGAGGTAATAGAGCGTTGGTTTTTTGAATTGGAAGCGAATTTTTCTCATTCCTGATTAAGGTTATAAACAGAACACGGCAAAAGAAAACACACACATCAAAGTGTCTCGGGTTTTCATCTCCCGTCCCAAAATTTTGTTTCCTTTTTCCCCCGGGTTTTTTTTATTTCCCCGTTCCCCCCAAAGGGTTCGTGTCCGTAACCGAAAAAAAAAAAAATCAAATTTAATTTTGGGACCTTTTAAAATTTTTGGTTTTAAAGTTTGTTTTTGTTACTTTTAAAAGTACCCCCGAATTTTTTTTTTTAAAAAATTCTTTGTGTATGAGTAAAGAGCATTAAAACAAAAATCGGAAATGACGGCAAGAAAAGTATTTATTTACTTATTTTTGTTGAAATGTTTACTTATTAAACCATGTGACATATTGCTTAACAAGTGTTTTTTTTCAATTCCTACTATTAACTCACACTCTCTATATATTTATTTATTTATCTATCTTGGTGGAATTTTCAATCGTTAATAAAATACCTTTTAAAGCGCTCAATTGAGCTGAAATTTTATATACATGATTATTTTGGATGACAATACAATAATTAAATCATAATTAATAAAAATTGATTGATTAAAACTAATTATTCAAAGAATTACAAATTCAGCCACGTTGGCATCATTTTTGGCGACTTAGCGACCCTTTTGACGACTTGTGTCACGATTGTTTTGGATTGCAATACGATACTTTAATGATAATTAATAAAAATTAATTACCACTTATAAGGTTGTGATTCTGTCATATGTATAAACATATGCATATTAACTATTAATAAAAAGTCGCTAAAATAAAAATTTTCTTTGTTGATCTAAGTAGGAATTGACTTAAAATTTTTTTTTATTACTTGTTTTTTATGAATGGGGCAAATGCGTGCGCTCTCTCTTTGATATTACCTAAATCGTAGTGTTGAATTATACTATATTTTTCAAAATAGCTGTCTGTAATTTGTTGAAAAAATTTCCTTTTTTTAATTTATGCAAAATAACATTAACTGTACTCGGACAAGAAAGAAATTAAATAATAAATTCTTAGGATCCGAAAGAAGTTTGAAAGAAAAAACTGTAGGCTGGGATACTACCCCTCCATCTCCCTTGAATTATAAGTATTGCTTAAATTTGGATTACACTTAAGTCATGTTGTAGAAACAGTGTGTGATTTTTTTGGAAAGTGCTTATTCATTTCACGAAGTGTTTTAAAATACATTGATTTAGTTTGAGTTTTAGAATGTCTTCTAAAATTACAAAAAATGCACGTTACCTAGTTGTGAATCTGTCGCTGTTAAAATTTTAGACAAATCGAAGTATCCATTAGAAATTGTCTGTATTTTTAAAAATGAAGGAAAACTTGCTGAGCATTTCGACGCTGTTCTTTTATTAGTTTTTTGTATTCGTATGTCAACTTCGTTGTTGCCATTTCAGAAAAACTAAATTTGTTAAAACAAAGATAATTTTAATTTGTTAAAATAAAGAAAATAGTTAAAACAAAGATAAATAGAGATGCGATTTGAGCTCTGCACACACGATACTAATGTTGGCTGGAATTTGACAGCTAATGATATCGAGGCGCCAGAATGTAAGCATTTTGTAGATACGTATCAAGATTTCAAAAGTTACGAGCACTTGTTTTCGTATTTTTAGTTGTGTATCGTTTTTTATTATCTGGGGAAAAATACAATTTTGAGAACAAATTCAGGCTTCAAAAAAAAAATTTCAGTTCAAAGCAGATCATAAAATAAACGAAAGTTACGGGAAGCATAATAGATTGAAAAATCGCCATGAACGAAGTAACATTTTTCGAAATTAGTGAATCACAATTTGTCTTTATTCGGGAATATATAATACAGCATTGAACAACCATGGTCAAAATTAATTTATTTTAACTAGCAATAGAATTTTTTTTTCTATTTGTGTGCAAAATCTGATATATAGGCGTATCTAATAATTTTGCTTTTTTTTATTTCATTATGAACGTATATTTCAGAGAAACAGCTAAATATTGGAAAACGGAAAAGAAGTTTACAAAACACATTTTATAATTTTAATTTCTGCTTCAGTAACCTGCAGTAAAATTAAAAATTGACAATTAATACACAAAGTATTTTCTTGATGATTCATTTCGTTTTTGAAACCTAACGAACCGTTTGCGATTGGAGCATTCAAACACTGGATGCTAGATTTCTCAAAATTTATTTTTACAGTTATTACGTTCTCTCTTGTTGGAATGACAAAATAACAGCCTTCTCAGAATCTCTGAATGTTGAAATAACTCTACCATAAACCTCTTGAACATTATTATTTTCAGATCTTGAGCATGACTGGTTAAATTACCATTTTTCACGGCTTTCTGTTGCGATACGAAAATCTAATCGCTACCCTTTCTAGCACTATTTTTTCGTGATCTGCGGAGAAGTGTGTGAAGTTCCTCCGAAGGTGAACAAGAAATGGCGAACGATTCTTGGAATAGCCAATGGCCTTGGGAACTGGTCTAAAGATAACGATCCCTCTCCATTTGTAAACAATGACAGATGGAATACTTTTTTAATTTTTAATTTTCTCCGCTTTAAGCAAATTATCCTGCCATCTCTCTCAATCCGCTCTGCCAGTAGTCCCTTGTGCAATGACCCTGGACTACGGGTGAGGAGAAATCACCTTCGCAAATACGCGTTACTTAGAAATTCGAAACTGACCTTCTGAATAGTTATCGTAAAAACATTAAAAGCTGCTATTTAATATTTAGGCAGGAATTTAATATAGAATCTAATTCATTTCTTTTAATTTAAAAAATATGATAGTATTTATAATTTCATGTATTTTGGTTTGCGTGTGTGCACTGGAGTATGCGTTTGGTGGTTCTGTATTTGTGGTACACACGTGGCTTTTCTGTTCTTTTATGTGTAAAATTACTATTTATTAATAAATTCTTCCGTATAATGGTAATATGCATCCCGTAAAATTGACTCAACCCACATAATTATTCTGGAAAACATATCTTTTGAATTTGGGTCCTTCTTTCTCTTGAGGTTCGGAAGTTATTGATCATTGGCATGGAAGTGCTATGTGTTTTTACTTATATTATTTTGTAATATATGCATTATTCAAATCAGTAAATTTTTTAAACAGACATGAAAATATAATCAGAAGTAAATAAATAAAAGTCCATCCTATAATATGGGGAGGAGGAGTCTTAAAAAGCACAAATATAAAAGGAACATCGAAAATTGAAATGGAAGCAAACACATGAAACAAAACACAGCTGACACATTGTCAAATGCCCATTATTGCTTGTCACACACTCCAACTGGCGTATTTGATCGACTCTGGTACGGTCGGAGACGCCTGTTCATTACAATTCAAACATACACGGAGGGAAAGAGATCTGGCGATCACGATGGATAGAGAAGTGTTGGAGAAGGATGAAGACAAGCAGAAAAGGCATTCCTTGTGCGCCCAATCATTAACCTGTTGAAATATAACCTGTGAATGGGAGGGTCATATTACGGGGTGTAAATCTCTTCGACCCACCTCCCTACTGGAGGACTGTCACGATGACAACCAAAGGGATCTGGCTGTCAAATGTAGTGGTACCCTATATATACCTTCTAGTTTTTTGGCTGTGTGCTGAGTTTTAATCAGGTAAGTATCCCACCTCTGTTCTGAACGCCTCCAGATGTTTTCCCCAGATCACCCGGGATTCGCCCGCTGAAAACAAATTAAAAAGTTTTGGGGAAAAATTCAGGTTGAATATTTCCCAACACACCCAACCCAAACGTGTCTCGGGGGTCACACCGGTGAAGGTAGTGAAAAATATTCAGAAGAATATACTTCAGTGTGAAACGTCATGAGATACAAGAAGCGAAAATTGATGTATCCCAAAGGGATCACGCAAAGGCACTCGGGGGATTTGGGATTTTGTCATTCGTACGGGATCGCACAAAACCCTCCTGAAAGGGTTGGCATTTGCCATGGGTACCCCCATGTCCGGGGGCAGGGAAATTTCGAATAAGTCGGTTGATGTGTAAAATCGAAGGAAACAATATTTACTCAAGGACAAGAAATTGTACGTGGCTCTGTCTAGGTGCAAATGCAAAGACGGGATAAAAATTCAGTGCAGTTTTAGAGGAAAAAGTTATTAGCACATTCAACATTGTTTTAAAGAGGCCCTGAATTGTGAGGTACAAATTAAAATGCGAAGATGAAGACTTGAAATTTATTATTTTCCTGCATACAATATATTGAGAGAAAAAATAGAACTACATAATACATGCAAATTACAGTTGTATAATTTATACAATGGGGGTTAGTAGGCGGATGGAGAGTTCTCTTCCCTAGTACACTTCAGTCTTATTTCAGGTTGTTCTTAGTTAATTATCTGGTCTTTTTTGGGGAGAGGGAAGATTGGGAGGAAAAATAGGAAATTTGCATGTTTTATATCAGTTCAAATAATCTTTTTAAATATATACCCCAATAACTATTCGAAAGCTATGATAAAATTTCTTATCCTTTTCGACTGTTTTTTAAATTCCTGGTATGTTAAGAGAAAATACTTAAAGCAACGACCAATGCTTTCAAAGAATTCGATTATTGATCAGTCTTACGAGTTTTTTCTTTTTATTTGTCGTGGAGAAAAAATGTACAGATGTTTCTAAAGTAATTACATATACTTGTAGCTCTCTCAGAAAGTCTAATGTCAACTGCGACAGCATCCTGGGAAATTTTAGCCGCCAATGACAGCTTGACAACTTGTCGCGGCGAAGGCCAAAAGAATTTCTCATTATCCGGTGCGCACAAAACTCGGGTGTTTAGTGTTTCTTCTGTTTCCGGACATATGAACACATGTGGTGACCAGACATACATGTAGACAATATCCCTCGTGGTGCTAAAGGATATTTTCGAAATGACACAAAGCGAACAATGAATTCTAATACGTATGTAGGTTTCTGTGCGAAGAAAAGTTGCATGTTGTAGGCGCTAAGTATGTGCTTGAAAGTTAGAATGTAAAAATAGGCCTTCATGTTTGAAGGTTAAAAAAAGGAAAGTATCTCACTAAAGAATAAAAAGATAAAGTTCGTTTGAATTAAAATAGACTGCAAATCTAAATTTAAATGTAAATATTGGGCTCATATATCTATTTGAAACTTAAAATAACATCCAATTGTGTGTTGGAAAGAGTCTTCACTGCTTAGTGATTTATATCGGAGGAAGATGTCGTAAACGATGCCAGTACTGTCATTCGTGATTTCTTTTCTATCGGTGACAGATTTGAAATATGAATAGTATAATAAATCTTTCATTAATGAAGAATAGTTATTACTTTTTATTTAAATTGTGTGTTTCAGGAATTTTTTAATTTAGGTCAGGTAACTCTGATTTTCAAGTGTTTGTATGGTTCCTCATGCGGTTCGTTTTATAAACGCATCCATGTAACTATTTTAATCATACACATTGTGTGTTTATTGCATTTTGTTTCTTATGCTTTTTTTGTATAATTATGAAAAGTTTTATAATAGTTTTTAATTATTGGCATGCTTTTATATAATGATATTTGAACTAAAATTAGCGATATCAACATACCACCACACATTTGAAGATATATATATTCTAAATTACCCTAAATCTAATAAAAACAAGGCAATAAACAGAAATTAAAAAAAGACAATATAGGTCAAAAATAAGGTGGTCTCAGTAGTATGGTAGAAAATTCTAAACCTTAGGAGTTAAGATTGTAGGGTTGGGCTCGTTTTAAAGACAATCAACCTTCCCTATATTTGCCTATATCATTGGGCTGCAAGGAATAGAAAATAGTGTAAGAATAAAATTCCATTAGTATTAAAGACTAATTACTAGAATATTACATATTACTAGAACAGTACTACTACAAATACTAAAACTAAATTACCAATCCAAATACCAAGGAAAAAAGGAGCCTACATAAAATAGTATTTTTAAGTAGATAATACACGTCAGGATTGCAAACTACGCGCCTAAACGGAACTGTAACAGAACAGAAACTCAATGAAAAATTGGAAGAATTAGTTATATTTATAATGTAATTACCAATATGTTTCATATCCATTATTTGTACTGATTATCAAAGATTCCATTAGTCTCTTTTTATTACCCAACTGTTAAACTCTGTTAATTAGCATAATGGCTTTTAATAAATGAAGAAAAATCTCTCACACACAATAGTTTAGAAACGAAGCTTAATACCTAATTGTTGGAAGCTTTCAAAAGTCTCGATTCTCCTAAAAATAATCGTATGAAATAAATCATTACGTCTGTTTCACGCTAAATTCAATACATTTTCATTCAGTGATATTTTTCTCGGTTTAATATGAAGACTATTACCACATTCATTATGCAGCTCTTTGTCCATATTAATTAAAGCAAATCCCAAATATTGCAATAAGGACTGTTTTTGAGGGACGTAAATAGTCTCAAAACGTTTTAACATCCACCTTTTCCTTGCTAGAAAACTGAATTTAATTATGTGTATGGTGAGAAAGTTCCTTCACTAACGTATGTCACATGTGTGACCGGAAAACAAGATCACGGATTTAAAAAGGGGGGGAGGGAATCCCCCTTTGTAATTTATATTTTTATTATGTAATATAATTCTTTTCACACGCAAATCAGAGTAATGTAACTTTAATATCTTGCAGCCGAATTTTCATGATACGGCAGGACAGTATTCGTATGTGTATTTTGAATGTGCTTTTGTATGTGCTCGTCGATTATTTGTGAAATAGTACTATAAATGTCATCCGATTTATCTTAAAATCAAACATCGAGTTATTCAATTTCATTCTCAATTACGGCATGGTTCCTTCCTCTTCTAGTTCCTGTTTATTTTCAGTTCTTATTGAGAGCAAGCCGCGCTTTAAAAGGGGGTAGAGAGGAATGGGTTGGCGGAAAGCGGGGAGGATGGCGGAGGGAAATCGTCTGCTGCATTTGTGGGGAGAAGTGAGCACACACACAGTGTAATGCGGAAATGGAGCGCGGCGAATAAAGGTAGCTGATTCAGGTGGTTGTGAGTGGGATTAAGATTCCAGTGCATTCTGTAACGAGGGGGAGGGTGAACTCCCAAATGATTACTGTTTCGGTGGGGTGGACACCTTTGCAAATGTGCCTTTTACTCAAGCCACCAAAGCTCTTTTCGTGGACAAGTCGTTCTGTGGTTCGACCTAGAAATTGGAGAAAGTTTTCGGTCGTTTCTTTTTTAATTTTCTTTTTCCCTCCGGTTCGTTCAGTATTTGACCCGAATAGTTTTGTTGAATTGAAGTTAGGGTCGATTAACAGGTCTCCTCTCTTGCTGCATATCCTGGTGGCAGAACATTCTGTTTATATTATGTCGGTGACCGTGTAAATAGTTTTGGTAAAAAATTGATTTTAAAAAAAATATGGGTGGAAGCGTTTGATATTTATTTGTGAAGGGAATGATACTGTGCACTTTGTTGCATGATTAATCTGGTTTGATGCGTAAAACTAGTGTTCGGTGCAAGATTTATTTTCGTGTTACTTACATAGGACTGATTTACTATTTTATTTATTTTTACGGAAGAATCGTGTTGCTGCAACATAACTTTTTACTCTTTCAAAATTTGATCTTTTCTTAACTTTCTGTGTTTCTTAGCAGTTTTATACTTTTTTCTGCTCGTATAATCTCCAGTCCTACATGTTGGGACCTTGGTGAGCTGAGTTATGTTGTAGCAAACGGAAATTAGAAATACTCGATTCTAAAATAGCTCTATTTTGTTCTCCATTATACCTTAAAGTTGTGGATGAATTGCCGCGTATAATGTGTGACTGGTTTCATATATTTCATTGTATACATTTTTAAATCCTGATTCTGACACCTAAAACTTTCAAAGGTGTTTCTTGCTTTAAATTTGACTGAATATGTCGTTATATACCATAGAGCCATTTTGCCCTGCATTATATAATTAGATTTATTATTTCTGATTTTTTTTTATGTAATCCAATGCATTGTACGTAATATGAGCTTTATTTTGAAATACAGTTTTTTGTGAAAATCTTTGAGGAGAAAATGTTTTATTTCATTAATATCTGTTGAAATGAGCTTTCAAAATTAAAAACGATTATACTTGATTTTCGCATCCCCCCTGTCATTTTATGATTTTTATTATTCATTATATTATTAGTTTTGTGAAAAAATAAGTTATAGGGTTAAATGAATTGAAGTGAAAAGTTGGACATGTTCATTCGTTGAAAAGAAAGATTAACATATTTTTAAAGTACAATTTAACTAGACAGACGTTATATAAAGGTATGAAAAATATTTTTTTCCCAAGTTTTCTCTTTTGAGGAAAATTGGGTTGTTTTCTATATTGTAAACAAAAGTGAGTGGAACCAATGTTTATTTACTTATTGTTTTTATTTATTGAACGTCTCATCTGTATCCAATTTCAAAGAAGATAGTAGTAGGATATTATTTTTAAATAAAGGGTACTTTATTTAACCTTTAAGACATTCTCAACCAAACTATTACACATTATTATGCATTAGTCACCCGAATGACTAAGGCATACCCCCAAATTAGTAACTGGTGCCGGAGAATGAAGATCAGATAATTTGTCAAGTGAATGTGTTGGCGCGTTTATGTGTGCCCACAGAGTCAATAGTGCAGAGCATGACTCGTAATAATGTAGGCCGTCGCCAATATTCACTGCTGCACTGTAAAAAAAAAAACGGTAATAGATAAAAGTTCTGTTTATTGAAGAATATAAAATAGAGCAGCAGCATAAAAGGAAGGTATACTCATCGTTCTGATATTTTAAAATGGGTTTGTATTTTATTATTGTGAAACTCGTTTTTGTATTTCTGTTCGCCATTCGTTTCCGAGACCGAATTGTCGTTAGGTTTCATGTAAAAATTTGAATTATAGAATGGGTTTTAAAAATAAGCTTCGTCTTACGCTGAATATTGCTGCTGTAAATAAGTATTACATTTGGTAGAAATACTGTTTGTTGTTTTTACCAGTGACAATTTGTCAGCATTTTCCATAATGCCGTTTTATTTGTTGAGTTATTAGACAAGATGTGTTATACTATATTCTTAGAGAATGTAGTACCGTCGAACATCGTGCTTTAGAAATTATTTTTGGAGTTTATATATTAATCCAGAACCCTCTAAGACGCGCGCGCGTCGCGTGGTAATTATTTTTATTTACGCGCTTTACATCATATTCAATTTTAACTGCAACCCTATTTTTAAAAAAACATTGTGAAACTTGTGGCAATATTGCATCAGCCATCGGATTCGACCAATTAATTTGCTAAAATTGAAAAATCATGTTTTTAGAACATTCTCAAGATTTTTATAATATAGTATATAACACTAAAAACTTTAGATTGAAGGGGAACGTTTTTATCCACAAAAAACTTCCCAAGTTTTTCTTTGTTATGGCTGCTGCTGTAAGATCGTCTTGTTGTTGAATTAATCATCACTCTCCAAATTAACCGGATTTACCGTATTTATTAATTTCTTCAAAACACATCACTCTATTTAAATTAAAAAACCCCTTTGGGAACAGGGATCGTCCTCCATTTCACGTTCGGCCCACTTTTTCTTTTCCCCTCCAATGGAAAACATTTAAAAGCGCCCTCTTTCTAGCATCGTGTGTTTTTGCCACGCCGTTACACTGCCTTCATCTTTAGTTTGAATTGTGTATAACTTGCTGTCTAAAAAATCACTTATTAAAAATTTGATCTTCATGCCTTTCTGAATGATTTTGTCCACAACCTACAACCAAAATGATATAGAAAAACCTACGATCTTCACATATATATATACAATATAAATTCGTTAATGTTATACTAAATTACTATAAATCTAAAAACAATAAGCGAGACGGTACTATACAAAGTAAAATAATTACAATAGTACATTAATAAACTCTTTGGGCTAAGATTAAAGGTTCAACAAAGTTTTAAGGCGCAAAACTTTCCCTTTATTTTCCTATATTACTCGATGAAATAAAATTTTGAAGAGAAAATAAAGTTTGAAATAACAAACAAAATTTCTAATGCTTAAACTGTGTATACAATTTTAAAAATGACAAAGACCTATTAAAGTAATCATTTTGGAATGTAATTTTTTAATTCAAGATTATTTATTCGCAAAGCAGAAGTCATAATTCTGCTTATCGATGTGTATGTCAACTTTTAGAGGAATGCAACTCATCAAGCGATTCACACACACACATCGAAAGTTACTTATTACATACAAAAACCCATTTACTGGTTTCGTAATTCATTTTACTTATTTTTTGTGTTAAGTAGTCGGACCAGATTTTTGTGTTTTGCAAGTTTTTTTTTAATTCTAATAAACTAATTGCCTGCCACATAAGATAAGTTATTTCACCTTAGAGATTGAAGTTGAAGCCTCTTTTCTTCTAGTATCTAAAGAAGTAAAAACCACTTCTGATATCAGCTCTGTTTCGTAACATAAAAACATTTACATTGGAGTTCATTAGAGATGAATTTGAGTCTTATAACAAAAATAAAAGTTTAGAAAATCTCATTTTTTATTCTTTGGAATTCAATTTATCTTTCTATTTTAAATTCTGACTTGTTTTTAAAGAATGACCCCTTCTGTATGAATTACATGTAATTTACCCAAGTCTTACATGTATCTCAGGCACTACATCGCGCTAATCATTTATATTCGTCTTGTTTCTAATATTTTGTTCCATGTTTTTGTTCGCGCGAACAAAAACATGGCCACGATGGTCATGGTCACGACCTCGTAACCGGCATTGTTTCTGTTTATTCATGTTGGCACTAAAGACCCGAGTAAAGGAGTTTATGTGTGGTAAATCTGTCTAGGTTCAAAGTTCTCGCTTTGATGTAGTGTGGAAATTTGGAGAATGAGATTATAGCACAAATATCGTTGTAGTTCAAAATTATGTTAGTCACCAATAGCCCTCGTGTTACTTTGTAGTACGGGGCATTAATTAAGTATACATCAAAACAGTCGTGAAATGAATGCAGCGTCTTTCGACTGATTCTGTCGTACCTGTTTGAAGCTTCGACCTTATTTTCTCATCTTTTACCTTGGTTGATTGTTTGAAGATGTAATCTTCAAAATGTTTCATGACCATAATCGGAAAAAGTTGTCTTTATTTTTCCCCCTGTTAGTAAAACAGTAACTAATACCTACAATAATATGATAGTTTTTACGGATTTCTTGGAATTGCCAATAAAAAATTTTCCTTGCTCGTTATGTTATTTTTTAATACATCGACAAATCTGGATTAATTTTTCAATTCGAAAATATTCATTATCATTTATATTCTAGAACAGGGGTGGGAAGACTTTTCCAGGGTGCTGTCGACTACTAATTTTTTCAAGCTGTTGCGGTCCACCCAATGTCAGTGGTGCACACAAGGAGAAAGGGGACGCACTAGTCCGGACCGTCCCTCACAGACCTTGATTTTTTTTTTTACCGATTGATTTTAATTCCTTGTATACAATACGTAAAACTTGATTAAGCAATTGTTATTAATAATTTTATTAATATTTTTTTTATTTATTGAGTAATTTATTTGTTTTAATTTATTATTTTTCCCACTATCTACAAAATTCATATATATATATATATATAATTTACGTTTGACTGCGTATTGTGGGATGATACTAGAATGGTAGACTTTTCGACCTCGACCACGCCCCCAAAAGTTCTTGTGCTCGCCAGTGCCCAGTGTCGTAGGTGTAGTGAGGTAGGAAAAGGTGTACAATATTTCTTATAAATTAATAATAAACACGGAATATGTACCTCAGAACTAAAAGAAAAAAACACTTTTAAAACTGCGTTTTAAAGCAAAATACAAAATAATAATATCAAGTGATACATTGATTACCAAACAATTCAAAGTACAGAAGAAATAAACATTTTTATCAAAAGTTAGTTTTCGTTATTATTGTCAGCAGAAGACTTATAGTCTGCATTCTTCAGCCAATCTTGAATATTTCCGTATATAATTACTAACTGCTGAAATCTTCAGGAGATCTCCCCAAAATGTCTCGGTGGTCGATCGCGATCGACTTAATTCCCACCCTGGTTGTAGAGTAAATTGTACAAGAAAATTTGTCCCTAGTTGAATTTTGGGAAACCAGTGATATTTTGGATGAAATATGCCTGACACAATCTGGAATTATACAGTATCATCAAATTACTCGTATTTCAGCAATCTAAATGACATCATTATTTGGTGAGTTATAACTGATCTAAGTGACTTGGATTTTCCCTTCAATCATAATGAAACATTGTTTGAAGTGCAATAATTGGAGAAAAAAACGGAAACCTCCAAAGCAATAACATACTGTTTTATTAAATTTGAATAACTGGAATGCTATTTGGAAACATCACACATTTTCTAAGTGTTTGGTGGTAAGCAAATTATCCTTAGTCTTCTTTAAGTATAATAACTGATTTTTAAGGAACAGATTTGTTCTTTTTTTTTTAGCATTTGAAAGCTTTTTTTTTAAAACAAATACGAGGTGCGACACAAAAAAAAGGACTCCCCCCCTAAACTTGTACTCCGTACCCCGGGTTTGTTCTCCTGCTTCCCCTTTCAAAATAGTTCCCTTCAGCATTCATAACCTTTTGTTGGCTGCCATTGTAGTAACAGTTCTGGAACGAGGTTTTGAATGCCCTTCAGGGGGAAATTTTCCGTTTTTCCTAACTTCAACTGAGGTATTTGGATTTAACTTGGAAATAAAAAAAATAGCATGGGGGAAAACGGTGAATAAGGAGGATCCCTATCCTTAAAGTAATGTTTTGCTGGTCATAAACTACTTGACTGATTGGGCACCCGCTCACACGGCCCTATCCGTCTTGGTGCAGCAGCCATCCATCACCCCTATTCTGGCCTTTTTTCCCTCAATTTTTTTCACGAAGTCTCTTTAGTACTTCAATGTAGTAGTGTTGATTAACAGTCTGACCACTGATGTTCGAACCCCTCAAACACAATTTTGGCAATTGTTTTTGGGCTGTAATCCTAACCGGCGTCCGTAGGTTCATCATCTTTCAAACAAAGTTCTTCCATGCCCCAGTTTTTGAAATGTTTTGTGGTTTTATTTTTTTTAAAATTTCACTGGGAAACTTGATGTTATCGAATTTGGGCGAATGCCAATGCAGAGTTCACCGACGCAGTACCAATTGGCATGATCGATAAAGGCAAAACTGGCCACATGGATAGAGGAGGTATGTGGGATAACGTCACCAAAACAATTGTTACCAACTCCACTCTTTTTTTCATGTTACACACTTAGTCTCATTTTTTCGCGCCACACCTTGCGCTATAATAGTGTGCTAAATGTTTGATGTTTGAATGAAATGGGATGTACTGTTTGGTGCAGTTATATATATATTGTTGTGTGTGCATTCAATATGCCAAAAATTGAAGTACAGATAATATTTCATTTCATGCAAATAGTACGATTATCATGAGGGGAAAAAATCGAATATCGAAACACATTGGATATTGATTACAAATAATGCCAAAATAGCTCTAACGCTTTAATGGGGTTGGTTTAGTGAACGTCGCATTGGAGCAGGCTATTCATCCGCCTCATCTGTAAGATTCACGTTTAGATGAAGAAAATAAAACATGATGTAATATGTCGCTTTCCGAACTTCCACTGAACACTGCATTAAAAAAAATGAAAATTCAGAAGTAAATCTTTATAAACCAAATTGTAACTAACTAGATTGACTTGTCTCTGAAACCTAACACTTCTTTTTAACGTTGCCTTTGTAAATTTCAATCCGAAGATCAAAATGACATGAACAAATGACATTGGTCGACAGAAAAGAAAATTATCCACTCTTTCATCTTGACAGCAATTCGAAATTGAACTTAAGGACGTAACATTTTTTCTCTCTGCAACCGGTGCAAGATAATGTAGTGGGCTAATTACGACTGATGAAACACATTCATCTCGCCGTGCAGATTTCCTGAATGGTTTATGAATTGTATACAAAGCTCCTTCAGGGTTGATTTGCTAATTGTGACAGTTCGGCAACCTCTTATCCGTTCCACATCGAATCGATTACTATCAAAGGGAAGAAAAAACAAAACGGATGAAGTCTTGTAAACTAACCAGCATGCACGATTATTACCTGCAATTTTAAATGTCAAGAGTCTTCTTGCATACATGTTTGAAAAGGTCCAAATAATTTGAAGTCGCAAAATAGTTGTATTGAATGATAGAAAGTCGTGTAATAGTAACTGTGTGTGTTGTAAAGTGATTGAGTGAGAAGACGAGTTATATTTAGCTATTCATATTTTCTAATCATCATTCATATTCTTGCATTTTCATTCATTCATTGTTGGTGTCTATTAACAACGCCTTCTAATCAATTATTCCTTATTATCAAATCATGTTTGATAAATGTGCTTGTTAATTGGGAATACCGGTATTTAGATTGAAAGAAGCTTTTTTAGTAGTGTTCACCTAATTTATTATGCATATGAACAATTTATCGCAAAAACTATTATTTTGTTGCGATAAGCATCAAACTGTTTTCATTGCCCAATTCTCATTTGCATTGGGTTGTTTTCGTCCAGAAGAGACACTAAATAGTTTGTCAACAATATAAAGAGAATATTGAATACTTTGAAACCAATTTCTATTTTTCAATGTTTACTCTTTTAATATTTTAAATGCATTTGATAGGGGACGTGAATTTTGTGTTTTTATGATTTTATGAGTAATTCGTCTCAGAGAAAGCCATTTCGTGAACGCCTTGACAATTGATGACTTAATTTGAAATATGTAGAACTTTCTCGGAATTACTATCCGTGAAGAGGAAATGAATTTGTGAACCCATTTGAAGTAATAAAACTTGTATGTTAGGAGAATTTTTTTTTCCTTCCTTGTCCGATTGGTTACAAAATCGCTTTTCTAGCTCTTATTGTTGCTTAAGCTGTAAACTTAGGCTGAACCAGGTTGCTTCATTACCCCAAGTAGTTTTATTTAAATAAGGGGAAATAAAAACGAATGACTTAAAAAAATATTATTTGATTCTAAAGTAATTATATATATGTTTGCTTATCCAACTAGTTATATTTTCGCTTCACTAGGGCGTTAACTAAACCTATCTCGTATGTGGCCAATTAATAATCAAATACTTTTTTTCCCTACAGTTTTTATTGCTTATCTTATCTTGTTGCTGAAAGACTTGAAGCCAGTGCTTGTGATGATTGATATGGGTGGGACAAAACCAGATTTTCAGAATGGTTTGTTTTGCATAATTGTGTATAATTTGGTTTAATCGTGATTGTTAATCAAAATAAATTGTTAAACATATCTAAGCATCTATAAAAAACGTTAGAGTGTAATAACTTATTTTATGCAAAGCATACCCATTATTACTAAATCGTTATACCATTTCTCTCCGTTGGGTGTTATCGCACCCATGATTGATTTCGTTAGGTTTTAAAAATGGTATGGTACATTTATATAATGTGGAACGTGCATTATTTCTCATCAAAGGTGGAGTAGGATGCAACGTAAAATTAGGTAAATCGCATTCTAATTTGTATTCGGACTATTGCCTGAGAAAATGACATCTCTTTTATACTGGTATCTTAGTGTCATAGAACTTTAGGTACACAGCAGCTGAATCATTACCATCCCCTATATCATTTCTGTGTTTTAATCAGTATTATTGCACGCGGTTTGTTTACACCAACTCTTTCTTGAAAAATCTAACGCACGCAAAAATCACATAATTGCCCAAGTTGATTGACTGGTCATCTGCACTTGCATAAGTAGATTTTCATTTTATTTGATAACATCTTTCTGTCGTACGTGATCCACCCATTGGATATATCGGCGCCAGACTTGAAAATAGAGATACGCAACCTATAGATTAACATCAGTTCTGCAAAAAAATTTCAAGGGTCACACATTTAGGATACTTACCTCGATTTTTGTAACCATTATTTAATGACAGCTTTTACAGGGGCATTTCGCGTTGGAAGTACTTTCAAGGTTTGTTTTTGAATGAACAATAAAACACTGAAATGGAATCGGAAGCATTGCTTTGTAAAATGCTAAAGCGTAGATTATAATCAGTTCGCGTATGGTATCGAAGAGCTTTGATCCATTCATCAAATTTCGTTGTTGAAACTCATTTCCTCTTTTTTTTAAAGTAAACCATCGGAAAATCTTGGATTTCTTAAATTTGGAAGTATCTTTGTGTGTCAGTAACGCCCACAAGGGGGGAGAGGTCCCGGATGCGGAGCCCCCCACCCTCATAGCCCTTAACTTTTTTTCGATTGATTGTAATCCTATGTAAAAGTACGTAACTTTTAATTAAGTATTTGTTATTAATAATTAATTTTTTACTGTTTTTTGTTCCCGAAAATCGATAAAATCGCAAAGTATATGTTAGGCGGAGTATTAGGGCATTATACGAGAATGGTGGACTTTCGACCCTGGACCCTCCCCTTTGAAAAATTCCTGTGTGCGCCACTGGTCGCAGTAATACTTTAAACTTATCTTATTCTAGAAAAGATTAATTGGAACGTAGCTAAGAAGAGAAATATATGCAATTTTTTGCGTGAAAGAGTGCAAATGACATTGTAGCGATCTTCTCCCTCTCATCTAAATTTATTTATATACCATTTAATTAGTTTCTTATGCTGTTTTAAATTTAAAAAAGAAACACTTTCTTCTTTGACTAATTAACACAATAACAAATGGTTATTTTATCGATGGAATTCATGTACTATTTTTCGATGATTAACGTGCTTCTAATTTTAATTCTGTAGGATATATTAATCGCACTATTATCTGCTAAATAAAGCATTCCCTTGCTTACCAGTTCATCTTTAAACTTCCCCCAAAATTTGTATTTTAAGTATACTTGGGTTTCCATTATTCTAATCCATATTTAAACATAATGTATAATGCATTGACCACATTCTATCAATGAACAAAGGCTCAATAGTTTTATACTCTTTATCAATATGAAATTATAAAATATTTTGGTTGCCGAATTGCATTTTAGGCATGATGTACGATCGTGTCCTTAGTGAAAAAGGCATTATTTTAAAATTATGAAATTCGCATTTGTTTGGGTGACGCATGTCTTTCCAGTCCCATTTGACCTTACTTATCTTCCAAACTGCTGCCGAATACAAAACTTCATCCTTGAAGATCATCATATGTTTGCATTTCATTGAGATTTCAAAAACAACAGGATATGGTGGTGAGCCGTTGTTTCACGCCTAATGCTTCTTAAATGTGGTTAAGTGCTCAACCTCACGTAATAAATGACTGGTTGACTTCCTAGTTTCCGCTACTTGTGCGCGGCAGCATCCATTTTCCTAGTTCCGCACCGAGTGTGTTTTTGGTGGAAACGATGGCGTTTTTATCCACAAGTGGCGAAAGTTACATTGTCTGCATCCATCCCTCCTCTCTCTCTCTTTTATTTGTTTCCATTTTTTCACGTGGAATGCCATTTCCCTTCCTTTTTGTTTTAGTTTTTAACCCCGATAAGCAGTCATGCGTGTGGAACTCTGGCTAGACCATATCCATTGCTGCCACTCCAGACTGGAAAAGAGAAGGGGGATTCACCTTCCAAGGCCATTTGCTAGAAAAATTGATTATTGTCTTTTGGCCGCTTCGCATAAGATCAATGGTGCAATCAGGATTTGGGTCCTAAGTCGACCTACAATGACCCTAGGTTGGTCATTTTAAGATGCATCAAAGTGGGTTAGCGAAAAGGTATTCAGTTATAATGTGAGACTTTTAACCAAAGAAAGGATTTCATATCCCCTATCTGTGTGCTTAAAACATTTTATAATTCACCCTTACTATTAATGTGACTGACCATGGTTAAAAATGAAAAAGATCAGTTACCCAATTGTATTACGTTATTTGATGTTAATGTTTAATCTATTTGGAATTTTTTTTAAAATTGAACAAAGCACATTAAATTGTCCCAATGCTGTGTTTGTATGCTATATTTTGTTACGCACAATATTTTAAAATGTCTCAACATAGCTAACTTTTTAAATATCTGTATAACATGTTGCCCCAATAAAAGTATGTTTCGTATTCGAATCTTCAAAGATTCATTAAGAGCCAATAATTTTCTTTTGTTAAATATATAATGACCTAATAAAGTTTAACCGCATTTCATTAAACTGGTAATTGTATATTATCATTTTCGGAATTACTATGAAAATTTATGCGACAAATATTTGGTTTAAAATTTCTCTTGACAAAATTTGAATTCGGTTGTTAACAGGCTAACTTTCATCATGGGAGGGTTTACATAAGAAAAAAGAAAAAAAAAACGTAGACGAAAACATCGAGACTTAATCTTCATACTAAAAATTAAAAAAATTCTGTTGGTCTATGGGAAGGGTCTCAACCCTCAATCCCCAATCTTGTGTACGCCACCGGTTGCTGAGCAATATTTTTCCTTGCTTTATTATTTATGAAAATTTAAGTTCGCAAATGATTTTTACTTAGGTCTTTTACTGACTCTGTTTAACTTTCTAAATGGATTCCTGGATATGAAGCTGATAAGAGATAAAACGGAATTGAATACAAAATAATGATGAACCAGAGATGTCCGATAGGGGACTGTTCTAATTTTTTAAGTCTCTCTTCGGGCCTTTTTGACACGTTGTAAACAAGATTTGTGCGTATCACTGTGGCAGCTGATAAGAAGGTGCTTGTAAAGCACCCCTAATCTGAAGTGTTGATCTCGATTAAGTTTCTCTCATTCTAGATGACGATCGAGTTTTTGTAAAAAAGTGTATCACTTTTCCACAAAAATTTGTTTCATAGTGAAAGGAATGAAAAATATAACGGTTATTGTAGTTTTATTTTTTTTTAAAAAAAAATATTATAGTAGAAGTACGAAAAGTAATAAAAAATGATTTAATGTTCTGAAAACTGTTGTTGTGGCATTTTTCATTAAATATGAATCAAGTAGGTCATTTTCTTTTAAATCATCTTTTATCTTACATTAAAGCCAGTTAACGTATTTTATGTGTATCTTACTTGACATTTTTATTTTAATGACCTCCTTTTCGTGATTTTGAACAATAAATTTAATAATATGACAAATGCTGGTCACATCTTAAATTGCTCGTGATTATTAAGATTTTCCCTTTTAAATTTGCAGTCCTTTGCTCTTATAGAGAAACTTGTTATATTGCTATCGACGCATTTTTTTTTAAGTTGTCAGTCTGATTGCATTAAAATTTAAAAGAAAAAATATCTTAATCGTTAACAACTTGAAATGTGACTGACATTCACGTAAAAGTTGAGTATGAGCTCCTTTATGTTTATGTTCGCTTTGACAAACCGATTGCTATGAGTTACGTTTGATATTTTTAAAATGTAATTAAAAAGAGTCAAATTTCATGTCTTTTAATTATTAAAATGTTTTTTTCTGTACAAACACGGATCAAAATTATAGTTAAAAACAGCTCAAGGCTGTTACTGTACGCATCAGTCAATGAGAGAATGATGTTACTTGAAATTTATAGTTCTAGGAAGAGATGTTATTTATAAAAAAAAATTTTTTTTTTGAAATAAATTAAGTGCGATGGCCGGGGAGGTTTCTGAAGAGATATGAATTTGATTTAGAGGAAATGAAGTCGCTGGTCATCGTTGGGCTGGACGAAGCGTCCTCGTCCATACTTGAAGTATTGGGCTCTGGATGTTGTGAGGCCTTTATGAACTGTGTGAGCTCCCATTGGTTTGATTTAGAGGAAATGAAAGAGGTTTCGTTCATATAAAAGAAGGCAATAGTCGGGCGAGGCACAATAGAACTACCATTTCTGCCATTGTTAAGGCACCACGCCTCTCAGCCCTGGGCACTGTGAGCAAGGCGAGCAGGTCTGATCTCTTTCAAAACAGAAGCAACCTTAGCTGGGAACCTTCATCTTTCTTTTTAGTTATTGACTTTCATTTTTGTTGCTATTATTTACCTTTGAAGTAACAACAAAACAAAAAATATAGTGAGGGGGAAAGTAGGAAGTAATTCTGTCCAGATTTTGTTAGCGATCTCAGTGAAGAATTTGGTTAACTTTTCCGAACTTTGTTGTGTACGTACTGTTGAATTTCATTCTTCGCTTATTAATGTAGGAAAATGAAACAGCTTTCAGGAATGTCAAAATATATGGGTTACCCTTTCTGAAATTTAATGAGTTCCTGCGTATTTTTTTTTAATTACTCAGACAGAAATGATTTATACATTTTTAACTGTTTTTAAAAAGTACTGCCGTACTACTTTGCAGTCTTGCCAGTAAAAATGTTTGGAGCTGTACATCGATGTATGCCTTGTTTCAATTTTGCTTTGCAAATAAAAAATATATTTTGCATTAAATGATCAAAATAAAGTTGTTGAATGCTTTAAAAAATGGGAGAGATAATATTGCTTGCAGTATATAAAGTGTAATGCAACACATCTTTGAATATTTTCATGTTTTCAACGGAGTTCGTACTTTTGTGGATCTGTGAAAGAAATAATTCTAAAGAAATTGGAACGCTTTGGAATATTGTTGCCAAAGAATTTTCCTTCATAGTTTGTATAATAACGTAGTTCCTGAATGTTGACGAAAATAGATCTTTTTCGTAAAAAGATAATCTTTATTAAGGGGAGGAGATCAGTCTTAAAAATGCTAGGAATTCTCAAGATTTTGTCACCAAATATGTCCCACCTGGGTTTTTAAGTTTCACTGCATTGATCAAGGGTTTTCGTTTCTTGCTGCGAAATTCGCAAGATTGAAATTGAGTCATTTGTCTTACTTTATAATCTTGCGTCACCTCTACGCCTGATTGAGTCTAGAGCATGGCTGTACCTTTCCTCCGACTATCTCCACCGATTTTTTTAAAAAATCATTTGACATGGAAACTTAGTTCTGGGTAAACTTGCATTTTTCTTTGCTGCATGCACAGCCTTCCGCCCAAATGATCCTTCTTTTTGAAGTGAAATGAAGTCCCATGTCAAACGAGGCGTTTAATTAATTTTCGGTTGACTTCCCCTCCGCCATGTAACACTTTTCCTGGAAGCGGCCTCACTTTCTGTGGAAGCTTCTCGCCATTTTTGCTTTCTGGACCACTGGCCATTTCTGCTTGTAACGGCACGTGAATGCGGTGGTTGCGTATGTGTGGCCAGTTTGATTGTTTAGTGATAGATGATAGTAAATAGATGTTCTCGAAGTCGATTTCATTCTGGAAGTTTGGTTCTATGAATTATCTCTGTTAACCGGTTGAGATGTGTAATTCTTGATACGAAAATGGTTCAGATGAAGTTAAACAGAAAGAGTTGTCTGTGACTGAAATTAGGGAAGAAAAATATTAAATGACCCACTTGTGTCACAACTATGTAAATTTCCATTGAATTCCTATAATTGAAATTTAAAGTCTTTCAAGCTTTTTTTTCTTATGTATAATGTATTCCAAAATAAAATTGGGTTACCTTCTATTTACAGGTATTCATGTGCAATAGTGTGAAATTTTAATTCTTTCAGACTCGTTTTAGATTTTAAAAAGGGATAACTCAAAAGGAGTTTTAGAGATAAGCATAATACCTCAAAAAAGGCCCTGATTTTGTCCAAGAAGGCGTGACGTTTTATGAAATGGCTTTTTTCATGTGTAAAATGTGAAGTATTATCGGAGAAAGTAAAAAATTTAAACGAAATCTGTTGTATAAAGAACAACAAGAAATATTTTTTTTAAAAAAATTACTATATACTTGAAACTATTTTCTATTTCGCCGAAAATCATTTTTTTATGTTTCCTTCAATATATTTTGTTTGCTGATTCTTATAACTATATTTTTCTGTAAGTTATTAGTAAAAAGTTAATTATAAAAGATGATGTAGTATAAATTAGTTTCAAAATTCAGATGTATTTGAAGCACTATCAAATAAATGCTCTTTCACGTAAAGTATAATCCGAACGAGCATTCCAGGTGCTAAGATAGTTGAGCCCACAATAATAGGGAAAGGATTGTTAAAAGTAGTCAGGGTAAGTGGACCCGACGCGCAGAATCTGTCATTTCCAAGAAGCCTCTCTTTGTGCTTTCGTTCTCTATGCAGCTGCATGTTCAGCAATTTGATGAAACACAATGGGAGTGCCACACACACATTCTTAGTGGGCCCGCAGACACACTTTTCTTTTCCTGACTAAGCCGACGCGTCCTTGGGGGCCCGTTCACCCTTCTCGCTGTTAAAGGTGTTTTTAGAACATGTTGAAAGTTAGCACAGTTCCTCTTATTAGTTGAGGTTTTGTTTGTTTTTAAAAAAATTTTTGGCTGTGTATATTTGGGATAGTTAAATGTGGTGGTGTGTTGTGAAAATTGAAAAGGGCGAGAGAGAGACATCGCTGTTGTACCCAAAGAGAATTAAAGAAACTTAACATTCTTGTGTGTAATGCAAATGTCGAACGTCGGTTTTACGCTTACTTTAGCTTTCTTCACTTAATATACAACAGAGCCTGAACTAAACTCGGAGCACATTTTCAGGCAAAAAAAAAATGTCTCAATTTTCATAAAAATTCGAAACATTATAATTCATAAATCTGTTTACAGTATAGCGTTCTTAAAATCTAAAAAGATAGCTTGTTTAGATAAAAGAGAAAAGAAAAAAAAAACAGTTTATACCAGAAAAAAATGATCGACTCAAATAAAAATGAGTAGTATGATAAAAGATATGCTGCTGTGTATTGAATAGTAAAATCAGAAAATATAATATTAACGTTGGAGTATTTTTACATCTGAAAAGATATTCCAAATTCGAGTCCTATTCTTTAACATTATGCGAAGACAGCTTTAAGAATAAAATTCTGCACAACATTGTATGTTTTTATAATTTTAAATAGCTGTAAGAGATACATAATTTTGTACTCCATTACCACAATTCCACAAAACATTTAAAAAGGTAAAGTTGTATAATGTTCAATTTTTTTTATGCAAAAAAATGTAATACTTTAAAAAGTTATTTGAAAATGCATTTAAGTGCTACATGAGGCTTGATATATATAAAATACTAAGTGCCCATGTTTTCTAAAACTTTTTCTCTTTTTCGAAGGTTTTCATATAGTTTGGCGAATTTATTGGCGAATTAATTTTTTTGAGCATATTATGTGCTCAAATATTTTTATTATAAAAGGTAAAAAGTCAAGAGTTCGCAAAAAAAAATTTTGTTAACTGATATTTCTTCAATTTCTAACGAACATAGTTTTGCATCTCAAATTCAAATATATATTATATAGATAATACAAACCATATCACACATTCGGTTTCCTTATTTTAAAAGCTACTCAGTCATAATCATGACACCTGTGCAGAATTTTAGTGCCTCTACAGAAACTTCTTGCGATTGTGTTTACTGCAGTTTTACAGCAAATGCAACTGTGTCGTTTTAAATGCGCAGTTGCATCGGTATGAACAAAGCCTATAGAAATAGATAAGATTGTATTATTGAAAGCAGATTATTTCTTTCCTTCTAACCTATAAGAATTGTTCAGGTGAGCGATCGGTAGCAGCTGAGTCAACGTCACTCGGGCACTTTATCTTGTGTTTAGTACATAACCATCTGGTGCCTTATCGGAGCGCATTAGAGGACAGCAACTCTTGAATGTGGTACTATCAGTGACCACGTCTGAATGTCGCTCCCGAAAATATGCAATTGCAAATTATTCTATTAAGGTTATCTTAATCTTATATTCAAGAACATAATAGAAACACATTTTTTCCCGGAAGAAAAATTAATCCATATTAATGTAAATTCGTACACTTAGAACGTGCCCTTCAAATTTTTAAAAAAAATTAAATGAATATTTATTTTTGACTTCTTATAGTTAAAATTAATTTATATTAAAGTGTAACGATAGAATGTGGAACATGTTTGTTATATACAATAGAAAAGGGAAGTGATCTAATCCAAGTAGTGAAATATTAAAATATTCTACCTTCATTCATTCTTCTATATAAATCCGAATATATCATCAATATTTGAGCTTTTTGGATGGATTTATATGTGGGTGTTAATGTAACGTTTTGAGTCAAGGTTATTTTCTGTCATTGGTCAAAAACAAATTTAATTCCACTTATTTCTAATCTATCGAGTGCAAGGAATGAAAGATTGCTTTGTGCATTTTGATGAGAAAACAGTTAATATTTGCTAAGTATGTTTGGGTTGCAATTTTTTTTACTCACAAAGAATATATTTATTTTAAAATCGTAGCTATTATCTCGCGTATTTCTGTTTAAATGTATTGAATTGGATTTAAAAATATAAAACTGGATTGAACACAAGAACTATGTAATGTAACTCAATGGAAAAGTTTTAATTCTTCATTTTAAAAGTAGTAGTTATAGGATAAATCGTTTCAGTATAATAGCCAATTTTTAAATAACATTAACATGGTTTGATGGTAAAGACTCGCTGACATTTTGATGTATTTACTGAGAAAGCGTAAGTAAATAACGCCTAAACCCACAGATTGATAAAACGGTAATCGAACAAAAATTAGAGTAATATCTAAATTATGTTTTTGGTATCTACGTGTTACTTATAAATGGATGCAAATGTAACTAAATGGCAGTTGCAGAGATCCAAGTTTAGATTTATGCATCGCAATTGCAAAATTTTACCGCTTCCTCCGAATTCAAAATCACTGGTTTGAGAGTCAAACCAAAATATCTCTTTGTTGGAGTATTCTGACAGATTACATGGGAGTATGCTTATTGTGTAAATGCACATATATTGCTCTTGAAAGAACTTTCATTGGACAGAGAGGAAAAGATGAAAAAGAATAATTTCCTACTTTTTAAGTGTTCCATTTAGTGACTGTGTTGGTTAGTTTCAATGGAACTGACTGATAAGAACTATCGTCAACACATCATAATATTGGATGAACCTGAAACAAATCTTATGTGGCATGTTTTCATAATCGAAAATAATCGTCGTCAGCTCCTAATGTGCATGCATTATTATGAAAATCCAAATCAGTTTTCAAAAGGTTCATCAGTATTTTGGACGAAGTATTATCATGTTTTGTTTCGATCGATATCGCTTTAGAAATTACATTGTTTTCCCTTTTACTTTCCCCTTTGGCTGTTATTCGGGTTTTTTTTTTCCTTTTTTGGGCAAAGGGTTTTACTTAATATCGCAGAATCCATTAGTTTTGTCCGCGAATATTCTTTTTAAATTGTTTTGTTTGTTCAAGTCATGCTTTCCAGTTGCGTGTTACCCTTTAAAACAAAATGTCCCTTAAGAAAAAATTTTCAATGGGTTAAATTTTTTCCAAAACCTGTTATCAAAGATAAATGTCGATATATTTAAATTAAAAGAAGCCGTTTTATGTAATTATAATTGTTGGTTGTAAAAGCTGGAATTCATGTTAGGATTATGTCACGGAGAAAAACGTGAGGAGTTGCTTTTTTTTTTCAAAGGGAGTCTAATTATATTAGTTAAATGACTGAAAAGGCTTAATTATAGTGAAAAGGATGCGATACCACGAATGGTGGATTGAATTCAACTTTTTAACACCAAATAAGGTTGTTGTGGGACTTGAAAAACCGGCTGATGTCGCTGTCAGTGACGGTTAAAAAAATCTGCAAAAGAAATTTTTTCCGATTGCCATTGGTGTACCCTTAAATTCTTTTGTTTCGAAAGAAAGAAGAATTTAGCTGGTGATCGAACGAGTTTTTGACCGATAGCATTTCAGTGGAATTATTTTTATAAATTTTTTTAAAAAATAATAATTGTTGAAGGTATTGCCATACATCATTAGTTGTCTAGTCAGCTTTGCATTTTTGATTATACTAAATTCTCTCTGTCGTTCAGATTTGTTTTTCTTTTGTACGAAGAACTTCAACCCGTCCACCTTTTTCTTGAACTATTAACGGATATTTATTTCTGAAGATCGATCTCGAACCAGTAACCTTAACACTTAGCACAAAGTGTTACAAAATGAAAGTAACCTTTCATAGCTTGTCGTTACAGTATTATTCGAAGCTTCTGTGTTTGATCGAGGTTATTCTGCTCATTTGTATCAGTGTTCATGAGAATTTAACTTGTTTTGTAACTTTGTGAATATCATTGTTCGTTGAACAAGTAAACAAAATTGCCTTCAGTAAAATTACTTATTCTTTTTGTAGTCATAGCTTCCCAAATATTTTTATATATTTCGAATATATTAATTATACATCTTGTCTATGGAATATCTAATGTTAATTTTTAATTAATGTAATATATTCTCCGTGTTGCAACGTTCTAAAACAATATATCGTATAGAATGGCTAAATGTTAAATACTGTTTCTTCTTGTTCTTTCTTAATTAGATGAACTATATCGTTTTTCATACGGATTTATGAAATGTATCAACAAAATACACTGTTATTGTGACATTCCTCTGTTTCCTTATATTAATTTTTTCAATGTTTTTCGACCGTATAATTCAAGTATTTCTAGAATCGTTTATTAGAAAACTTATCTAAATTCTATTTGTTTTCGTATTGTAAAATATTTAGTTGTATTTAATTTTTTTTTTCTTTTATTTTGAGCTAATTTTTAGTTGACTATTTAAATTATACAGTAATTGAAAATTCTCTTTCCATATCGTCTGCAATAATTTATGTAACTCTAATTTATCTGATTACTTACTTTATTTTCTGATATATAATCATCTGTTAAAGTTACGTTGGGCTTAAGTTTACATATGTTCAGTCGAAGAAAATTGTAATACATAACCGACTCGCGCGCGCTGGTTGAACTTAATACGTATTTTATTTCTGTGGATTTTCGAGATATTATTCATCTGGAGATCTTTTTAATCATTTGAGTGTTTATAAAAATAAGAGACGTTCGTGGAACACAAACTTTGGTTCTTATTATTCACAATATTATTACAACTAAAAGTACTCGTACCCCATTTAAAATAGGATCGATAAACTTTACTACTCGAATTGAATATTTAATTCTAAAAACTTTTTTTATAATGTATGCTTTTCCGGGATTCTGAATCAATATGAAAAATTGTTTAGTGAATAATAGAAATATTTGAAGAATGTCAAAGCCATTTCGTCTGGGTTTTCCTCCTACCTTGACAGCCAACAGAACGTGCGGAGACTCTTTGTTCCGTTTGTCCCATAAATTCTAAGCCGTTGCCTTCCTCTTTTTTCCAAATTTTTCTTATATATATCTTAAACTGTTTAACATATGTCACAAATCCTATTTATCTCTTATACTAGTGCTTGCTCTTCCATTGTGTTATGTATTCGATTTTTTTATATCTTTTAACTATACAAGTAATTCTATGGGTTTGGAAGAATTCAAAGTGATGGAATGGTTAACCTCATTATTTAACGAGCATCAGTCTTCGATTTAAGCTTCATTGTTTTATATGTGTAACAATATATCCTATTGTGTTCTCATATTACAATACCGTATTTTATCTGAAGACTTTCTTTAAATTCTCCATGCCCGATCTATTCATAAAATGTTTGGTACTTAATGATGGTTTACTAAACTATTTTTTTATCCGTAATGATTTCGCTTGCGCGCGTATTATCACTGGATAAATAAGTTAACATACTTCGTGCTGGAATTAAATAATAAATCAAAATAAAATAAACTTGAATGAGATTAAGTTGAAATAGTTTTTTACAGTGGACCTTAAACTGTATCTGTAACTTCTAAAGTGGTTTTTTTTCCAAAAAAAAAAGATAACTTTTCTGGAAACTTCGGACACGTGCTGTTTTTTACTTGTTAAGGATTGTTGTTACCTTGGAGACCAGAACAAAAAATAGATAGGTTATCCTTAGCTTTTTAACTGAATCAAGTTCAATGTCCGCGCGCGCGTCCTTGTTTTTATTTTTATTTTTATTTTTTTCCCTTTCTTCATTTCACTTGGGGAATGGGTTTGTTTATTGGATTGTCAATCAAGAGATCGATCTTCTTTTAATGTTGCTTAAATTCTGAAATCTGTATTATTGATTACAGTATTAGATCGTTTGATAACCTTGATTAATCCAAAACATTAACTTTGTTAACTGGTCAGTCAGCCTGATCTGGAAAAGGTTTTATCCTGTGCTTGATCTTCAAAAGAAAATAGCATGTTTGTATTAGATTTTTCTTGATGCGTTGCAGCAGAAATTCTTCACACACATTACTTCTGATAAGATTGCCATAAAACAGATCTTTCAATTTTTAATAGAACACCGTTCCGAAACCTCTGGATTTAAACTTCAGTAAGTTTTTAAAAATAAAAAAAAGGGGGGTTCCAATTAAAAGAAGTAAAATGCTTTATTTTGATCTTTTATTTTATTATTTTTTTTAATTCTAAAACTTATAAAATACCAAAAACTACCTTTAAATCTATTTTGGGAATTTTTCGACTTTTATTGCTTCAGAAATCACTTCTGTTTATAAGATAATGATCTTATACTAGATTCGATTACTCGAGGAAGAAAAGCTTCATATTTTAATGTTTTCGTTTATTGTTTTTCATTATTTTTATTCACAGAAATTTTATGAAAAAGGAAGATATTTTTTATTTAATGAGTGATTACGTTCAAAATTAATTTGCGTTATTTAAGAACCTTATACTTAATTTGATCTTTTGGAATCTGAAAGGTAAACTTCTTATCAAAGAAATATATGTGACGAACAGCTGTTTTAAACGCATGCATGTGAACAACGCCCAACTATATTAGCCAAGATTAGCCTTAATATGTTTCAACCAAGTGTGAAAAAAACATTTAGAACAAGCCATCTAAATAAGTAATGTTATGTTGTTTTTTAAATGAATGTATTTATGTTTTTCTCGCTTACTTACTGATAATGGATTTATTGACGAATTTCAATTTATTATAATAATGAAAATTGATAAGAGACTCCCAGGTCTGTGTCTGAACATGGTTCTTGTGAATATTATTGTGAAACGTTATTTAAAAAAAGTAGATTTTTTTTTTAAAGCACGTATATAAAATTTTGCATTAACTTGTTTTATTGAAAGTAGACACCTTGAACTTTCATTCATTGTATGCAGTGAAAGTAATCTTTATCAGAAAACTAGTTAATAAACAACAAAAACTCTTAAAACTCTTTTGCCTAACCTACCTTGTGTGTGAGATTAGATTTGTGTTGAGTGGTAATAATACATTCCATGCGTTAGAAATGAAAATGTGTCCATTACAGTAAAATGTTTTGATGGTTATACTAACATATATTTTCTTGAAAAGTACAATAAAAACTTCATGACGGCATGCATTCCTTGATATCTTGAAGTGTAAATTTGAATTTTCATTTACTGTTTTTAGACATCTCAAAATTTTCGTGTATGCTTTTATTGAAACTTTTAACGGTTCGCGAAATTATTGATTCAGCCAGTGTATAAAATTAGCCCAAGCATGAAGTAGCCGCGAGTTGCAAATACCAGTAACTACTGCTCAGAACATGTTGCCGATCTTTACAGGTGATAAACTTGAGTGTCGTTTTAAAATATAAAAACAAGAGTTTTTTCCTTCCACTTTATTCGCTGTTTTTGAAGTGAAAATGTATCGCGTTTCTTCGGTGTTTGTTTTATGTATCCTTGAAATTTCAATTTATGCTGGGATTTAAGTATCGATGATTTAACATTATTTAAAAAAAAACCTAACTATGCATCTAAAGGAACGCAGTGTATTTAGGATTATAATTACAAACGTCACCTTTATGAAGAGTATGAACTTAGTTTCTTCACCACTGAATATTCATAACTATGATAATTGAAAAACTACGTCATCTCTTTAAATGTATCATTCCAATTTCATTTTTCTTAGTGTACCACTGCTACTCAGTATCGTTTGCTGAATTCGATGTGAAATATTTCACGTTCTGTTAATTTTTATCGCCTGTCATTTCGATACAAAAAATCGTTTGGAAAGTATCGATCGCCGGGGGCCATAACTTTGTGCCTCTCTCTAGAGTTCGCAACTGTCAAGTCGGAATGCATTAAGATCTCTCTCTCTTTGAGAGTGCCTTTAGTCGAAAAGGTAAGTTTTTGCGGGATTTTTGAAATGATTTCTAGGGCAATAACCGAATTTGAACTGGAGAAGATATCAAAGAGGAATAGAGCTTGCGTGTAGCTTCAGGAAATTTTGGGTCCGTTTGAGCTCTTTTCTTTCCCCTTCTGTGTCGCTGAGCCTGTTCTCGTTTCCTGTGCCGAACTATTTTTACAAAAATAATACGCTTCTTGTATTTATTAAAAGCTCTTAATGTATTTTTCCTTGTTAGGTGCACCGCTCGGTTCTTTATTGCTTTTCTAGGCAGTCATTTACCGCTTCGGTAATAATGCGAATTTATTTTTTAAATCAGTAGTTGTTCTATTCTCCAAGCAAAACCAGAAAGAGAATTTTTTTTAAAAAAAATAGATTATGTATGTATTGTTGTATTTTATACTTTTGTTTAATGAACAAAAAAGAATTTTTTTTATAGTTTAGGCGAGCATGTAAACATTTGCCTTTAAATCAAAAATAATCCCATTAAAAAATGCTTTATTTTTAAAAATTATGTTGCAGCTGTGTAGTGTGAGATATGATTTTGAATTTTCATCCTAAAAAAGTTTTGCACTCCTACGAATGTTGTATTGCATACATATATTAAAATATTCTTGCTTGTCTGAAATGAGTTGAAAGTGTAATTATTTTTTAATGGACATGGTACCAACACAATTATTACTTTAAAAACCTTTTCAACAATTATCATTATATATATAAATTAAAGAATTTTTTTGGCATGAAAATTAGGTTCTATCCATTTTCTTTTATGCCAAAAAATAAGATTCAAGCCAATTTCATAGAAAAAATTTAAGAAGTCTAGTTATAACAACAACAATACCGTGTTGTATGTGGTTCTGTTGCTGTATCATAAAATATCGCATGCTACTTACTCTATATAGTTATCCATTTGAGATAATGTCTTAAAAAGAAAAATGAGTTGTTAAACCTGCTAAATTCATTCATTAAAAGTATTAATTAGTTAAGATAAATTGAAATATTGCTTATTTATATGGGAAGTATGTAATAGATGTTTTATAAGTGCTAAGAGTTACAAAAGAAATATATGTAATATAAACCATTATCATAAACCTTTATCGAAACGCAATATGCAGCAAGACAAAATTTATAATTGTACATCTTGATTGTGTGTGCATGTAGAAAAGAACTTAACAATTAAAATTGATGGAAAAAGTTTCAAAAGTAGTTTGTAAAAAATAGCTTTGAGAAATACTGAAATCATTCTATAACTATTGATTAACTCATCTACTAAAGCTTGTGAGTAGTGGCATAAACAAACTGCTTTTATGTATGGGGTTATTTTTTTAAAAAAATGTATACAAAAGCATTAGGGTGTAACCTTTGATAAAATCTATTGGTCTTCAAGAAAGGCCTTGAACGTCCAAATTCCACCCTTTTGTATGCCACTACTTGCGAGTTAGAGCATAGAGCAGTTGTTAAACTATAAAATTTTTCTAGAATAAACATTATATATGTACTATTTTTTTACTGTAAGAAATGTGTATTGTTTCTTAAGTTTATTTTTATTCCTCTTCAGGTGATAAGCCTTCCCCAGAATGGTAGCAGACAAACTTTTGGCTTTACCCTCTCTAATGTTGAAGCAGATGGACCACATGGTAGCTTCGAGTGCCTTCGACAGACAGGGCCTAGGTAAAACATGAATTTCTGTGCCTCCTATCACTTGCTGCTATGCTCCTTCTTAGTATCCAAGGGATATTTGCTCAGCTTTTGTAATTTTTTTTTAAATAGCAGCAAAGATTGAAATTTTAATAAGAAAAATAATCATATGCATTCAATAAATAAGTATTATGTAAAACATTTGAGCCATTTACATAATTTACTCCTAATCAACTCCTTAATGCCCTAAATTTTTCTCACTTATGGGCACCCATTTCTAAAACCGACCTTAAAATGTTCTAATGGTATTTATCCTTCTCTTATTTCATATTTTTACTGCATATGTATGACAAAGAGGCCCATTAACTGTGTGGAATATGTCAAAAAGAAAATGTATTGAATATAATATAAATCATGTAAAGCAGATTCACAAATAATAGTGTCAAAATTGAGCTATTGTAAGAGATTTCACAAAGCTGAGGAATGCTGATTTGAAATGCTAAAAGCAAATCACTGTGTGTGGTTTTTTTAAATATAAATTGCGTATGAATTTGAACTGTTAAATTTCAATTTCAAAGTCAGTTCTGAGGTATCCTGGATATGAATCAACTAATTTCATGCAATGTTGCTTAGATTGAAATTTTTGATCAAGACTCATAGCTTTATTGGTTTGAGGTAATTAAGAACGAAGATTGACGTGCCATTTCTTCATACAATTTTTGCCTTTAAATTTTACAAATTACTGCTGCAAAATTTATTTTCTCTAAATTGCCATTTTGGAATGATTTACTACAAGAGTTGGACCTGCATTAATCTTTTTTTCTGTGTTAATCTACATCTGAGTTTATTACCCCTGTGCAAACTTTGAAATTTTTGAAGTTTTCCTGCTATTTTTCTCGGCAAGTTGTTACTGAATTTTAAGATGTTTTTACTGTTTTAGCAATATCTTGTTAATTCAGTAAAAGTTTTTAAAAATTTCATTGCTGATTATTAATATAAATATGAACTCTGTAATTCTTGTACTTCAATTACAAACTATTTGTTTCTCTTCTGATTTCTCCTTTTTTGTTTGTCATCTATAAATGTGAGATCTAAAGCATTTAGAACTTTATTAAATGCTTCTGAAATAACTGCAGTTGCTTTAGCACATGCTTCACATATTGTCTCCGTTAGATATTTCAAAATATTTTCAGTGGCCATAATAGTCAAAAGGTAGTGATCATGAATTTGAGTCCTAGAAAAAGAATTACTGTGTAGAGCTGATGCACATTAAATCTGTCGTGGCTCAAAGTTCTCACTGTGGTTGTTATGTGGAAGTTTGGGTCTTGGCTGATGTGTATCCTCGTTACTTGACGTCTTTTCGGTAATTACGAGGTCAAATTACCGTCACGAAAAACCCTCCCTGTTGCTTTAGAGTGCAGAATTAATAAAAGAATCAATCAATCAACACATCTTCATTTTCCATGTAATCTTTAATGTCTGCCATCTATTATTCAAAGCTTAGAAAAAAACTTTGGTCCATTGAAAAAGACTGATAGCTGATTAACAATAATTAATGACATTTCAACCTTTTAGGTTTGGACAATGGGCTGCACATGAAATATGGACTGAAGACAGATTCAATTCTAAACTTTTTTGCAGCATTATCATATGACTGACTCTTATATTTTGTAAAATTTAACATATGTTTTTAATTCAAGAAAGGAAACATTCTATTGGCCTTCCATATTTTTATATATCAAATAACTACACTGAATTGGTCCATGTGTGTTAAATCCATGAACTATGTTAACCGTTAACATGATTAACTTTTCAAAAATGGTTTTTTATAAATACAAGATTTTTCCTTTTGTAAGATTTCAATACTTGTTTATATGGGATAGTTGGCCAATGAGTTCCAGACGGCATAAAAAATTAACATTTGGAGGCAACATTTTGATCAAATGTGAAAAAATTGGTTGGAAAATTATAAAAATTATGTTCTGCTTTTTCATAAAGTCTTCTTTTCATGGTCATTTAACATCCAAAATGAAATATTTTTCTCAAATCGTAAAACAGTTTGTTCCCCAGTTTTTGTCAAGAATCAGTAATGGACTAAACTGTTATGTTTTGGGAATAGAGAACCATTACCCAAAAACCAGAATTATCTGATCAGCAAATTATTTTTATTAATGGAACATATGAATAGTGCTTGAACCAGTTCAGAATTACTACCACAAAGGAAACAAACACTTTTGTAGGCGATGCAAAAAACGTTCCTCAAAAAATAAAATGCTTATTTCAAGTTTATTTTTTAATCTTATCCAACATTTCATTAACTTCAAGATCAAAAAGAAATTTAATTTAAACTAATCATAAATTATAAAAAATTTATCTTGTCTGAAAATGTAGTGTTTCTGCACAGGATATTTTTCCGTGCATCACTACAAAGAATTTTATTTACTTACTAGGTTTTAATACTAGGTAAACCTAAATCAAATCCCTTTAATTATGTTTTTTGTTGGAAATTATTTATGTGCCAACTTTCATCTGCTAAGAGGTAATTTTCTTTTGAAATACTGTTTGACCTCTATTTAGTGATTTTTTCTGTTTTGTGAATTTTTTCCTGGAACCAAGAACATTTTACTATTTTATTCATAAAATAACCCACAAATAGCAAAGTCCATTTTCTAATTAACGAACTTTTACTCTTACAATTTGATTTTTTTCTCCCTATTTTAAAAATATTTCTGGACATTTCAAATTATCTCTTAGCACATTTTATGATGATCAATGGCCTTGAACTGGTTTTACGAAGTGTTTAACTTACCTGGAGCAATAAAAAAGCCATAAATTTCCAAATAAAAAAACTCAAATAAAATTAACAGATTTTATCAGTAATTAAATTTAGAAATGCTTGCTTAAAATTACTGGTTATAAAATAATATATATTTAAAATTACTTGAATGCTTAAAATTAGAAAATGTCACTAAAATTAATTTTAATATAAAATTATTTTTTAAAGTTGGGGGAAAAAATGTTGGCAATGTTTTATGGTTTATAAAAATAAATAGATATAAATTTGCAAAAAAAGTGTGAATAATTACTTTTTTTAATGTATAGTGTTTAAGAATTTAAAATTTGTTTCATGTTGTTTCTAAAGTACATTCAAAGATGAATCTCCATTTAACAAATTTTCCACATAACAAATTTAATTCGTTATTTGGCAACTTCATTCAATAGAAGTTCGACTACTCTTGCAGATCAACTGAAATATAACTTAATCCTTTAAAAAGCTCTATATTAAGAAAGAGAAATTTTTTTTATCAATTGTCTCAAGCATCATGCACATAAATGTTTTACTGCAACATGCAAAAAGGTACTAAGTTTCATATCTAATCTTCTTTTTGGCATATTTTTTACAGCTTTAGTTTCTCTATTAATGTCAAGTGACAATCTAATGATGGATGAAGCTATTCAGAAGGTTTCTCACAATTATTTCATCCATGTATTCAAATCTTTGTTTTCTGGAGCTTTTTTCTTTTCCTGGATGTAATATTCGCTGTTTATGTTGCATTACTACAGTTAATTTCAGCTGTATATGACAAATTGCTTTTTATCCTCAATCCATGTATCTTAGATGCACTAAGTCGTGATGCAAATACATGCAGTTAGAAAACCATTGCTGAACTACTTGGCATGTACCAGTAATTCCATACAATGAGGGGTGGAAAAAAAACTTTCTTTAATTCAATTTCAACATAAGAATTACTTCTGTAAGGTTTGATATTTTACTATATTGTAAGGTTATAAAATCCAGTACATTTTTTTTCCTTGTTCATGTATATTATAAATGCAGAAATTTGAGATTTTTGGCAAACAGTTGTCAATGCATGTTATTAAGATCATTTACTAAAACCCTTAATACTTTTTTCCTGTACATCCATTTAACCTTATTAGAGTTTATATTTGAAAATATAATGTAATGCTATTATATATGATTACAATATTAAAGCTTTAAGATAAAGATAGCATTAATTTTTTGTTAGACTTCCTATTCATTTGAGCTGTATAAATTTTGTTTTATATATCATTTAATTAATTTTGAAATGAACATTATATATGTGTTTCACAAAAGATATAAATATAAGCTTAATGAATTCAAATTATAATTGATTTTTACAAAATAAAATAATGTAATGTTTGTTGTACCGATCTTTGATCAGTTTGTGTATGTTGATATTTTGATTATGCTTCATATGTTTGTCTTTGTTTATAATGGAATAATTCCATAATGTGTTTACGGGAACTTTCTTTTACATGGAATTTAGGTCTATAGAATCTCTGGGGTGCATGCAGGTAAAGATGCATATCCATGCAACAGAAGACAGCTATGAAAATACTAAAGTCAAAATGGCAGCTGTTGAAGAACAACAGAAAAAGTCTTGGTAAGGTCATCTAGTTTTTGATGAGCAAAATATGAGTTTTAATTTTCATTGTGCTTGTTTTAGATTTTCTGAACTTAATGCTAAATTATCTCTTTTCAGTACAAAAGTTATAAAACCTGCTGGTGCACATCTAGGTATGTAGCCATTTTAAAAAAACATTAACTTCATTCTTCTTTTTTGAGTTATTTCTAAGCCTTGTTTTTATCAGTATCTTCGAAATATTTAAGGAAATGTTTATATGTATAACTGTGTTCCATTGATATCATTTATTCCATAAATATGAGATTTTATATCTGTGAATTTTATTTTAATATCTTTTTTTTTTTGGTTCTACATATTTATTCATGAAAACTCTTAATTTTAATTCTATTTTTGCAAAAATGGCAGTTAATTTTTATCTGTAATGTAATTTATAGATACTGTATTTTTACTCGAATCTAAGCCGCACCTTTTTTCCAATATTAAAGCTACTGAAAATTGAGTGCGGCTTACAATTGAATCTCAGAAAATTCATTGGTGGGGCAATTAAAACAATTACAGGTTCTAAACTATTTTACATTATTTTTCATTTTCCTCTACGACTTGTTGAGAATCTGGGGTGTCTTAGATTTGAGTAAATGTGGTTTTTATTATTTTTAAATAGTTTGATTTTGTGTATCATTTTTTTTATTATTTAAGTTGTACATTTTTGACAATGTCTTGGAATCAAAGAAACTTATTAGTTAGTAACTGTCTATTCTAAAAAATTTTTATTTCTTCATAACTAAACGTTCTTTCAAATTATGTTTTATTAATAAATCAATGTAATCTTCTCTCACTAGGGCGGAAAGTAAAAGTGAAGCGACCAGGCATGGTTGTGTCACCTGTTAAGTTCAGCCCTCCCACTGCCTCCATGATAAATAAAGCTGTTCCTATGAAACCTATGACCATTTCCCCTCCTGCCCCATCCCCATCTTTTCCTGTAAAAAGGCCAGAACCTTCTAGACTGCCTCTTCCTAATAAAGAAAGACCTGAACCTCCTAGACTGCCTCTTCCTAATAAAGAAAGACCTGAACCTCCTAGACTGCCTCTACCTAATAAAGAAAGACCTGAACCTCCTAGACTGCCTCTACCTAATAAAGAAAGACCTGAACCTCCCAGACCCCCTCCCCCTAATAAAGAAAGACCAGAACCCCTAAGAAAAATCCTGAGCTCATGCGTCAACCAATTAGGTAAGGCTCATTGGTCCTTGCAATTTTTAGATACTTTTGTGATAAACTTTTTCATCTTTTATTTGCTCACCGATCTTAAATTTTTCTGACAATCATTTTATTTGTTACTTTTATCAGAAACTTACTAAAAATTATTTCAAGTCTTAAATTTGTGAATTTTTTATCATTCATTTACATTATATTGATTTGATTCAGTTTTTAAAACTATCTAATTTTATTCTTGGTGTCTTACTACAAGCATAATTTTTAAATAGATGGTTCACAAAATGAAATCTAATATATTGTTTTCTAAATTGGTATTATCTTATTTTGAGTCAATAAAATTATTTCATATAAATTTTGCTTGTTATATCAAACAGTTGAAATAATAATAGTGAAAAATATTCATAACTCATAGTATTTAAGAGAAACTTTTGTTTATAGTATGTGTATGCTTTTGAAAATATTGGTCTTTATTTTTCAACTTTACTATTACAAATATTTTGAATAAGTTCTTTGGATGTGGAATTTTTGTGATTTTTCAAATAGTGGCAAGGGAAATATATAGATAATTTTTAAATGAGAAAAGTTAATGTGTCATTTATGTGTAAATGTTAAAAAAAAACACTAATTACAGATTGTCATTGATAAAATACTATGGCCAGTTTTAATTTTTATTATTTAATTTGTGCTTGAATTAATGGCTGTAATTATTTTCAATTTAATTGTTTAAACCAAGCATAATCATGCATACTAAATTTTTATATTTTGATAATATTTTTTAGTAATGCTCAAATTTATTTTTCAGGGATAGAATTATTCACATATTAGCTGTTAGACCCTACAAAAGGCCAGAATTATTAATTAGACTTAAACATGGTACGTGTGCATTCTATTTTTTTAACTAATATTTTACATTACTCGTAGCAAATTATTGATAAAAATGGCTTAAATTTTTCTTTACATGTAATGCTGGATTTTATTATCATAACAATATAAATTGAATCATTTTCACTAATGATTTTTATGATACAAATGTACTGAATTTCTAAAGTAAGGGTATAATGTTGCCTATATTAAAAATACATTTGAAATGTGTATCGATGTTTTTATGGATCTAATTTTGCATGTTGATGCTATCAAATGTGAACTGTTACTAATTCTCACTAGATGATTGTGGATAACTGGACTAGTTATCAGTATTGAATTCTGGAAAACAAAAATACAAATACAGAATCATTTTTAAATGTACAAATATTAGAAGACATATATGATGTGAACTTCTTTTGATCTTAAGGTTAAAGACGATCACATATGTTGTAATGACCCTGAGTCCGCTTCTCGGGGACATAGAGACTTCATGTTGCTGAGTGCTCTCTTCTATGAGAGTTCACACAAGAAATAATGCACCACTTGCTTCTTTCAGTTTGAATCTTCTGAAATAAGAAGGTAAGCAACGCTGATATGTCAGTGTTTGTGTGGGGTAGCTGTTGTGTTAATTATCTTGGGATGTGGCATGCATGTAGCAGTCAATGGCTCTTTTATCCCGTTCCACTTACCATCTTAGGCAGGTACAATGGACTTGATTCCAGCACAATCCCATGAGAAATATCGATCATCAGACTTACAATTGTACCTTTCACCTCTTTATCGGTTGCTTCATACCTTCTTACTCGAATAAGCACCATCTTTTGGAGAACACAGAAGATTACTGCTTTTTTCTTGTTGTTGAACTTGAATCCATCTAAATTAATCTGTTGAAGTTCAAATCATTCAAGATTGAGAAATAAACTTCATTGTAGTGGATCAAGATGTTAATGTGAAATCATTCTGAAGCCTTAAACAAAGAATTCATCATTTATCTCCTTTATTTCATGCAAAACTTGGCTTCCTTGTTGAAACCTTTCCATCTGACAGCTATAAGGCTCTCATTGAACACTTTCAATACTTCAGTATTATGGAATTATTTCCGACCTCAACTGGAATTGCGTCCACGAAGACTAGTTCTTATGACATTTTTATGTTGCTGGATACGAAATAGATTTGTAATACTTGTGTGTAGTTCTAATCATTTAGTATTATGTCTATTGTGCAAAAAGTTTATTGAACTCTTTCAGAATATTTCTTGAAAGGCCTTTGCTTATACAAATGGACCATTAAACTATGAAAGATTTTCAGAGTGTTGGCTTTCAAATAACATAGAAAAGTAATTCCTTTCAACTTGTCATCACTAAAGACAACTTAAAATCAGTATTTACCATCTCTCTGGATCACATTTGCTAAAAAAGAACTGGATGGCTGAAGATATGACAGACTTCTTTTCCTCATGTAGTGGTCTCTTTAATTGCTTGCTTTCAGAAAGTACAATAGATATTCAGAAATTATCTGTATATACACCTGCATTAATGTTTCTTCATTTAGCTACAACTTCAGTACTGTGATCTACCTTTAAAATCTATAACAGGTAACTAACTAGAGACAGGACTTCTAATGGTGTATTCTGTAATCAGCAACAATTTTATAATCTGTTTAATTCATGAAGAAATTTAAAATCTTGAATCGTAATTTCTTCAGAATTTAAAAACATCTTGACTTGAAGAACTCTAAATCATCTAATTTTGTGTGTTGAAAATGATGCTGGTATCCATTGAGGTGAAACGGCTATGGAGAATCTTACTTATATGACAAACTTTTTGGGGCCATATTATGTTGGATTTTTTTTAAAAAAATATTTATAAATTCAAAGTAAACATTCAGTAAAGACATATTGAAATGAATTTTATATTCTAAAATGATTGAATAGTATTTATATTAGTCATATTAGACTGCAATTGTATTTTCTAAAAAAAATTTGTTAATATTACTTATAATTCAGTTTATTATATATTTAATTGAATACATTCCTCTTTTGATATCTAAACAAATGTTAATGCTTTTAATATTTTGATTTCGTAAGAAACATTTAAAAATGTATAATATTGAAAATAATATTTATTTCTATTTGTTGTAAGTAATTTGCATTAAATGTTCCTTGTGCTATTTGTAAGCATATATAAGTGTTATTTCAGATGGAATCTTTGAATTATATGATTTATAAATTGATTTAAATAAATTCTGTCTTTTTGAAGGATTGTTCTACTTGATTGCTGGTTAACTTTTGTGAAGAATCTTTTTAAGTATTCATAATGAAGGCATACAATATTTTACATTATCACTGAGTGATTTAATATAAAAAATTGAATTTTGATTTGAAAATTGAAATGGAAAAATTTTGTATACTTGAAGTTGTTTTAGCTCAATTCTTTATGCAAGGAAAGAAAAAAAACAGATGTTTTTTTCTGATACTTTATTATATTGCAAAAATGTTCAACATTATTTTTCTCACATCAATAGCGTATTGCAAGAAATCTCTGAAAAGTTATGTATCTACTTATTACTACTGAATTATGTTCTGTTATTGGTGGTAACCATAATAGTTTATTCTGTATCATACCAAAAAGAAAAGTATTTTTTTAAAAAAAATTTGGTTTGAAAGTGCTTGAAGAAAGTTTCATTTATTTTTTAAAAAAAGTCATATTGGAAACCTTCAATATACAAGATATACTAATTAAATAGCAGAGAACTTATATTTGAATATTTGATTGAAGAAAAAAACTGATTAGAAACTCAAAGAGTTTAAATGAATGAAAAACATTATACATAGGATATTTCTGGGAAATCAAAAGAAGTTATCAGGAGGGAAAAGAATATTTCAATGCCACTTAAGGGTTAAATTTGAAACAATTTTGTCAAGAACATTGACCTTGTGAAGAATCATTTGAAGTAATCAAGTCAAGACTAATGTTCAATTGATGTGGTAAGTTTGAGAAATTTAATTCAAGTGTGCATTCAGTAATGAATTGGTTAGTGAAAATGAAGGAATTATTGATATGGTTAAAACTATTTTAGAGAAGTGTACCTTGGGAATTTTACTATCTTCTCCATCAAAAGTAGAGCCAAATCATTATGACTAGCTACCTAATACAGCATTAGTCCATCTTTGACACACAAAACAGCTGTAAGCGTGGATGCCATAAATTTTGGAAGATGGCTGAAGACAGATTGTATCAGAATAAACGGCAGCTGTATAATTCACTGATATTACAAGGGGGGTGGATTTTGAGCTGCTGTTTTATGACATCCCAAATGTGCTGTATGTGTAAGAGTCAACATGTTAGGCAGCCTGGGCATGGAACTTTCCTCATGTTCTTCAGATTACTCCAACTCCATTCTAGCCTTGTAACAGGATGTATTGTAATGTTACAAGATTCTGATTCCTGAGGGAAAGATAAATGCCATGCAAGGGTCCACAATCATGTTGAGACAATTGATATAATTTTTGGTGTGTTCTACCGTAACCAACAATGAGAGACATCTATGAGAATGTTTCCCAAACTATAGTACCTCCATTATTGTCCTGTTTGTGATCTGTAATTCATGTATTGAGTGATTTCTGGCCTGGTGAATGGCATACTGTGATTTAGCTGCCAACATGGCTCAGGAATTTTGATTCATCTTACTAGACAACTTTTTTTCATTGTTCTAAGTTTGTCAAAATGTTTTCACGCCCACTGCAGACATAAATCGCAATGGCAGTTTGAGAGAGACTCGCAAGAAGGTCCTCTGCTGCATAGTCCCATATCGAACAGTCCACTGCACTGTGTGCATTGAAACACTTCTTAAACCTGCATTGTGTTCAATTGTGTGCTGAGCCTCTGGCTACTGCTAATTTTTCTTCATCAAGCAAGATGCTTCCAACATCCCTTTTCGTTGATAACATCTGGACGTCCCATACCGTGGCATCCACCACTGATATCACCATTGATCAGCTTGCAGACTCCCAATGAATCATGCAATTTTAAGAGATGTTAACTTAGAGTTGTATGGCTTTTATAATCTGTCCTCTATATCAAATTCACTTATATCAGCAGCCTTTCCCATCACACACTGACATAATTGACAAAATGTTGCATTGGCATCTCGAGCAGCATTTAATACCATTCCTGCTTGATTATATGTTTGCTATATCATCCAGATAAGTTCATCAAATAAAGTGGGAGTTGGTCATAATGATTTGGGTCTTCAATGTATTTAATTACATTTGTGATAATTATGTTGAAAAAAGTATATTTTGAGAGAAGTATGTTTATACATATATTCATATAATGTGTAAATGTATGTTGTTTTAAAAAAAAGTTTTAAATGCAAAAATTGGTTCTGGTGTAATTGTTGAAGGACGTTTATGAAGATACTAAACAGAATGAAAAAATCAAAACAAATTTTTTTAGAATGATTTCAAGTTAGTGTGAAATCAACATTATGAATTTTGTGTATGGAAACAAAATTTTAAAAAAAGTTATCTGTTTAAATTAAATTAATATGGAGACTTGATATTATAAAACTAGAAATGTCTTGAATTTTTTTTTGACCAATTGGTGGTGTTGAATATTTAAAGTTATACAAGAAATCAAAGACTAACTTTACACTATAAATTAAAATTTTTACTCCAGTATTTATGGTGTATTTTTTCTGTGCCTTTGTAAATTTGTTGCAGTGGTACTCCAAAGAAAAACTGCAGTTTTAAATCCGATTTCCTTTTAAATCCTGATTTCCTTAACATTGATTTAAAAAATATGTTGGAGGGAATTTTTTTTTTTCTGTTCAGTCAAAAATGTAGTGTTAGTGTTTTTCATCATTAACCATTCAGAAGACATTATGCATGCTCTTGCTAAAAATGATAGTAATTTAAATTTTTCTGGAAAGAAATTCTGTTTGGCAAGAAGAATATACATTACATGTTGGAATGTAAAACCATTTTAGCTCTCCATAAGTAGCTTGATTTGTAGAGCTTTAACCTAGCAAAACTGAGTGGTTACATATTCAAAATTCAGTTCTATCAAAGACCATCATGTGAAATTTAGGGATGCTGTTGCTCGTCAAAGCTTAATGAACTTGTTCACTAGTGCTATGATGCTAATTGCGACATCAGTCATGCTTCAGATTTCTTATCTATTGCTCATTTTGTAGTTGTGTAACATTTAAATTACATTTGACCCAAAAAACCTGTAAAGGGTATTGTAGCAGAACATACTGAATTATATATATATATTGTCATTTCATATAGTACATGGTGCACTTTTTAATCTGAAATGAAAATATAACATTTAGAAATTACTTTCCAAAATTTGCTGATTGAGGTTATTTTATTGAAATCTTATTTTTATAAGGAATGCTGGACATAAATATACATCATAATATTAAGAACAACTCTGATTTTTATAGTAGATTTTCTTGGTATTTTTGAATGAATGTTTCTTAAAAGATTTTCAGGAAATCTCTTGAAGAAAAATATTTTTTCAGTGCTTAAAAAAATTCTATAAATGTTTGTATTTGAATGATTTCATGTTACGTGTTTCTTCATCTCAAGACTTTTCGAAAAGATATTTTGGTTCACTTTCATCAGTTATAGCATTTAATTTCATATCCAGTGGCATGTCCGAATGCTACAAGAATTGTATATTTTGAACATTTTTTCTTGTTTAAAAATGTAAAATAATTTTTTTTTTATAAAATGTGTGTATTTTACATGAACCAGGATTTATGTTATTTATCATATTTTGTTGTATATTTAGCCAAAAAAAACTAGGGTCACAAACTCGTAACCAGCATTGTTAGTTGTGGGTTCAAGTACTGGTGCCATCAAAGACGCACCATGCAGAGGGACTAAAGTATGTTAAATTTGTTGAGGCTCAAGGTCTTCAAATTCTTGTGTGTGGTAATTTGGAGAGAAGGGTGCCTGTTCAGCAGTTGTCCTCATCACTTGACCTAGGTTCAAAATTATGATATCTGCCACCAATAACCTTCATATTCCTTTAGAGTGTGACATTAATAAAATTAAAATCAAACTAACAAAAAATGGACTGTAATTGAACTTGCCATTATAGTGAAATGTGTATGAAGATTGTATATACTATGTTGTGTTTAATGCATTTCAGGGCCCCTCAGAATGTGTACACACATTGAAATAGAACACCAAAAAAAGTTGCATTTTTATTTTAAGTGATGTGATTATTTTCATAAAATTTAAAGTATATAGGAGTAAAGATTTTAGATCACCAAGTCCAGGCTAATTTAAACCTTCAAAATATATCATGAATAGTGTATAAAAGAATGGAGGAAATATTTATTTCAACTACATCAGTAAAACCTTGCAATCTGCCCAAAATAAAAGACTGAGGCAAAAGATCTTTGGTGTCAATTGATGAAAAAAGAAAATCACTCTTCTCTCATTTTAGTTGTACTCAACATGGATATAGTATTAGGGATTTGTTTTTACACATAGAACCGCTCAATAACAATCATCCCAAAAAAACTGTGCTATGCTATCCTTTTAAGTTCTGTAAATAAATACCATTATCTGGAACAGTACATTTATCATTATTTTTTATTCATAAATAGTAAAAATATTTTTTTTATTACACATTTTTCAGTCATTTCAATGATAGAATGAAATTGGTTCTTACAAAAGGAACTTGATGGACTTTTTAGTCATTCGGTATTACTCTGATTTCTGAAGTGTTCTGTGCTATTACATTACTGAAAACATTGTGGTCTTTAGGTTTTCCCAACTTTTAATGTATGGTTATAAAAAATAATCATTAATTATGAAACGAGCATGCAATAATAATAAGGTTCTTAATAAAGGTTTATTGGATTCTTTTGATTGGAAGACCATGTTAATGTCTTTTGTAAAGTAAAAGTACCAGTGGAACAATGAGTAATGTATTAAACTGCTGTGGTTTTTTCAAAATTATTGTGATGTTTGGGTATATCAGGCAATATATAGTATATTTTTGTTTGATACATGTAATCTTATTTTGGTATTTTAATATATTTAGATTTCAAAACAAAATTGTCTATTGTATTAGTGTATTGAAAATTTCTTATGGTAGTCAAATAGACTAAAAATAATGTATGAAGAGTAAGTATTCTTAAGAAAAAGTTTTCCATTATTTTTAATCTAGTAGCATATTTGTAATATTTGCATATGTTTGTGCATAAATCAATTTTAAAATTTTGAAAAAATTTCCAAAATGCTTTTGAATTTAAGCATGTTTATAATCTTCAGACTTTTCTAAATAAAAAATATTTTTATTGTTAAAAACATGTAATGAGTTTTTGTATTTCCATTTTCAAAGATTGCAGGAGCTATTTTTTTGTCAAAAATATTAAAAAGATGCATTTAATTTGAGGTCATTGTGAAGGAATAAATTATTCAAATTTATGCAGCAGTTAATTACAATTGTCTTATATTTTTCTTGTGTTTTGTATACTGATAAATTATTAAACATATCTATTTTTTTTCAGAGGGTGTGAAGGAAAAGGATAAAAATAAATTAACATCAATCCTACCACAAATAAGTGTGTTGAAAGGAAATATCTATTACCTTGCCAATTACCTGTGGAATGAAGTTCAAGACAATTGGAAGTTCTGCACTCAGGAAGAATTGGAGATAATTAGGAAGTGAGTTATCATTTGATAATAGATTGGATGGTTTTGGATTGAAATCTAAAAATAATATTGATTTTATTGCAGTTCTGTGTAATTCCAAAATTCTCAAATTTACTTTGAAGTGTTTTCAAATATCTAACGTGGAATTGCTTCTTGTAGAGTACTTTTTTCATCTAAATAAGATTTATGTTTTTATTTTTAATTTATTTTTTGTTTCATTTATTTTCCTTTACATTTATTTAAAGTGCATGGTTTATAATATATTTGTATTTGTTTTTTCATTAAAATGACTATTAAATGTTGAATAATCTCTAATCCAGGAAATAATCTTAATATTATATTGTATTTACCTCACATTACTTCCAAGTTCTTTATTTATTTAAACATAAAATATTTATTGAAGTTGTCCTAAATTCAATCATTTTTAAGAAAAAGGGAATAATTTTTTACAGTTTGAAATGTTTCAGATTATGTAGACGATTTGGATTTATTCAACTTAATTTTGTCTTATAATTCAATATCTTTTTTTCTGTAGACGAAAACAACAATATCTTAGTTCCAATAACGAAAGTGAAACTTCACCATCAAATTCCCAAACAAGTACTTCTCCATTACAGGTAAGTTGAATTCTGTATTTATTTGTAAATTAATTAAATGATTTAGAAATTTTGATCAACTCAACTATACAGTTACAGGTTTATAATACACAAGATGTATCAATATTTGTAGTGAACCATTTCCATATTCATATTAATTCATTGAAAAGTTTTATGTTAATTTTAATACCTCAAACATTTTTAGATGAAAAGACATAGAAAAAGTATTGCTTCATTCTTGTCAGAACTCCATGTCATATGAATTGTTGCATGGCATGTACAGTTGAATAAAGGTACAGTGAGTCTTTCTCTTGCAAGCTGCAAACAGCCAAGCATAGAAATAAAAACACTGAACTAATGGTTTGAATAAGGATACTCTTTTTGTCCTAATCATCTAACATATTCAGGGAAGGATCTCTAGACCTGGAAGTGGAGTGTTCAAATCACCCTGCCGCAAAACAGCAACCTAGGTCTCCAGAGTGATCCCACCATCAACAGCTATCGCCAAAGTGGTGACCGAGAAATTGAGCACTAGATGTTAGCACAGCCAATGTCGCTACTGGTTTTTATGTGCTCCACGAAAAATCTGACATTTCTATTAAATCATTAGTGATTCACAAATTGGCTATAGGGGCATGCGTCAACCATACACGCCATCTCAACAAGAGATTGCCCTCAATATCAATGGGAAAAACGTTTGAATGACACTCAAATGTATTGATGAATTATATCAATTGCAATAATGGCTTAGAAACAACTTTTGTATCTCTCAGAAAGAGTCCATTAACATTCAAAAACTTTCTTCTTGAGGAAAGGAGTGAACAGTGATCCCTCCTCCTGCAAGTCACAAATATCAAAGGACAGGAATAAGAACACTTAACAATTGGCATGAACAGGGATTCCTTTTTGTCTTAGTCATCTAATGCATGCACAGGATGATCTCTAAATCCAGACATAAGCAGCTCGAATCAACTTACTTCAAGACTACTAACAAGGTCACCACGAGAATTCCGCCATCAACAACAGCTATCCCTAAAAAGGACTATTACAGTATTCATCATATTGCTCTAATATAAATTTTCATGATTAGTAAATAAATACACACAGTATATAATCTGTTATTTAAAGAGGAAAATTTATTTAAGTTAAGGTTTTAAAATTGTTTGGAAATTAGCCATGGTAAAAAAAATTACTAGAATCAATCATACAATAATAATGAGCATTTCATTGTTTCACAACTTTTAAATTTTTTCTCTCTTTGATATTGGGAGTGAAATATACAGCATTTTTCAGTGTAAATATTAAATTATTTGGATGTAAACTGTATTTTTTTTATTATTTCTTCACAAACTGAATAAAATTAAACTGTTAACAATATTTTACCTCCCACAGAAACGTTTTGCCAGTGAAGTTATACCTAATGAGCATCCTCCTAGTAAAAAACAGAGGATCTCTCATTATAAAGGTAAACTATGTTAATATTTTTAAGACCCTATGTATTTATTTTTCCCCCTTTTTTATTTTATTTGTATTAAGGGAATATATAATATAAGTAAAACAGATTGAAAAAATAATTCATTTTTTTAATTTATTCTTTACAGCAGATCAGCCAAGACCATCATTTGGTGGATCAGCCACTGATTCCTCTTCTAACAATTTTATCAAAAAAAGCTATTCTCCTGGGCCTGTACATTCAAGCATTACAAATGGATTCAGCCACCAGGATGAGTCGAGTCAGAAATCTCCCATTAGCAATGGATGCGATTCTTATCCAACCACACCTCCTAAAAGTGTCCCCAACAATGTACTTTCCACCTCTAGTCTCAACCAGAGGACGAATACACGGGAGGACAATGAGAAAGGTATCAGAAGCCACACATCAGGCCTCAACCACTCGGGAGGACCGATGCGCCGCAGCCCAAGCAAGCCTTCCTTTCACAAATCACATCCTTCATCTAGGAACTCAAGGCATGATGGGGATGAATCTAGCTTGCAACGTGCTCTTCTGATGTGCATCCTAAAAATAATTGTGTAAATAGTGATATGGGGAAATCCCAAACTCTAAGTCATCCACGCTCAGTGGACTCAGTCAGCAGCTCGAAGACCCAATTGTCACCAGACTCGGACACCAAGGGAGGCACTTGCTCAAAGACTACTATCAATGGCTATGTGAATAGTAATAGTATTAATAGAAGCAATTACAATGGTAATCCTTCTTTCTACGTCAATAGATCAAAAAATTCTTCCACTACAAATGGATCTTGTAGTAATTCACCTCACTCAAGTTGTGACAGTCGAGATAGCATAGATTATAACCGTAAGTATATTTAACATATGTAAAAGTTAAGTTTTCTTTTCTCTGTTAATTATTGCTTTGATCTTTGCAGTAAATATAAAACCAATTATTACTTGTGTTATTCCCCCCCCCCTTTCCACACTATTTCATTCACAGTTGATAAAAACAAATTGAAAAAAAATGTCTCTTGTTTTAATAACATAGTTGTAGCATACCAACATTTAAAGCAAGACTAAATGTTTATTCCTATATAAATGTATAATGTTGCTTAAGTTTTTTTGAAGAATGATTTTCAAATACTGAGGTATAGTTTTAGTTATAAAAAAAGATAGGTGTGATCTTGTATCTTTGAACTTAATTAGCATTTGCTGTTATTATACATGCTTGAAAGAAGGGAAAACATAAACAAAATTAATATTTTTCTGTTTCAAAATTAATTATTTATATATTACTTTTTCATTATGATTCTCTTGCATTTAATTTCTAAAAATAAAATATTTTCCTGTCTTATAGATAATTTGATTTTAATTTCATAAAAATGTTGTATTTCTCATGTATTCATTTTTATTTAAATCTTTTAAGATAACAGCATACAAGTTCCACCTCCTACAGAGTCTCCTTCACCATGTGATAGCCCTGAGTATGAAAAGTAAGTTAATTTTATTAATGTTTTCAATTCCATTTGGCTTGCAAAATTGTTATTTTTATTATATATATATATAAGAAATTAGATGTATCTTAAATCCATAAAATATTTTACGTCTCACTCTATGTATATAAATTACCCATATATTTGAATAGTGTATTGTTTTAGAGGCTGAGAAAATAGTTTTTAATATTTCAATCATAAACAACGAAGTTATTTTAATTTTCTATTGGTTTCTTGGAATGCTCTTCCTTCTTATAATCTGTGGTTTAAATTAAAGTTTTGTTATTTGTTTTATATCTACAGAGAATACTCTACAATCGTATCCAGCGAGCAGAGAGCTCTTTATAAATCCCATTTCAATGCTGAATATCAAGAGTATTTATGTTTGCACAAGAAAATTAACAGTATATCTAAAAAATTTGCTTCTTTAGAACGCCATCTATATTTGTCTCCAAAAGGATCTGACGAATTTATGGTAACTATCAGTTTTGTTTTATCAATATTTCATGCCTTTATTTTAGTTTTATATATTTCACTTTCATCTTCTTAAATACAATCATAAAAATTAATTTCTTTATTCTTAGAATCTCTATCTATATTCTGTATTCAAAACTTATTTTATTTATTTAATAATAGACATTAAAGTTCTTGGGAAATTATAAAATGATTCCTTTGTAATTAGAAATAAATAATGATAAAAATATTTTATAAATCTGTTATAAAATGTGATATTTAAAGTCCAGACAAATTGACATACGTTAACCATACTTAATGACATTATAAAATATTATTAGTTTTTTAATGAAGTTGGCAGGATGTTTATATAAAATTATCTTGGATCATGTTCTGTTTTTTTCCCCAAGTTTTATTTTGCATTTAAAAAATTTATAATTATTTTTATAGCTTATTTCTGCTTAAAGTATATTACTCAGAAAAGTATAGTTTAAATTCTTTTTACTTTTATTTCAGAAAATTAAAGGAAAAATTTATAAAGAATATAGAGCTTATCAGCAAGATCCCAGTTATATTGAGGCTCTGAAGAAGTTTAACTTTTTACACAATAAATTGGCCTATATCAAGAGATTAGTCTCAGAATATGACAATGCCCAGTGTGCTAAATCCTAGCATTTGATCCAACTATCTTAGGAACTTATCACTTCGGAATCGACACAAATGAATTTGAATTTTTGAAGAATAAAAAAAATTCTTCCATGCATATCTGTAAACTTAGATAAAGCAACTTTTTTGTTATGCTTTTATAAACAGTATTTACATTCAATCGTTAAAAAATTTTGAACCTATTTATTGATTTAATGTTGTTAGATTGTTTTTCGTTTCTAAGCAATTTTTTAGAGATTGCCTTTTATGAAAAAAAAATATTTGAGTTTATAGATTTGTTGATATTAATTGCGGTAAGCTTCTGTGTTTTCACTGAGTGTCAATGACTTAAAGGATTTTGACTGTTTCCCCCTTTTTCAAAAACAATTTTTTTTCCTTCCAAAGTTACATATCTAGATATCTTGCACTACTGAATTTTATCACTGATATTTGGAACTTCTTGTGAAGGTTTCATATTTAAAAAAATCTGTAAGATAACTTTAAATATAATGAGATAGACCTTTTGTTACTACTTAAGATTAAATAATGAAGTGCCTCTTCCCAACTGATTTTTGAGTGCCAAAAGAAGTGTAGAGAAAAAACTATTTGTTCAAAAAATTTTCATGTATTGTCTCTTTATGAAGGAAAAAAATGTTCTTAGCTTGCATGTCATTTTGTCTACTAATAAATATTTATAGTGCTTCCATCTCTGAATTTTAATAGTAGTGTTAAGTCATTATTCAGTTTGATTTTATTTCAAAATTTGTTTTTAATACAAATAGAACATCTTGAAAATAAAAAGAAGAATCAATTTAGTTTATTTTATTTTTAAGAGAAAAAATGCAATAAATATTAAATGACAATGATTTTGTATTTGTATATTGAATCTTTTAAAATATTTTTGAATGTTTTTGATTATTAAATGTGTTACTTAGAAATTATTTTCATGATCTGTATCTTGATTTGTGAAACAAGAGTTTTCTATGAATATATATCTAAAAAATTATGAATAATTTAAGTTTTTCTCCAAAGGTGTTTTTTTTGTACCTGAAAGTGCAGGACTGAAAGCATTAATTGCATCAACTAAAAATTAATGAATTATTTCTAGTAAGAAAGTAAATGTGCTTATATTTAGGCAGACTTTTTTTTACATATTGTCAACTTCCAAGTAAGGGGTTGGGAACTTTGTGTTAAAAACTATAGAGCATATATTATCCATGGTCATAAAGGTATGCTTTTATTTATATTGATGTTTATATTTTTTCCCATATATTTATAAAAATACATAAATTAGTAAAAATCTGTATCTATTATGAAGGAGACTTTTATACCCTTTTGAAAGAATATTTCTATTTTTCTTGCAAATTTTTAATAAGTCCCCTGAATTTATATGCTAATCAGTTATGAAATTTACATCCTACTAGGGATCAAATAATAGCCTGAACATGAATGTCACTGATTTAAAAATGGACAAAAATATTGGCATTTTAAATTTAAAATATCTGGATTTTTGTCACAATCACAATGCCTTTTTTTAAAAATGACCATTGTGATTTTACATTCTTATTATGGGTGGTAGGTAAAATTATTATTCTTTATTTTATAATAATTATTATTCTTTTATTAATAATTCTTTTTTTTTTATCTTTGTCTTAAAAATTAAAATTTTAATTAGTACATTTTAAAGCTAATGAAATATTTTTTTTCTCATTTAAATTAAGTCATTAGGCCATACAGGATTGTAAAATAATTTGTTCTTCATAAATTACTTTCTAAATTGGTTTTTAAAAAGTTTATGAGAATTGCATTAGTTGCCCTAACTTTTGAAAAAATACAATACAAATTACTTATTTGAAGTACATGCTTAAATTTTTATTTAGTAATAAACAGGGTTCCCTTCCTCTGTCATATTTAAATTGGAAGTTTTTATTGTATATTGTTAAGCTTATAATGTCATGGAATTTTCCTATTTCTTATTTAAAATGTTTTATTTTGAGAATGCATCTTTTCCAATAAATTTCAATGTATGTACAATTATGTGCAGAAGTTGTTTTTTTATTATACAGCCTTTACATTAGCATTTTTAAAGGAAGGAATATTGTATTATAATCAAAATTAGTGTGAAAACTCTTGAAGTTTATCAGATTCAAGTGTGTAATTAATGTTTCCAGTACTGTTGTATCTAAGATGAATATTTTATAAACATATCTCATTATTATGATCCATTTATTCTTGAAATATCTTTTCCTTTATATTGTTAAAAATGAGTGAATAATTGTAGATGGAAAGCAAGATAAAAATTTGTTGATAATTTTATAATTGATGAAAGAAAATTGTGTGTATTGTCATATGGTATTTTTGTAAAAGAATTTTATTTTAAACATAGTCATGTATAATTTATTTTTAATATATTATCTTTGCCTTAAAGAATGCTACAATATTATTGTAAAACCTTTTAAAATGCTTGAAAATTTCTCAATATCCTATGTCTTAAAGAACCTTTCATTTTAAAAACATTCTTGGATTATCGAAGCTTTTAATATCCATTGTGGAAAGATTTGTGCTATTAATGTGTGCAATTTTAATTTGATACTTTGTACATTCTTAATAATATAATTAAAAGTTATTAGAATGAAATTAGTAGCTATTGTGTTATTTTTTTTTTTATTTTTTTCTAAATTTAAAAACTTTTTGACAGTTTTGACCCAAATAAGTAAATTTTTTTCCCCCTCTTCCATTGTTGCATATTTTTGAAATTTAAGTAGAAATTGTATAAAAAAAACAAACCTTCAATCTAAAAGTAGTATTTTTTTTAAAGAATATAATACATATTTTTAAGATAAAATGTTTTAAAATCTTTTTTGAATGATGCTTATTAATATTTGAGTGAGGGAAGATATATATTATCCTTATGAAATTTATTTTTAAAGTATGAAAATTTTCATATATCAGTTAAAGAATTAAATATTAAAAAAGCACCCAGGGGTCCTATATAAAATTTAGATTGTTTTCATATATATATATATATAAGAATGTTTTTGAAATGATTTGGTTCTATTTTCAATGTTTTGAGTTGAAATCTGAAAATCTAGGTTGTAATTATGAATTATTTGTTAAAGGTTGTGATTTTGCTTTGCACACATCTTTTCCAAGTCGGGAATGTGGCTTTTAGATTCATTTGTTTAAATTTAATTCTTTAAGTTATTTTTTATGAGAGAAAAAGAGGGATGATGTTTTTGGGTAGAAGGGGTGTGTGATGATGGTTATGTATAGAAAAGAATGATTTTGTAGTTATTTTAAATCAGAAAAAGCCTTATGATCCCATATTTTTTTATTTGCTGCAATCAATGTATATGGCTCATAGTGATCCTATGTTTTTTGGAAGAAAAATTATGACAAATGAGTGGAAAAAATTTCTTTCCCAGAGGTTTAATTAAAAAAAAATTTTTCTTTTTCTAACCAAAAATCCGTATCACGTTTCCACAAATGACTGATCGACTATGTTCATTATTTTTCTGTGTTCATGTCTATATTATATCGTTACAGAGTTTTTCCTTTTTGTGTAGAAGTCATCCTATTATATTTGTCTGGATAAAATTAAATTTATTATATAATTATTATCAGCTTAATACTACATACATTCTATTCAGTCAATTCTATTCATTATCATTTATCTCAATTATCATTCCATTTTCAAATATTGATATTCATTGTAGTGGTTTAGGCTCATCAAAAAAAATTAACAGATTATTTTCATTTGTTTGCAAGTTCCTTCTTACCCACTTCTATATACAATTATGCTCTTCTGGAAAAAGAAAATGAGCATGTCTGTGCAAATTGGAGATCTAAACCTGACTATTTATTTATTTTGATTTTAAATGTGGAAAATATTTTCATATTTATGTATCTCTTTTTCTGTGTAGGTGTTTATGCTTAAAAAGAAATAGAATAATAATTTGATTCAAGTAATTAGTATTTATTTATGATGATCAATACAGTTGAAGGGCTAAAAAAGTCATTTCAATGTAAAATGTTATATTTGTCATGTATAGCCTTATAGATGAGCTTAAGGTATGAGGTTCTTTAAGAAAAAGTGTAGTATGTTAGATTTTAAATTGTTAATTTCAAAAGTCTGGCCCTAATGTAAAGCACTTTGATCAAAGAGTTTGTATCATTAAGCTTTAATTTTTGCATTAAGCATATTCCAAAAAAAAATTTAGAGATTTCATTTCAGTTAAGAATTTTGGAGTGTATGTGCAATGTTTCTCTATTTTCTTAAATTATATTTAAAATTATAACGTTCATATTTATTAATAAAAAAGAAAATGCCCCTAAATAATCTATGATATTGTGTTACATAGATGTATATTTGCTTGTGGCAAATATATAACCATTGCATTTATTAAAAAAAAGAATTTTCATTTTTGAATAAATCTGTATGGGCATTTAAAAGAGAGCTGGCTTGATTTATTTTTGTTTTGATCTGAAAACGCATTTTTTTCTTTTTAGTAGGATAATAAGGATTTCTTTCCTGTGTGCATTCTTTCTAGCAAATGTCCTGTTATTCTTATGAGTGATTTAGGAACGATTTTGATTTGGAGATAAATTTTAAATTTCAAAAGTAATGCTTGACGATGTCATTTTAGACAATTATTTTAAAATGAATTATTTTGCTGTGTTGTACATGAAATAGGTCTATGTTACTAAAATCATATCAACTTCAAATTTGATATTTTTAAGATTTAATTGCATATGGAAACTTTTAATTTTTGAAATATTTACTGATAATTAAAGTGCCAATAAAAATACACAAAATTTGAAATGTAACAGCAGTGTTAAACATGTGTATTATGTAAACAAATGTGCATTTTTATTTGAAAAGTTAAAAATATTTGCTAAACTTTTAAACTTAGCACATTCTGGACAGTATTTTTCTATCTCAATATTATTCTTACATCCAAGTAAAACAATGCATAAGTAAAATAGGAGAAATTTGATTGCATTATTTTTATCAAAATGTTTTCATAAATACTCTTCAAAAGTAAGAAGTACTTTTTAAATCTTAAATGAAATGGTTTTGTATATTTAATATGTATATAACAAAATTATTTTTTTGCTCTTCGATGAACTTTCTACTGGAATTAAGTAATCATATTATACTTATAAGATATTCTAAGTAAATAAATAGTCAGGTTATAATATGCACAGTACTGAAACTATATATATGTGTGTACAGATTGTGATTCATAAAACTTCTAGCTGTTTCATATGTCAAGTGCCATTGCCAGTCCTTGCTGGTCTGTAAGCTAACTAAGAAAATGAGGGGAAAAATATATTCTGTGACGTGCATTCCACATATTTTCAGGGCTCAATGAGTTACCCCGTTCGACGGGATAACTCTGGTATTTAACATTGATTTAGTTTAAAATTTAAGATTGTGGAAACCTCATTGTGTGTCATTACTGCCTCAGGTCAAAGTTTTCCAAACTCAGTGTGATTATACAACTGTAGAGAAAGATAAATTAAAATGTCTTTTTTTTTTAAACTGGCCTTTCTGTTTTTGTTTTTAAGAGTAGTATCCCCGCTAATTTTAAGATTCCTCCAACTGCTCTGTTCCTTGATACTTATAAGTGCCAGTTTTCTCTAATCTTGTTTTATTAAATACATGTGTATGTGCAGTTAGTGCGTTTGTTGCTTTTTGGATTTCAGATCTGAGGTTGGCACCCAAGGAGGTTATTTGTGTTTGTGTTCCATGCTCTGTTAAAAAACTTTTAAAAAATATATATATCAAGTGTAATGATGTGTGTTTGTTGTTGACCTGTGTCCTTGAGAATAACTGTGGATTCTCGAAGGATGTCGACTAGAAAAAATAAATTACCTATATTGCATGCATTTTTGCCTTTCATTTCTTGTTCAAAAAATATGCATTTATTACATGTTCAAAACAAATGTTTCTCAAAAAATGATACGCTTGGATAATAATTTGGGGTGTCTACTTTGAATTTTTAGTAATTAATTTCACAATGACTGTCTAATTGCTTATATTTATCTGTTGTGATTACTTTATTTTCCTGCAGTTGTTTTATTACTGAAGGTCTGTGGAAAGATATTTACAGTTGAGGTGTTTAAATGATTTTACAAGGGAAAAAACATAGAAAAATTTTGTAAAAAAATAAGTTGTTCCTACCAAAAGATAAATGCTACAAATATTGAATTGTAATGTTAATAAATAAAATCTTTTCATTAAAATTTTAATTTTAAAAAATGAAAATTTGACTAAGCCTTAAAAATATTCAAATATATCAATTTTCCAGTACAGAAAAACTGAAAAAAAAAGAGACAAAAGATCTTTGATTTTATTCATTGTCATCCAAATTTTCTTTTACTAATATCTTGGACTATTTTTACTATATTGTTTGATGCGATAAACTTGTCTTGTGAAGGAATCATGATTCATCCAAATGAGTGTTATTTTTTAACTACAAGTGTAATGAATGAAAATATGGAAGGGCAGATGGGGGCAGGGAAA
>BMAV01021357.1:26479-43216 GCA_019973955.1 Trichonephila inaurata madagascariensis | reverse complement strand
CTGAAATCTTAGATTTAAAAGAACAACCTGTTCTTTTAAGTCTATTTCTCTACAAATGTGAGAACACCTGAGTCTGTACTCCACCAAAAACTTTCTCGGTTTCAAAACACTTCTCGGTCCTTACAGAATTTGGCCTAAGAGTGCCTTCGATTCTCTTTCTGTCCCAAACCTATTCCGGGGCTGCTGTAGCCCAGTGGTCAAAGTATTGGATCATGACTGTCATGTCATGAGTTCAAGTCCATCGTGTAGGGGGGTGATGCAAGTTAAATCTGTCGCGAGCTCAAACGTTCTCCCGTTGGTGTGGTGGTTAGGACAGAGGGGTGCCAGCTCAGGTGTTGTCCTTGTCACTTGACCATGGTTCAAAATTACGAGGTCCGTCACCAAAAGCCATCGTGTAACTGAACAGTGCGACATTAATATTCACTCACTCACTAACCCAAACCTATTCCCTTCTCCAAGAAACGCAAAAGACTCAATGGACAAGTTTTAAGATTCCAAACCATTTTTCCTCGCTGAAGAAGCTTGTATATGCTTTCAAGCATGACATGGGATTTTATTGACACTAAAATATAATGCAGAAAAGGGCCAACAGTTGACACTTTATATGATAACAAAAACAACAGTTAGCATAACAATTTTTTAGCATTAAACGATGTTTCTTATATGAAATGTTGAACATTTCCGCTATCATTCATCAACAATACCTTGTGACGGAGCTTTACCGAGTCTTTCAACTAATCCTCTTGGGGAATCTTTGGGATCATCAATTGAGGTATTTCACAGCCAATCCTCTCAAGAAGAAACCATGATATTCAGATTAGTTAGTAGATATGCAGTGAAGGTTTTGTAATCGCGAAGAAGGTGAAAGAAAGCTGAGATGCTGAACGCCGTGAGCTTATGGTAAGGATCTGAACTTAGAAGCGTAATTATAGAACGGGCTTTAACTATTCAAATAAAGTAAGGAAGATTGAGATTCATAGGATAACTTTACTTAAAGTTAAGCAGTTAGGATTCCAGGCGCTTATTCACATAAGATTTAGGATTACGATATATCCATTCCTGATTTCCTTCTTAGGATAAGATTGTCTTTGATTATTATAATTGATAATAATAAATTGGTTTTATTATGGCTAGCTTGGGTCATCAATCATTATCTCCAACAAATCTAGGTCGAGTAGATAAAGAGATGGTCTCCCCAGGAGGGAGTTATCATAACCTGTAGTCGAAGGACAATGTTGTGAACAGCACTGTACAGCTGAGTTTCTCAAACTGTGGGGCATGTTACCTTAGGGGAGCGTGATTGTCCTACCAGGGGGGGGGGCGAGCATATCAATAAGTGAAAAATGAAAGACTAAAAAAAATTATTGATTTACTGAAAGGAATAAAAACAAAATACATTCTGAGATAATAAAAAATACACAGATGTATAGAAATATATGTAGATGTATATAATAAAAAATTACTTGTGATCCCATGGGCTTGTCATATACAAAATTATATGCAAAATTTAATACTTATCTTGATAATTTATACAGTTTATAACTGAAGTCTTATTGTAGATTTAGCGTCAAAGTACATTATTATTGAATTCAACACATTATTTTTGTACGGAGACGAAGGGGGGATGCCATGAAAATCATGATTGAAAATTGGGTCGCAAACTTTGAAAGTGTGAGAAGCACTGCTGTACAGCGCATTTGTTTGTATGATGAGAAATTGCCATTAGATGTTGTCTTTTAGCATCCCTAATTTGGTCGGATGATCACGATAAACTTGCGACTTCAGCTTACCCCACAAACAATAATAAATCGGATTGAGGTCTGGGGACATGGGAAGCCAAGCGTAATGGAGATAGTGGTTAAGCCCGTGATCCTCACGGAACAATGTGCGCAAGAGGTCTTTACAAGTGTAGCACTATGATATGGAGCACTATCTTGCATAAAAGTCGTAGCCTTTAACGTGTGTTTTTCTACGAGATAGGGATTATATGATTCTGGGACATATCGACGCACCTCATACCTATCACACTGACAGTTTGCAAAGCAGAACCATACAATTCTTCAAAGAAAAAGGGTCCAGTCATGACAAATGTGGTGCAACCATTTTTTTTTTTTTTTTTTGCAATTTTTTTCTTTCAATAAAACACTATGCCATTTCAAGCACGTGTGTCATTTTTTACCTCTCTACCTACATTATTACGTGAATTATTGAATTTTCAAATGTTAACAGATTTTAGGGTCACAGTATATGTGCTTATATGGTGGTCATATTACTAGATTTTTTTCTCTGTCTCTGTAAATAAGATTAGAAAATTCTGTTTGGTGTTAATGTAATTACAAAATTCCTTTAATACATTTGAGGCTTTGTTCGAGGAGAATGAAAAAAGAAACATATTAGTTTCGGAACAGGTTAAAGAACAGGTAAGAAAAGAAAAGATTAGAAAAGAACGCATCTGAAGGACAGGTTAGAAAAGAACACATCTAAAAGAACAGATTAGAAAAGAACACATCTAAAAGAACAGAAATTCTCATCCCTACTGTTCTTGCTTAGGTTTAAGTTAGAATTATAGTTATCAGTATTCTCTCTTTTTTCTTTCTCTTTTTCTCTCCTTCTCTCTCTCTCTCACACACATATTGATAAAAAGCGGCAGTAACAAAGTATTAAATAAAAGCTTTAAAAATAAATGAATAAATGATAAAGAAATAAAAACTAAAATAATAAAAAAAACATTAAGCGAGGCAAGGAATAAAAATGATAAAAACTTTACAAAAACTACAAATTAATCTTTAGTTATAGATACTTTAGAGAACCTCAGTTTTTTTTATGGAAGAGAAAATGTTTTTAGTGCTAATATTCAAATACAACACTTTTTTACCACCAGTTTTCCAAAATTCAACTACACATATCCTACAAAATTTAACATAATTGCATTAAGTGACGATTACTCCAATAATGATTTGAATCGCGCTTCAACAACATTTAAAACTGAAAGCGTAAATTTGGAGCAGAACAAAGCGCGGCAGGCATTGAGGTGTCATTTAGTCATTTTAAATGATTTACAGTTCAGAAACTCAATAAGCTTTGTTCGTACCACGAAATAATCAAGTCCAGTTGATAATCCGAAATTAGAAACTTGGACAATTCCAGTTAATTCACATTCTGTTGGGACACAGGAATTCGTATCCAGTTGTTAAATGAAGATATATATACCCATGTTGCATTATTGAAACAAACTCATTCCTATCACCAGGTTGTCTAATATTCCGTTGTTTAAACAGTTATACTATACAATCCTAGTTCAATTTCTTTGTGGCACCACCATGTTGAAATTTAATTGAATTAAATGTGGGTTTAACGCCATTGTAGAAGCAAGTAGAATGGGCCCATTTTTAGATTATTAAAGCTTTTGTGTATCTTATAGCTTTCATGTTAAGAATATATATATGTTAACATTGTAAGGATATATATAACTTGTTATATATGAAGGAAAGGAAGGAAGGAAAGGAAGGTTCGTTCTGGGTACCTTCCGTTCCATACGCAAGTACGTAACCAATCACGCCAAAACGATCGTCAACGCGTGATGTTGGTACTAGTTCATATAGATATCCACCGCCACATACTCCCCCGCCAGTGTTTCGGCGAATAGGCGAACAACGATACCATATTCGTGGCGAGTATGTAAGCAGTTGCGTCACTTGGTGGGTTGCGTCATTCGTGCGAGACGGCTTTGAGAATTGCGTCATTTGTGTGACGGTTTGATTGCGTCATTTGTGTGAGACTACTTTTTTGAGAATTGCGTCAATGTTTGACGGCTTAGTTGCTTGTGCGGCGGATAGATGGCGCCACGACTGCGGCGCGTGAAGGGTGCGGTTCCTTTGCACGGCCAGGGTCACCAATGAAGGAGGAAGAGGTTCGTTCTGGGTACTTTCCGTTTCGAACGCGAGTACGTAACCAATCACGCCAAAACGATCGTCAACACGTGATGTTGGTACTAGTTCATATAGATATCCACCGCCACATATATATATATTATCACTAACTTAAATACTTGTATGTGTTACCATTAAAATGTACAAATCGCTATTTTATTAAACAACTCGATATTTTGTGAATTACTTTAAGACTGTTTTCGGTTAATGTTAAAGAATGGGACACGAATTTGGAACATTTTTTTCACATATAAAAGAAATGAAAAATTAATATGATATTCTGACATCACCATCCTTTAGAAAGCAGCATTTTTTTTTATCATACTTCCCTTTTTTTAACCGAGTTGATTCATTTTTTCTGGTATAAAATGTGTTTCGCATTTTGTTCTTCTATACCGTAATGTTAAATGGGCTATGCCTTCCCGTATTAAAATGAAAAAGAAAGTATTCATGGAATATTTTGAAATTTTTAAAAGCACTAAATTGTTGACAGAGATACGAGCTATGATTCTACAAATTTCCATGAAAATTGAGGTATTTTTCTGTCTGAAAATGTGCTTCGCGTTTAGTTCAAGTTGTCGTTTTTTTTACCGAAAACAGCCTTAAGAAGTTGAGGTATATAAAACTACTGGACTCTACGAGTTAAACTGTTTATATAAATTCATAGAATAACGATTGCTTAATTGTTTAAATACTAAATGCTGTTAATTTTTGTAATATTTTTTAAACTTTTTTTGTCAGTAGAACGTTGAACTAGAATAATTTATATAAGTATAAGTTGTAAAAACTTACTCTCAATTTGCAACAGTTTCATTTATCTCAAGTATCATAAAAATCTACAATCGTCCTCTGTCTGCACTATGATCTATTATGTTTTTATTTCTGCTTAAGGTATCCGACTACCCAAAAATCATGATTTTTTTTTCTAAAGTTGACAATTTTTCTTATAATTTTATTTTATAGGTCATCTTATTAGCTTAATAAAAATACCAAGCTTTTTATTTTCCATTCACTAGGATAAAAACTGCAAGTGTTTTAGTAAAAGCAGATGCCATAACTTTAAAATGCGTTTTACTGGAAATATGTTTTTTTTTTGGAAAGCTCAAACGGGGACAGCGATTGCTCAAAAAGTTTTGAAAATAATTTGCTGAAATTTTTCGTGTACACTCTGTATAACAGTAGAAGTGTTTTGATTTTCAGATTTATCAATCACTGTTTTATTTTAAAATACAGTCCTTTATGTGAATATAATCACTGTTGTTTTAAGCAATTTCATATAATCATTAAGATAAAGTGCTCTAGTTTTTGTAAAAATTTAAATATCTCTTATCCTGAAGGTCATTTCATACATGAATAACAAAGTAACACATCAAAATTGAAAAATTGAGAATTTGTTCATAAAATTGTTGTACAGAGCGGGCCCCGTTTATGTAATTTTTTGTACATTTTCACCTGTTTACCATTTTAATAATAATTTTAAAAAATTCTGTTTTCATTTTTAGGATGCTTTCCGTAAAATATACTAAATAAATCTAAAAATCACAAAATAATCTCCGTATCTATTTTTTCAAAAAAAAAACAAAAAAAAGAGTTGTTGCAAGCAGTCGGATACCTTAACTTATCCAGCAATAATATTATGCAACATATTCCGTTTTTTTTTAACATTTAGTAATTAATCTATCCATAATGGGAAATGCATTTTTCGAAAAACTTTAACTGTGATCTGTTAAGCTTAATTTGTAAAATAATAGACTTGTTTTATACTAATTGTATAAAGTAATATTTTTTACTTTCTCCTTTTTTTTTAATGGTCTACCATTAATTTATTCATAGAATACCTAGTTATACCCTCCGTTTAACTAGATAAAGTGGAAAATTATTAATCTAGTACGTACTTTTTTAAAACCGATTTGGGTAATTATTTCATGAAATATCTGTGTTACATGTAAAATCACTGAATAATGCGCTTTTAATTGTAACGTAAGGGAATATTTCAATGTTTAAAAGTTATTTGTCGTCTGAGTGGTATTTTCACTTCACTTCTTCAGTTTCAAATCTTTTCTATTCATCAATGGAAGCAAAATATGATGATTTAATCTAAAATAAGATACTAGCGAGTGGCAGTGATAGTATAATGGTTACGGTTATGATCTCGTGGCTGGCTTGTAGAGTGTTCAAGACCTGATGCCACTGAAGACCCGCTGTGTAGAAGCTGTGAGGCATGTTAAATCTGTCGAGCTCAATGTCTTCCCGTTTTGGTGTTGTGGTAATTTAAAGGGAGGTGTGCCAGCTGAGATGACACGCCCTCGTCACTTGATCAAAGTTCAAAATTACGAGGTCTGTCGCTAGTAGCCCTTTTGTAGTTTTACAGTGCAACGTTAATATAATTCTCTCTCTCTTTCAAGATACTAAACGAATGAAATTTCTTGTTAAATTGTAACTTTCATGTTCAGAAAATATATTATCTGCGTCATGTATTTAATTCGAATCAATACATCTGTTTTTAAACGTTTTATAAACCTTAATTTTGATTTTAATTCGTAAGAAAATCGAACTTTTTTTGAAATTGAAATACTTTATCTGCTTTAAAAAAGTTTTAGAAATCTAAACTGTTTTAAAAATGTTTTATTCAGTAAATAAAAGAGCACTATATATATAATAAGAAAGTTAAATCATCATTTAGGAATTCTGAACAAAAAAAAAAAAGTTGCAATCTTTTCATACATTAGAACTCTTCTCATACGTATGGAATATGTTTTACCCTCTACCCTTTCATACTAAAAAGAACAATTTTGCTTAGTAAGTTTTCTGTAAGAATGTTAATCAATTAAAATTTATCTCTAAGTGAGTCATTTATTAAGGAAATAAATTCTCTCAAGTTGGAAGGGATATGTTTATTCTTTGTATCCGATGTCCTTTTCATTTAATAAATGAATATAATATGCAAGCTAAATGGAGATGGTTTGCACGAATGTTTTAATCCTTATAAACGTCGTGTGCGCGATAGAGAAAAAACGTAATTTTATTATTTTTTTAGCTCCAGCCATTTTAAGAGCCATGGATATAATTTATAATCAAAGCTGTTTTATTAGCAAACTTCATTATTTGTATATAAATATGAATTGTATAATTTTAAGATCGCACATGCTCTGCAACAAATCATGTGCAATCTTGTAATGTGTAATCCAACTTATTTTTATTTTCTAACAAGTAATATAAAAATAAATTGTTAAGAGTCAATTCCTACTTAGATCAACAAAGAAAAATTTTATTTTTATTAAACAGTTACAAGTAATATAAATATGTACATACATATGACAGAATCACAGCATTAAGTGGTCATTAAATTTTATTAATTATCATTAAAGTATAATATTGTCATCCAAAGCAATCGTGTATAGAAAATTTCAGTTCAACTGCATGGTTTAAAATGTGAGGAAAAAACCTTTTCATGTTTTGACAGAAGTCGCCAAAAGGGTCGCTAAGTCGCCAAAAATGATGCCAGCGTGGCTGTATTTGTAATTCTTTAAATAATTAGATTTAGTCAATTAAATTTTTATTAGTTATAATTAAATTATTGTATTGTCATCCAAAATAATCATGTATATAAAATTTCGGCTCAATTGAGCGCTTTAAGATGTATTTTATTAACGATTGAAAATTCCACATAGATAATTAAATAAATATATAGAGAGTGCAAGCTAATAATAGGAATTGAAAAACGTAAAATTATGTAGCGAAATATTGGTTAGAATTCGATGATTGGCGAAAAAATTGATAAGTGACACTGATAAAAAGATATTGACTAAAATTTTTTTTTTTCTAAAATGTAAAGTTATTATGTTTCAAATAAATACACTGTTGAGAGTACATAAGAATGATAATAGACATTTATAACCGATTCTACTTGTTAAATGAAGGATATATATATAAATAGGATAGCACTATATCAATTCAGGTTTGATTCAATTTTTTAAATTTAAGTCTCTTCTTGAAGCACAACATAGGGTTATTCACGACTGACCTCCCATTTTTTCCCAATGAGACTGCATTTTAGTAACATAGCCTTTGAAGACACGACGTCCTTGAATATGAGAGCCATTTCATGTTAGTACCATCTAGTGGCGGCCTCGCTGCCAAATTTGGACGCTTGGACGTTTTTTCCTTTTTTATACATAAAATGAGTTTTTAAAAAAACTATGTATTACTCAGACTGAAAAAATAGGTTTCCTATATACACAGGTATCCTGTATAGAAGTATAAAAAGTTTGAAACACACAATATAGTGCAATAGTTTTTTTTTAATATACCTAAAAGCAAAAAATTATTCTTTGGAGAAAAAGTGAAAAAACTAAGCAATTGTAACCGTTTGCTTACGTTTTTGTCAATTACTTTTTTCATATTTTAAGGTTATTTTATCAACGGACATATAAGTGTTATACATTTTTAGATTCAGAAAAATATGCACTATTTCTTAATACTAAAATTGAAAAATCTGTTTTTTGAACGTGTATGATGTCCTGGTTCTCTTGATAGAAACCTCGTAAAATTAGCCATGACCATGTAGAAACTAAGTACTTTAAAATAAAGACGTTATGTATTTAAATACACACATCTCAGAAACGAGAAACAGGTGCAGTTTAAATGAATATTTTCTAAATTCCCAAGAACATGTTCTGCTGTATTATATACTTTATTTCATAACAATCAAGAAAAATTTTTTCAATAGAGATATATCTGAAAATAACGTTTGGAATTCTATCATATTACTGATACTTCCACATTTTTATAAAACGACCCTAATCTTAAAATGATACTTTAGCATTTTTCCCCCTGTCCATTCGGAATCTTCGAGAAACTGTTTTATTTATGTTTTTCTTTTGTAAACAAAAACATTAATCCTGTCAATGTTATCTCATCGAAATCTTCGAGCTGCACATATTTTGAGATTTTGATTCGTTCGTTGTGTAAGCTCCTGAAGATCTGATATGATTTTCCTCGGGCTGCTTTCCCCTCCCCCTTTTTTCTTTCAAAAAAGAAGAGAGAGAGAAAAACGTCTTTAAAAGCAACATTTCTACGTTCGGAAATCCAGCGTTTAGCAGGAAGTTGGCAAACTTCCGAAAAACTTTCCAGGAGAACGATATTTTTGTGGGATTTATTTTCGGAATAAATAGAATAAGAAAAAAGATAAGGAAAAGATGAAATCCTTCAATACTGACATGTGTGGAATTTTTCATTCGACTGGAATATTGCTGTCAGATGCATTTTACACTGATCCATCGGCGAGGAATGAAAAATCACTGTCAGTAGCAAACTTTCAATAATTGCCCGATTCGTTTTCTCGGCAATGTATTACTGAGAACTTATCAACGTCTCATGGTGGACTGGACAAACGGTCGTTCAAATACAAAAGTAGGAAAAAAAAGAATGGAAAGAACAAGAAGGGAGTCAATAAACTATTTCAAGGACTTTTTTCCTTACTTTATAAAAGTTACTTCATTACTTCACGTTCAAATAAAATACATCAGTTAACTACAAACTATATATATCGTATATTTGGTAAACATTATTTTAACTATTAATAAAATGGATAAAATTACTTTTCAAAGGACAGCTTTCACCAATGATGAGCTTAATCTTAAACAAGTATATAAAAAAAGTTTTTTTTTTAAAGTCAATTCCTACTCAGGTCAACAAAGAAAAATTTTATTTTAGTTACTTTTTACCAAATAATTACAATTAATATAAATATGCATATACATATAACAGAATCACAATATTAAGCGGCAATTAGTTTTTATTAATTGCCGCTTAATATTGTATTGTCATCCAAAAAAATCGTGTATATAAAATTTCATTTCAACTGAAGGCTTTATAACGTGAGAAAAAAAAAATCGTATAAAGTTTTCATCCAAATCGCTAAAAATGAAACCAACGTGGCCGTATCTGTAACTCTTTAAATAATTAGTTTCAGTCAATTAATTTGAACTAATTATAACTAAATTATCGTACTTTCACCTAAAACAATAGTGTATAGAAAATTTCAGTTCAAATGATTGCTTTAAAATGTGAGGGAAAAAAACCTTTTAAATTTTTGGCACGTCGCCAAAATGGTCGCTTAGTCACCAAAAATGATGCCAACGTGGTGGTATTTGTAATTCTTTGAATAATTTGTTTTAATCAGTTAATTTTTATTAATTATAATTAAATTACAGTATATTGTCATCGAAAATAATAGTGTATATAAAATTTCAGCACAATTGAGCGATTTAAAAATTATTTTTTAACGATTGAAAATTTGAACAACATATGGATAGGGAGATTGTGAACTAATAGTAAGAATTGAAAAATATGGTATAAAAGCTGACAATTTTCTTTTATAATTCATCTTGGATTTAAAAGAACTCGTACAAAAATTTAACAATATTTGGTGCTTTGTTAATAAACAATTAATCAAGCCGTAAATTTTCATGCCAAAATATACAAATGAAAATCCTTTTTTTCAAAATCTTTGCTGAAGTAGAAATAATTATAAACTAAAATTATAAAGAGGATGTAGCGGTATCTATATAAGCCAGAAACAGCCTCCGGACAAGGGTGATCTATTTGTCTAGTGGTATGTTACGCGGTTTCGGATCCATATCCGCGGTTCTATCCACCTAATACACTTTGCCACACTGGTGACCTAGGCTGAAAAGAACAACACAAAAAATCTTCTGAACTGACATGGCGCCATCTTCCCGCAAGAAGAGTAATCAAATGTCGTCATTTCCACTTTACTCAGTAATCAAAGTCGTCAAACTCACTTGACGCAGCAAGTAAAGTCGTCAGACTCACTTGACGGAGCAAGCAAAGTTGTCAGACTCATTTGATGCAACAGCAACAACTCCCAAGCTCGTGTGTTCGCATATCCACCGACTCACTGGTGGGGGAGTACTGTAGCGGTATCTCTTTCTCTCTCTAAATAAGCCAGTAAAAGCCTCAGGACTAGGGTGATCACTTTTGTCTATTAGTATGTTACGCGGTTTCGGATCCATATGTCGTGGGTTTTATCCACCGGATACACTTTGCCACAAGAAAATTAAATTTAGTAATTATTTTAAAAATTATAATTTTTCCTTTTTTAAAAATACAATTCACTTAAATTTGATCCATAATAGTGAGTTATGTACAAGGTTTGGTTGCACAGAGCCAAATATATATATTTCTTCTAATAACTTTTTCATCTAATTAGAAAAATTATTTTTTATGATCAAGTCTTAAAAAAAAGCTATCGACATCACATCTATTTTATTGTCCTTTATCCTGTCGAGTGCTACAAATCGATAAGGCAGTCTGGTGCAGTCAGTAACTCAAAATGAAAACAAATTACGACTGAAATAACCTGTATCGACTCTCGAAAACCGAACGAAAAGATTTTCCTCATTTGCGAAGAAAGACTTTCATTGCTGAGATATGTGTTTACTCATTTGGATCTGTTGAACTTAAAAGGAAATCAACTGAATATTGAAAAGTTTAATCTCGCTTTGAAAAGAGAGGGACAAATCCTGAACTTCTCAAAGCAAACTTCAGGAGAGAAAAAGCTGAATGTGCACAGAAGACTCCTTCAACTTCATAGAATGGTTTCTTTCTTCTTTCAACGGAGTAGATTTTTACATCAGGAATGAAATTATTCGCTTCGTTTTAAAGTTGTTTTTCACTTTTTATTGATGATTATACTGGTACATGGATGCTGGTTTGTAAACACTGCCTTCATCTTACAAAGAGTAAAATCTTATTCTGAGGTCCTGCTTGTTGACAAGTTTTGAAATCGCGCCAAAGTCGCGCCAAGAGCGCAGTTTTCAAACCTTAAGCCAAATTAACAGGAAACCAGATCGTGTGATGGAAGAACGAGAATTAAACAGTCTATGATGCAAAGAACAACATTATGTAAAAAACTGAAATTTAAAAAAAAAAGTACATTAAGAAATAATAATAAAAACACGTTATTGTAAAGGGACGTTTTGAAAAAAAATTTATTCCACCCTCTTTAGATCCCTCCTAGCACCCAATCCCTATTAACAGGAATTCCTCTTCCATACTTCTTTTAAAGTCAGGTATCTAAATATTGTGTTTTAAGCTGCTGTGTGGAAGACGAATTCAGAGAAATTCGTTCTTAGAGGTTCTCTACTCAACAAAAGAAACATACCTCCCAAATTTTAATCTAAGTCTAAAGTTCAAAAACGAGAATTTTGGGCAATAATGTTTCCGCGATCCTTCTTGGGATTCTATTTCCGTAAAAACCGTTTTTAATGAATCCCTATCCAACATAACAATCACACAAGCCCATTTTTATGTCTTTTGTGGGATAGTTCAAAAACCAGAGTACTTTTTTTTTATCTATTACGTCCCCGCAACTTTCCCTCCCCTCCCCGTCTGGTCTATTTCGGTGAAACTAGTTCTCAGCAAATTTCTACTTAACAAAACAAACATGCGGGCCAAACTTCAAGTATATAGGTCTAATAATTCCGAAAACTGCATTATAATTGAGTGAATTGCTTTTCTTCAATGTATATTGTTACGTAGATCGTGGTTCAAGGATTTCATGCTATCAGTCTCAAAGAGCAAGGTAGTTCTTCGGGAGCGATGGAAATTTTACTGTCGGAAAACAATCCTTAAAATAAAGAATACAACAGCAAATTTCGCAAAAAAAAAAAGGAAGAAAAAAAAAAGGAAGAAGTCTTAACATCTTTTACTGTGTTCAGACACAACTATCTGTGTTTTAAAAAACAAATTTGTTGAAGATTATTCGCAAACACTCGCTCTTCCTACTCAACAACCGAAGTAATAAATAATCACTGGTTGACTCTTCAACGGTCAAGACAATAGTACCTAGTATCGACTACCTATTTCTTATTTATAGCCTTCACGAAATTTTTTCGAAAAATACGCGAACGTCATGATCGTGATATTAGTAGATTTCACCAGTAATTTCCAGAAGCAACCATATGATCGCCAACTCATAAAAGTGGTTGCCAAAAATGATGCCAACTTGGCTCTATCCCAAGATTTCCCCAACTTTACATTGAATCACCATTATAATATAAGGAACGTCGTTTTTTGCAAATATTACAATTTTGGCAAAAAATAAATACAACAGAGAGTAATATTAAAGTACTATATAACCAGATATGAAGGCTCTCCGTTGCCGAGTGGTAGTGTATCCCGCTTCCACACCACAGGTTCGAGGTTCTATCCTCGGGCTGAGCAAGATCAACTCAGCCTTTCATCCCTCCTGTGGTGGGTCGATAAATGAGTACCAAGCTTGTTTGGGGGACTTAAGCACTGGGGGTCTCGCTTCAGACTGACCTCCTGATCGGGATATCTGCTCATGCACCTCAGCGCCCAATGATCACGTATACTGGGATGGGCACAGTAGGCCTTGGCCCTCATGAGATTTGCGCCACTGAGTTTGAGTTTATACCCAGATATAAATTATTTACACTGTTTTATGTAGTCATTACACAAAATTCGTAACAATATATGTATACAGATAATTTTAAGGTATCTAAATACATATGAAACATATACGCGCAATCTACAATTTTTACATCACTTATAATGTGAAGGTATTTTTAATTATAAATCTTTTAACGTTTATTGTAGGTGAAATCTATTTAAGCTTAAATACTGAATGTTGGCGTATTGTGGAAGTTTTGGAGAATGGGGTACCTGTTCGATTTCGTCCTCGTCAACAACCTTGGTTCAAAGCTACAAGGTCTACCGTCAATATCTCTCGTGTTGATTTATATTGTTATGTTAATTAAGAATCCATTTACCTACCATATATCTAAATGTGCAAACTTTAATACAAAATTTTCGAGGCTAAGCATAGGGTTGCGACTAACATTTTGAGAGAGAGTAAAGCTGATTATGCTACAGTTTCACAACATTTATTTTTAAATTAAATGAAGAAAATCCTCTGGTGAAAAATATTATTCTGTTTCTATTTCTGAGATACCTTTTATGCAAAAATAAAATATTTAAAATAATCTAATACAATTTTTATATGTTCATATATTAACCCAAACAATAGCGAATATAATATATTTTGACCTAGGAAATATCTTGCGCTGCAACAAAATCTTTTATTATCAAATTTCTTTCATGAGAGAAATTTATTACAGTTTTTGATTCATGTGCATTGTCAAATGTTTGTTCTTCCAATCTTTCATTTTTTATTCAACTTTGCTCGAATGTAAACAAAAGATAATATTTTTCTACTTTGTTGCAGCCGGAAAATTTTGCAATATTTTTCTATATTTTTTCTAAATTTTTTTTATCTGTACAAGCGTTTGCATCCTTTTACTTAAGTAAATATCTCAGTAATACATGTTGTAACTATCAACTACTTCGCGACAGATATAAAAAAAAAACATCTACTTATCCTTTTTTTTTCGAGTTGGAACTTATTCAACTCTTTATATATATGTAATTTATATAAACTTCACAATTTTTTCAAAAGTAAAACTATACACACAACTAGAGTATAATTTAGTCGATTTAAATTTATTTAATTCTGGAGCTATAGACCTAATGAGACCGGCCTCGTATATTCTAACATAAAGATTGGCGAGCTACAAACCGCAGGCTAATAGCCATAGAATTATAGGTTTTATCCGACTCCCAGTAGATTTTGACACTATGGTGAAATAATTTTCAATTTCAATGTTTTTAAAAACAAGTAACATAAAAAATTTTAAGTAAATTTCTACTTTGAACGGTTGAATAGAAAGTATTTTATTAACGATTGAAAATTTTAACAAGATATATATATATATATATATAGGAATAAAGTAAACTAATAGTAGGAATTGAAAAAAGAGCATGATTTGTCTGCATTGTTGTAAAAATGCACAAATGGTTAGGCTAGTTTGTCTGAGTAACCAGTTTTCGGCGCCAGCTTTAAATTAACTTTTAAATTAATTATTGAAAACTGATAATTTAATTAAATTAATGAATTAATAACAGGATATAGCAGTCAAACCTCTATATAATGAAATCGCTAAATCATGAAAAAAAGTTCGTTTTATGGAAAATTCGTTATACAAATGTTCATCTTTTAATATACTTCATAAACGACATTAAAAAAATTTTAAATTCATAAAACCATATATTAAAAAAGTAATTTTTCACACCTTTTTCTAAATTAATATATGTTTATTTTATATATCTTACCCATCAAGAAAGAAAGAAAAAACTGCAAGGAAAACAAGAAAAAAGAATGTAGAAGAATTCATTGTATTTTCAATATTAAGAAAATAATTTTATGCTAAAATTAATGAATATTAAGGACATATTATAATTTAAAGCATACAAGTAATATTAAACATACATTATTTTATAATCAGAACATGGGGACATAGGACAACTCTACTGAGGGTGAAAGAGGATATCGAAAGTGTTTCTAGTGAACTAGGCAATGGGAGTTAAAGGTTGCACTTGGATGAAACGTCCAGAACTCTGTTGCTCTTGGCAAGTTAAGATCTAATAAAACCAATTCAAGATTTATGATCACCATAAGAGAGAATAAATTAAAATTTTTTCAGAAATACTTTTAAAAAAGGGAGAACAAAAATTGAATCACAAAAGAAAAAGTTCGTTACATAGAAAATGCACTTCGCTACAGAGAGGTTATTTTACGAAGAAAATCGTGAAATATTCCAGGAAAAAGTTCACTATATAGAAAAATTTGCGATTTTGAGGTTCGTTGTATAGAGGTTCGACGGTATATATATATATATATATATATATATATAGGAGAGAGAAATAAAAGTAGGAATTGAAAAATAGCTTAAAAATGTGTTCCATTATTGGTATATGTGCAAAAATTTCATAGAAGTATCAGCGTTCTTTGTTTAAACAATATACACTACTGTCTGTCACTATTGTTAGAGAAACAAGATTTCAAACTATATATAAATGGAAAGTTAAGCAAAGAATTTCTTATTCGTATTTGAATGTTGGCTATTTCCGAAAATTTCGTGTAATAGAAGGAGAAAGGAATAACAGCCAATGCAGAAATTTGTCAGCGGCAGTTTCAGGGACTATCGAGATTGGTCACAGATTTGTAATTGTCATTTCATGAATTTGATCTTAGTGGCGAAGACCCACAATTCAGAGGGACTAAGGCTCGTTAAATCAATCAGAGAGCTAAAAGTTCTCATATTCTTGTGGTGTGAACGTTTAAGAGAAAATGCCAGTTCAAGTACCATCGTCACTGTGTAACGGGTTTTGTTCGGGCTTCTACTAATCTTCTTGGTGAAAATATTCTTTAATTGTGATATTACTTTAAAAACCGCCTTCCGTAGAGAGAACTTGATTTAGGCAATTAGGCAAATGAAAACTCTATTGAAGTGCCAGTCGTTGAGTAGGCTAGGTAATGGTTAAGAGTTGATCGTAAGCTGAAATTCAAGCGTTAGCGACTGGTGTTCGCGCGTCGTCAGATTAATACTAGAAAGAGAATCTACGGGAATAGTGGAAGGTATCAACCTTGCAGCTGAACAAGCTAGCACGTTGAAGTTTAATAAAGATAAGTTTACAAAAAGTTTAATAAAGATAAGTTTACAAAAAGTTTAATAAAGAAAATTACATAATTTTGATTTATAAATTCGGGTTAAGAATTCTTATTGTTCCTTGGGTTTAATTATTAAAGTGCATTCATAAAGTGTTAAAAGTTGAATAAAATTAGTTATTCTAAGATAATGTCTGTTTCTACCTCAAACCCTCTCATACCTGCGACATCCGGGCACGACAGTTGGATCGTGGC
>BMAV01021357.1:0-26379 GCA_019973955.1 Trichonephila inaurata madagascariensis | reverse complement strand
CGGGGTGGTAAGAGTATTAGAAAAGAAAGTGTAAGTCTCCATTCGTTATGACTTAACAAAAATAAATTACATTGGCCCACCAAAAGTTTTATTTTCTCTAATACACACCTAAAAAGGTTTTTTTTTTTTCATTATTCTAAACCATTGTTTTTCAAATTGTGGGGTGCGCCTCCTTGAGGGCGTGATAACTCTACGAGGTGGGTACGAACATATTGAAAAGTGAAAAATAAAAGATTAGTTAAAAAATTATTAATTTACTGAAAGTAAACATCCAAAATATATTCTGACATAATAAAAAATAAAATACACATTTACACAGATATAATACACTTATATATGTATTTTATAATTAATTTAAGCAAACTAAGTTAAGAACAAGTTTAGTAAATACCAGTGACCCAATTGGCTTGTCATATATAAAATTGTATGCAGAAATTAACACTTATCTTGTTGATATTTGTACAGCTTATAATTAATTCCTCAAGTGCAAATTAAAAGTTATGCCATTCGCCTTCCAATGCCACCGTTTTTCTATGTAGTCGCACGTATGTGATGTATTGGGGAGGGGGAAGAAAAAGAATAAGAAATAAGCAAGTTCTTTGAATTAAGTAAATTTTTCGCAAACACTGTCAAGGTCCTTTTTTTGCTTTCTAAAGAATTCGGAATAATTTAACGGATAGCAGTGAGCAGAAAAGATAGTTTTTCGGGAAGATGTATATATACGTCCTGGGCAACTAACGCTTTGGCTGAGCGAGACGTTTATATACGATGGTAGCACTCAAGAAGTTAAAGTCGTATTGTTGCTTTAGTGTCAAAGAATAGTATTGTTGAATTGAAGGCATTGTTATTGTATAGAAGGCGGTGGGGTGAGGAAAATTATGATTGAGCATTAGATCACAATTATTACAAGTTTGAGAAGCACTGTTCTAAACTATTATCAGATGGCGAGGACATCATTTGAAACGGTATCTCGTTATCCAAATTTCCCTGCCACATCACTTGAAGACTTGAAGTTTCCCTAAAGTTCAGCTTATAAATTATTTAGTACAATTATCTCTGATGAAATAAGAATTTGAACCTAACATTCATTTTAAACCTTACAGCAGAACTTCTCAAACTTTCAATACTTGCGACCCAATATTCAATCACAATTTTCATCGCGCCCCCCTCCATACAATAACAATCTATTGAATTCTATAATACTGTACTTTGACACGCTACAGCTACAATACCGCTTTAAACTTTTGAGTGCCACGGGCGTATGTAAATGTCTCGCTCAACCAAAGCATTAATTGCCCCTGACGTATATATACGTCTTTCCGAAGAACTATCTTTTCTGTGCACTGCTATCCATAAACTTATTCTTTAGTCTTTGGAATGCAATATTAGGACCGTGACATGTTTGCGAAAGATTTACTTATTTAAGAAAATTTGTTTATTTATACCTTTTCTTCCTACCCCCCAATGCATCACATACACGCACCTACGTGAAAAACGGAGGCATTGGGGAGCGAATCGCGTAGCCCTTAATCGGAAGTTAAAGCATTAATTATAAACCGTACAAATGATCGAGATAAGAGTTAATTTTGTATAAAACTTTATATATGACAAGCCCATGGGGTCACAGGTAATTATTAAACTTGTATTGTTAAATTAATTATAAAATATATTGTGTAGTACTGATACATTTATAAGTACATTACATCAGTGTAAATGTGTATTTTATTTTTTATTATGTAAAAATGTATTTTGTTTGTTTGCTTTCAGTAAATTAACTTTTTAAATAATCTTTTGTTTTTGATTTTTCAATATGCTGACGCCCCCTTTGTAGTGTTATCACGCCTCTATAGGGGGCGGGCCCCACAGTTTGAGAAACACTGCCTTACAGACCATGAATATTTTTAGAAAATAGAAAGTGCAGCGATAGAACTCGCTTATTTTCCTTAGCAGGGTAAGACAACAGAGTTGAGCTTACATTTTTAACCTCTTGCGTATTAAGAGAAGAAAAATATTAACAAGAATGATTATAGGATTCAAAATGTAATAGACTGCTATAACTTGTTATATCTTTGACGATTAGGCTTAATGCTTGGTATAAATCACTGACATTATGTTAATTTGTGAATTCCAAAATTTTTATTCTTTACACAGAACAAAATACTATGTGATTTTTATAGAAATTATTCAAAATTTTCTTAGGAAAAATAAAAGTATACCTTTTTTCTATAAATAATAAATATTTAAAGAAAGTGTTTATTATCATTTCGTAAAAAAGCAAGATGATTCGAAACAATTTAATACCTTTTAAGTTTGAGATTCTTGCAGACTCTTTAATTACTTCTCATCTAATAAGCCTTCTTTTGATTATATTAAGTGTAACAAATCTAGCAACAATAAATTTTAATAATAAAACAACAATAATTTTCTAGCTATTTATGGTTTTTTTTCTCAAATACGAAAACGAAATATTTTGACTACTATAATTTATAAATATAAGAATTCTTATACGATAGTATCTGTCACATTATAAAATCCAAGAACATTAAATAATTACTTAACAAGTAGTTGATATATTTTATTAGAGTATATTTCAATAATATTCTTTTCTTAACAGCCATTAAAAAGTTATATAATTTTACATTATACAACCATAATTATTGTATTTCCCCTTTTTTTTATTTAATGTATTTCAATGAAGACTTTAAAAAAACTTACCCAACTGAATATCAAAAATAACTTCTAATCGCAGTTTCAGTTTTAAAATTTTTAAATAAAGTGTATTTCGAAAAGTTCCTCTTATCTTTTCTTAAGTATTTTTAGACAGAAAATGTATAATCTTTTGTGTGCTCTAATTTTTAAAATCCTCTTATGTTTGAAGATATTATCATATTCATATTGCACAATAACTATTAACTCCTAAAGAAACTTTTTTACTTAAAAGATTTACCAATTCTGCTTACTAATTTTCTTAAATCTTAAAAAAAATTACTCTTTTATTCTTAGTGAGAAGTTTATTTTTGTTGTGAAATCACATTCAAGTGAGTTTATACTCATGGAAGGAAAAAATTCTCTTGATTGTTAAAGCGATATTTCGAATGCATACGAATAGTAAAGTTGGTTTTTAAGCAAAGCTTTATCGATAAAATTGTTTACATTTTAAATCGCAATTTTAAATAAAATAGAATTCTCTTCGACTTATTGAAACTTTAAGAATACCGATTGGTTGATTTCCTACGACAGTACAATGTCCACCTAGTGGTAGTAGTAGTAGTAGTTTACAAAAATCGTTTGCTTGCTTTTTTTAGTTATTTAACTACAAATTATTCTTCAGTCTTTTATTGTTTTTGGAATCTGAGTTTTGTGAAAAAAAATTTAGTATTACTCTATTTATATGTATTTGGGAAATTGGGAATTCAAAGCTTTAAAAATTTATTTAGTTTAATAATTTTTTTGGCTTGTTTCCTCAGTAAAGCTACATTCAAATTATTTTGTAGCTTAATAGATTTGATTTTTTAATTTTTCATTTTTGTGCTCTGATTTTATAACTTCAGTTTTCTTTGCTTACGTTATTTTACTACTTTGGTTTTATTAATAAATTATTTAATTTTGTGATGTAGTAGTTTAGCTTTGTAACTTAATTGTTTGATTTTGTTGTTTCATTTGTTTCTTAACATTTACTTTATTTTATTTTACTTACTTCTCTGTTCCGTGATCTTTACGGTCATGAGAATTATTTCCTCTGTGTTCAATAAATAAAAAAAATGTTCTTAACTTTTTACTTCATCAATGTGAATATTTGAAACATGAAATGTTCATCTTCTATAAATTGTTGAAGGATTTTAGCATAGATTAAAGTTTAATTAAATCCCTAATAGAGGACAATATAGAATCTTTTTTTATATATATCAATAACATTTATTCTCGTATTTTTATGTTCCTTAACTATTTTTTTAAACTTTTTATCAGTTTTTGATTTAAGTATTTTGCCTTTTCCCCTTATTCGAAATAATTTAATTTTTCAAGCAACTCGTAGCTAATTAGTAACGTATTCATTAATATCCGCTCTTCATAGTGCCGGGTGTATTAGATAAGTGAACGTATTAAGAATTTTATTTCTTAAAATGAATCTCTATCACCATTGGATTCCTTGAAAGACTGTATGCCCATTCTAATCTAAGAAAAACATTCTTAAAAGCACCCATCTTTACATCCCCTTATCATTAAATTTTAAACATAATTATTGGATATAAACATGTTCACACACATTTGAAAATCACTGGTATTTATAAACTGATACATAAGTAATCAGATCATTAAATAGAACTGTAATTTTAAGTGATTTGTAAGTTTTCATATAATCTAGGCAATGATGAATTTAAATTTTTTAATGAATTAGAAACCATAATCTTGGTTTCAAATTTTATTGGTACCGATGTTGATTCTAGGTTTCTGGATTAACTTAGAAACTATTATTTAGGTTTCGCGCGTAGAATGTAAATAACGATGAATCTACTCGTAAATTTCGAGATGAATCTAGAAAAAAATGCAAGTAATATAAATTTTTTCTTAAAAGTCAATTCCTACTTTGGTCAACAACAACAAAAAATATTTTAGTTACTTTTTATTAAATAATTACTATTAATAAAAATATGTGTATATGACAGAACCATAAAAATGTAGGAAAATAGAAAGCGAATTTCCTTACAATTTTCCATACCTGGTAGTTGGATAATCAATGTATACTGTCGTCATCTATTGCTTTCATCTGGAACAAATTTAATTTTTTCTCACACATAAAACTAAAATTAATTAATTAAATTTAATTAATGAATTAATATTTGAAAAATTCTGTATTAACATCAAGTGTCGTTCATCCACTACAAGTTTAAAAAATGTATTTGAACTTGAGTGGATGAATAAAAAGTATTTTATTAACGATTGAAAATTTGAAAACGATATATAAATAAATATAAATATGTGTGAACTAATGTTAGGAATTGAGTAATCTACATTTAAAACAAGCCTAAGAAATGATGTATCTAGAAACGATGACCTATGTTCTTAAAAGGAATGTATCTAGGTTTCTAGAAGAATCAAGAAACTATAGTTAAGGTTTCATAGACTTTAGATATGATATGGATTTACGCTTTAACTAAGGTATCCCACTACATTCGAAACCGTGATTTAGGAAAAGTGTATAAATGAATCATGTTTTTGTTATTTACGGTTACCTAATTTAGAAAATACATATAAAATTGTCTTAAGAATATTATTACAATAAAAAGTTTTTAAATTCAATTTTTTAAGCAAAACGAAGAAAAAATTACATATCTTCAAAACGTACTCCTTTTATGAGAAATACTTCTACAATAATATTTTACCGAAACAGAGAGCTTGGACCTCTACATAGTGCCTGAACTAGAATTTTTTTAAGAAAATCATGTTATTTTCAGAGATACGACCAACTGAAATAATAGCCGGCGTTTTATGGTAAAATTTCTATATTCTGAAAAATTAAAATATATGTAAATAGACTTCTGTATTCGTATATCAAAAAACTTTGTTCAGCTTATGTACAGACGTCTTAGCTATACATAGAAAAACTATTATTATTATAGAAGCATTTTTCTTAAGGTATCCGACTACGTTCGGAATCGTGATTTTGCAAAAGCGTATAAATGGGTAATATGTATGATATTTAGTGTCACTTAGATTAGAAAATGTATATAAAATTGCTTTAAGAATAGTATTACAATAAAAAATATTTAAGTGTAATATTTTGCCAAAAATGAACATAGAATGGCCTATTTTCAAAATGTTCTCCTTTTGTGAAAAATGCTTCTATTATAATATTTTGCTTGTATATAGCTCAGACCTCTGTACAGAGGCTCAACTAGAATTTTCGAAATATATAACTTAGAAGTGGGGTTCTCCATGTTATACGACAACAGAGGGGAGAAAGTTTAAGAAAAAAATTGAAAATAATGTGAATTTTTGAAAAATCGTAGTTGATCCTCTGTACAGAGGTCTGATCTATATACAGGCACAATATTATTATAAAAGAAGCATTTTTCACAAAAGGAGTACATTTTGAAAAAAGGTTATTCTAAGTTAATTTTTTGCCGAAATATTATATATAAATAATTTTTTTGTCAAAATGTCCTTAAAACAATTTTATACATGTATTCTAATCTAAGTGAACACTAAATATCATGAAAATTATCCATTTATGCGCCTTTTTAAAATCACGGTTCCGAACGTAGTCGGATACCTTAAGTAAGTCTTCGACTAATGTTAAAGAATAGGACCGTAATTCGGAATATTTTTTCAGATATAAAAGTACTCAAACATTAATATTATATTCTGACTCATTAACCAGTGAAGAATCACTTATTTTATCATACTAATTTTTATCTGAGTTGACACATGATTTCTTTTATAAGATGTGTTTCGCATTTTTTCTCCTATACCGTAATGCTAAATGAGCTATCCCTTTACATATTAAAAGGAAAAACTGATTATTTATGAAATATTTTGAAATTTTAAAAATACTATATTATTAACAAATGCACGAGTTACAATGTCACAATTTTTTATAAAAATTGAGGCATTTTTTTCTGTCCTAAAATTGTTCACCGCGTTAAGTACACACTGTCGTACATATGACGAAAACAGCCATAAAAGGAAAATGTTTTAAATGTATGTCATTTTTTACCAAAGAATTGCGTTCAAAAAACTTTTTACTGTAATATTCTTGAAACAATTTTGTCTGCATACTGTAATTCAGTTGACTCTAAGTGTCAAAAACATTACTCTTTTAAATTCCTTTTCAAAATCACATTTCCAAGCTTACACTTCATGTAAGGTAATAGGGGTGGTTGGAAGTTATGTAGTCTACATACCTAAAAATAATATCAAAGATCATAACGTAAAACACCTGTGAACTTATGAATTTTAAATATAAATGTCCTTATCTAACATGACTCTATACTAATGAGATTATCCATTAGAAAGGGGAAAAGATAAATTTCAGAAAAAAAGTTTTAATTCAATCCAAACCTCAAATAACGATTAAATATTGGAAAGTAATAGTAGTTAATATTCCGTTTTGTAATCATGTGATATCTTTTAATCTAAATAATTTAATATAGGTTATATGATACGTACTGAAAGAGAAAAAGAGAAAATAATTAGTGATTCCCATTATAAATATTTTGAGCAATAATTCTGCATTAAGTAAACCTTTTCTTTAGAATAAGCAATACGGCAAAAAATATGTCTAAAAGAATTTACTTTTTTCTTATCTCAAAAAGTTTATTTAACAGTTTTAAAAGTTGGTTTCTATTAGAACAACTTCTATAAATAAATTCGTAAGTAGAATGGTATTTAAATAGTGTAAGTGGTGTGCAGAATATTTCAATAAAAGTTAGATAATTTTAATATACGAAAGACTTTTTTTTTATGAAGCGTACTTGATTTGACTTGTCAAGTAAAACTGTTCCCAATAAAAAAATTATAAATATTTATGCGCATTATTTTCAGACAGAGTAATTTTAAAATATAGTTCGGTGATTTATTTATTTTTATTAATTTAATTTGTTTTATGGATTAGTTCTTACACATGCCAGTAAATTTCTATGTACTACCCTACTTCACGTGAATATTTAAACATAAATGTATACATTATTTTAATGAAAGGTTATTTGAAATATACAAATACTCTGAAAAATATATATTTCTTACAGGACCATATGTCAAGATTTTTTTACCGTACTTGTTTACGTGTCATTTAAGTTCTATCTAAATATTTTCCTTATAGAATTCAGATATTCTATTTCGTATTCCTTCAGAAAGGAAACATATTTTACTTTTTAAATCTTATGCTCAGTCGTTTAGATTCTTTCTGCTTAAAATTCTTTTTTTAATATTCACGCAAACAATATATCTATATATCACATACATAAATATTATACTATAATACCATTATTTCTAGAAATAAGATCGGAAAATGTTGAAGTAGTTTCGTATATTCTAAATATCTTTATACAATTCACTGAAGCGTGTTTGTAAACATTAAACCCTTTTGTTTATAATAAAGTTTTATGGAATATACACGGTTCAAAGTATTTTTTGACCAAAATAAATTCGGAGCAAGAAAAAAAAACACCTCAACTCCATGTCGTAGCATAGTCCACAGGAAAGGACGTCAAAAGAAAACTTCTACTTCTTCCACCAGAGGAAAGCGAACAGTGGGGGTGTTTTTAAGAACATTGATGCGTTTCCGATACCCCATAGTATCCCCCTTTCCATCCAGGCCTGACTGAAAAATGGAGAGGGGGAAAAGAAAATAAATTTTTGAAGAGTTTAGAGGGAGAGGGGGAATGCCATGATGATGAATGAAAAAGAAAACCCCTCAAAAAAAGCAACTCCAGCGTCGCATTTTATACAAACGGTACAACTCGGGTGATGTAATTCCTGAGGGGTATGAGGGTGGGCAGTTGTTTTCATTGTTGGTGGTATTCTTTTTATTGTTTTTTTTTCCACTTCTCTTTGGGAACCTTATGATCGATGTTAATAAGGTGCGTTTCCTTTGTCAGAAGTAATTCAATTCTTTCTCTCCTATTTTTTTTCTTAATTTTTCTTTCTTTTTTTTCTTTTCCCCCTTCCTATACGCTTCTGATGAAACTTTTCCTCCTTTAAACTCTAAAACTTAAAGTGAAGTGTGGATGGAGGAGAGAGTATAGTGAAGAGAAAACGACGAAATTGAAATTCTAAGGCTGAATCTCCTACCTCCATTGTTAAAAGTTATCGATACCCTCTCCTCACCCTTTTTTCCCCCTTTTTTGGAGTTGTTATTGTTTGGCTATATTCTATTTTATATATATAGGTAAACTTTGAGTTTGCTGATATAAACAGCGACTGAAATGACTTATTGGATTAAGTTTTGGCAATTTAAAGTGTAAAAAAAAAGTGTTGGAATTCCACCAGATCCATATTTGGAAAGCCAATGGCAAATAAATTCTTCCATTATGCTTTTTGGCGAAGAAAGGCCTTTTATAATTGGGCAATACAAATGCTACTTTTGAGGAAAACTCATTAAAATTGATGGCGGTTATGGTATAGGGAATTTTTGTTTCCAACTTTTCTTTCTTTTTATTTGTTCTGTAAGTCCATGAGTGACCCCATCTCCCAACAAAGCAGTGTTTATTAGTGGCAACGTAATTTACTTTAATGAAGGAAGGTTTAGTTCAGTTTTATTTTACCAAAACACGCTTACTTAAAAAAATGATAGTAGCGAAATGCATTAACTATTCCATATTTATTTGAAGTAAAAGAAGGAGAATTTTTATTGACGATAAAAAAATTTTCCAATTATATTAAATTACATTGTATTTCACACGAATGTATATTCATATTAACGTTTATGAGTTCTATTGTGTACCGCAACAATAATGATACGAAAATTTCGGACTCTGTTTCACTGCCGAAATCATCTTGCGGCCGGAAAGATCGTTTGGAAGGGGAAAATGAGACTACTTTTTCAGTAAAAACAAATGAACAAACTGATTTTGGCAATAAATTTGGTGATAAATTGAGTTGCCAAATGTTTCCAAGTAGACAAATTTGGCGATGAATTGACGTTTCCAAAAAATCCAACAGATTCTTGGTGGCGCTATTTGTACAGAAAGTCTTTGAAGGGGTTCTAGAAGGTTCTTCAAGGCCTATATAAGGACGATGAGTTAATTCTACGTGTATTTTTTGCTGATTAAATCTTGTAACTACTGGGTTCTAATTACTGGATTATAATTACGACTTACTCAGAAAGAAACTTCCTCTGTTGCGTGGATCTTTCCTACATTTGAAATTATTAACTATATGTAACAATACTTCTAAATTTGCAGAACAATCTTTTAGTTTATCATCTATTTCTTTTTTCAAAGCGTTAAGCTCCTTTTTTTTACCATGCTTATATATACCACTGGCTCTTCAATTTTTCGGGGTGATGACCCCATTTATTGTACAAAATTTTGTGTGATCCCATAAGACTTGCGCAAAGTTTACACACGCTTGGGTACTTCCATATGTGTTTTTTATTTGTAGAATATTATTTTTTTACAGTAATAAACACCCGCAATAAGATTTTACCTTAAGGTATCCGGCTACCCTAAAATCATGATTTTTTTTTAAAAAACGGACAAATTTTTTTTATGATTTTATTTTATAGACCAACTTATTAAATTCATAAAAATACCAAGGTTTTTCTTTTCCATTCACTAGAGAAAAACTACAGGTGTTTCAGTAAAAGCAAATGCCATAACTTTACATAAGATGTCAAACTTTAGAAGGCGTTCTACTCGAAATGTGTTTTTTTTTCAAAAAACTCAAAGAGGGACAGCGATTGATCAAGAAGTTCTTAAAATAGTTTGCTGAAATTTTGTGTGTATGTTCTGTATAACAGAAGTGTTTTAACCTTCAGATTTACCAATCACTGTTTTATTACAAAATTTACAGTTCGTTATGTACATATAATCACTGTTCTTTTAAGCAATTTCATTTAACAACCAAGAGATAAAGTGCTCTAGTTTTTGTAAGAATTAAAATATCTCTTATCCTAAAGATTACTTCAAAAAGGAATAGCAAAGTAATACATCCAAATTGAAAAATTGAGAATTTGTTCATTTACTATTTGTACAGAGCGGGCCCCGTATATGTAATATTTTGTCCATTTTTACCCATTTTTTTTCCCATTTTAGTAGTAACAATTTATTTTTAAATTCTTAATTTTAGTCCTTTTTTCTTAAAATGTACTAAATAAATCTAAACACCACAAAAAATCTCCATATATCCATTATTTAAAAAAAAAGTTGTCGCAAATAGTCGGATACCTTAAATATAACAATATAGAAATTTTATAGGCAAAAAATAAAATAAAACATTATACAGTGTAATTGCACGGTAAATTATACATAAACTATAATCTGTTTATTAAGTGTAGTAATTCTGAGATCATCCCCTTTTTTTAACAACGGCATATGCAAGATTTACGCATCAATGGGAAAGATGTGCTTGATTATTTTTAATTATGTTATTGAATCTTATAGAAAAATAGGCGACACCGCTAGACGAAGTATTTCCTAAGTATTTAGATTTTATCGATACTTTGATTTTATGGTTGTTAAAGACAAAAATGTTATTTCGCATAAATAAGTTGTAAGGAAAGCTAGAAGATATTGTATTGCAGTTTCAAAAATCGTCGTAAATTCTTTTGAAACTCCTCTGGCTAAAAATCGTCTAAGGACTTCGTATTAAAATTAATTCGTAACCATTATTCTGTTGATAATCTGTCGTGATTTTAAATTCACATGAGTGATATTCTCAGCAGAATTTCCTATAAGAATCTAAATAAACAATGAAATTATTATTAATGGTGAATAAGTTATTTTATGCAAAAATATTGATAAAAAATTCCAACATTTCTGGCGACCTCAGCTACAAGTCACACGACCTCATTGGGACTTGCAATCCCCAATTTAAGAAGCGCAGATACATACTATGATAATCATATGCTTTAAAATTATTTAAAAAATGTATAGTTGTTCAATTTAGATATTTAACTATTTAATATAATAGCTTGGTATTGTGAATTATTTAATGAAAATCAGTTTATTATGTGATCTTATTGCATTTAGTATTAATAAATTTCTTTTTTAATGTACAGATATTTCAGCTAGGCAATGCATGCAATACGTTGCTTTTTAAACTTTCAATATTTGTGACCCAATTTTCAATCATAATTTTCCTCGTACCCCTTCATACAATAACAGTGTAATGAATTCAATAATAATATACTTTGACGCAAAAGCTGCAATACGACTTAAATTATAAACCTTACAAATTATCAAGATAAGTATTAAATTTTGTATGTAATTTTATACATGAGAAGTCCATGGGATCACTGGTAATTTTTAAACTTTTCTTAACTTAGTATTGTTAAATTAATTATCAAATGCTTTGTGCAGTACTGATACATTGATAAGTGTATTACGTTAGTGCAATTGTATATTTTCCTTTTTTTACGTCAAAACGTATTTTGCTTAGCTTCTTTTCAGTATAAATTAGTATTTTTTTAAAAAATAATATTTTGTTTTCGACATGCTTGCGACCCCTATGTAGGATTATCATGCCCCCCTAAGGCAGTGGGCCCCATAGTTTGAGAAACGCAGATGTGATATGTAATTCAATTTATATGTATAAAATTCCACTCCTATAATTTTTCTTTGTATTCATTTTCTAATGGTTGGCTTAGAAAACATTGTTTATTTTAACTAAAGAAACCGGTAAAGGTGAAATGAGATAATAAAGTTCCTTTTGGGTTATCAAGTTAATTTTCCTTACCAGCCTTTTCTCTTTAACCCTTTATCTACCGATGGTACTTATAAGTACCACTCACTTTAAAGTAACATAGAATAACCGTTTTTACGATTACTCAGACGATACTTAACAGGAATATTTTTGTAAATCCACTCTTCCAAGATATATGGCAGCGTGGGTTCTATGATGAGTATGTTAGACGGGAAGACGAATAGTTTTATAGCAGATTTTTGCGTTTTCAGCGGATTGCGAAAATTGTCATTTCTGTTCCAAAAAAATAGTTAATGTCAAAAGGTGTCTTATTTATTTATTTTTTGCATGTTAATGAAGACCTTAGGAAACGATTTGACTATTTATTTTAAGTGAACAGTGTATATAATTGGTTTTGCAGTTGAATATATTTAATAAATTAATTATATATAGCTCTAACGGATTAAATTTCCCAAAGTTGAGTAATTTGTTTATGTACATCCCTTAATTTTCAACGTAGTGATTCAAAAAAAAAATATTGCATGAAAAAAAAACTGCAGTAAATTATAATGCGGCAGATAAAGAGTTAAATAAAAATAGCCGCTTTTTGACAAGTTTCTTTCTATCTTGGCTGTTGAATAAGGCTTATGAATTACTCCTAAAGATCAAGGACTAAGGACATAATTCTGAAAAATTATGATTAAGAAATGAAGGGAATTCAGTGATTGCTTATATTTTAGTCATAGAGGAGAAATAATAATTACGTTATTAATTTCTTTTATTCTTACTTCATTAATGGTTACAAGCATCATCACTTAATCGAGTAAACTGAAACAAAATACTTACTTGTTTCAAATCTAACTATTTTTTCCTTCAATATTTGTTTCTTCAAAATATACTGGGCTTTCTCGACTTAAGGTATCCGATTACGTTCGGAACAGTGATTTTGCATAAACGTGTAAATGGATACATGTATAAAATTGTTTTAAGAATATTTTAACAAAAAAAAATTATTTAAATACAATATTTCAGTAAAAAATTAACTTAGAATAACCTTTCTTCAAAATGTTCTCCTTTGGGAAAAATGCTTCTATTATAATAATATTTTGCCTGTATATAGCTCAGACCTCTGTACAGAGGCTCAACAATGATTTTTGAAAAATTCACATTGTTTTCAGAGTTACAACCCATTAAAATAATTATCGGCGTTCTTTTCTTAAAATTTCTCCCCTCTGTTGTCGTAAAACATGAATAAACCCACTTCTAAGCTATATATTTCAAAAATTCCAGTTGAGCCTCTGTACAGAGGTCTGAGCTATATACAGACAAAATATTATTATAATAGAAGCATTTTTCACAAAAAGAGAATATTTTGAAAATGGGTCATTCTATGTTCATTTTTGTCAAAAATATTGTACTTAAATAAGTTTTTATTGTAATACTATTTTTAAAGCAATTTTATATACATTTTCTAATCTAAGTGACACTATCATAAATATTATCCATTTATGCGCTTTTGCAAAATCATGGTTCCGAACGTAGTTGGATACTTTAAAGAAGTTCTTACAAAAGGTATAAGACTGCAACATCACAAGGCGCATAAATTAATAGCGGTATATATATATATATATATATATATATATATATATATATAGTCAACAAGTAAAAGCCGTGACGAGGTTGCCATGTCCATCTCAAACAACCCTCTTGTTGCTTTAGAAAGAGACATTACTCTCAAATTAAATCTAGACGCATCATTTTTTATGATCCTCCATTCCTATTGGGAATTGGGGCTATAGTGTATATTAAGAGATTTAAGTACCCGTATTTACTTAGTTTGAAAATTTTAAAAATTAAAATCAATGAGATCAAGTTATTTAATTTACTTGTTTATCTGCACAGGTAAATCCCACGACAAGCTTTTATATCATAAATTGTGTAATGACGTTATAAGTTGATAGTAAAAAAGATTTTAAAAGAAAAGTTTATTTTTTTTTTTAGTGCATTTAAATAAAAGCTTGTTTTTTAAAAAGTTTTTTTACTTTTTATTTATCGCTGGACAGGTTTCTCAGTCTGTTCATCTCATTCAAAGCAATCCTTGTTGCTATGTCGTTTGCCTGTTAATTTCGAACAGTCTAGCTCAGGGGTACTCAATTTTTTCCACCCGGGACACATACATATGATAGATAATTCACTCGAGCCGCAACAAGATTATAATTGGGGTGGGGGGATAAACACTGTAAAACCAAAACAACATCGGACGAAGAAAAATTAATTAAAACATTAAAGCTTTTTTTTTTACTTTAATATTGTATTAAATACAAAACCTCCCCCCACCGTCCAAAAATTTTTAAAATCCGTAACTTAAACCAGTTTTTTCAATCTTTGTACAGAATTTGGTTAATATTATTCTACAAACGGTAAAAAGTTTCGTGCTATTATCTTTACAAATAATTGAGTTATTAAATCTTTAATTAAAAATTTAAGTATTTTTTGAAAAATCGTAAAAAAAAAAATTTGGGGCATTTTATTTTTTAAATGACTGATTCCAAAAGAGAAAAGCATGAGTTTTTTTTTAGTGTAGAATATCGATTTATTAACACGAAAAAAAATTCATACGGAATGATTTAGAAATCATTTTCATGAAAACGCATCGATTTTGACTCATTTTAGAAAAAATCGAAAAAAAAAGGGGTATCATTATTTTGTAAAATGAGTTATACCATATCGAGGCGAAATAAATGATCTTTCAAATTCTATAATTATTTTTTGACTGAGTCTTATAGTAAGAATTAAATGGCATTTTAAAAAACGTTGAAAAAAATCGGAATTTCTTTAAGTTGAATCCAAAGAGTCGCTCGGCGGGATAAAAAGTGAACAGGGGTAAGACAATTATGCGTTTTAAGGTTTTTAATTAATATCTTTTTAAATTAATTGCAATATCGAAATATAAATGGTCAAAACATGTATTATCCTCCAAATTAAACGTGTATACAAAACTTTAGCTCAGTCGGTTAAAGACATCAGCTTCAAATTCAAGTTGCAAGATTCCACCCGAACAAATTACATTGCAAGTTAAATAAAAGCTTGTAATAATTAGCTATGTATGAATTTAAGAACGCCTAGAGAATATATGTAAATTGAGGGATTGCTGTTTATGCTTAAAGTTAGAGCAAGCATTTTCTTCCAAGAAATGTTCTGGAGAAAATATGTGTAAAGAAATTAAATATCAGTGGTGGTTATATCAAATTTTTCATATTTTATTTCAATTTTTGAAATTAACTTTTTAATTGTTTTATTGATAATTTCAAATTGTTTTCACAATGTCTTGAGAAACTCCAGTGAAAAACAATATTTGTTTATTTCATCTTAACTGAATTGAAATGATTATAGATTGATAACATGTCTTCGATCAATAATCTTTACTCTACAAAATTGTATATTTCCCTTAAAACTCAGCATTTATGTAGAGAATGTAGTTATTTTTTCAACGGAAACAGTTTTTTGTTTTTGTTTTAAGTTTAGAAAGATTTCATCATGTCAGCAAAGCCATAAACACAATTTTTGATGCTATTTTCAAACTGAATAAACGATAAATGAATAAAAAAATATCCAATAAAAAAAGAAGGGGTGGGGGTGCTGAAAAATTTCTTGTTATAGCCATGGCGTTTTCGTGGGTTTGGTTTTTTCAGAAGTATTCTCAAATTGAATCTTTTATTCTAAAGGAAAAGTAGTAAAACCTTCTGGAAAATGTTCCAAATGTCGTTTTATTCCAGAAAATTGTTTCTGTAACTCTTTTGTCATTCGTGAAAGTTTATGTGCCATTTATGAAAGATAAAAATATATACATTATATACCCATTCTTATTTATTTAAAAAAAAATTTAGACTCATAAGTCAATGCATAGGGCGTCCGAAAAGCATGGTTACACTTCCAAAAATGAACTAAAAATAAACAAAGATATTTGCTTATGGTTTTTTTATGTTTCATAAAGAAAAGATTAAAGTTTGTTTTATGAAATGCAAACTATATGCTGCAACGTCCCCGTTTTATAACATTCTCGTTTCAAATTGGCGTCACCGGAAGACCAAGGTCAAGTTGTAGCTTGGTTTATCGAATTTAAATCTGTAACACATGTGCATCATAAGTTTCGGACTACTTATAAACAAAGTACACTTTCAAGATCTCCAGTTTATAAAAGGCATGAAAGATTTATGACCATAGAAAGCTTAATGTCAAAAACAAAATTTGTTTTCCCAGTACAGGGGGTGGAACAGGGGACGCGTGCCATTGGCACGTGACACAATATTTTGGCACGCCAGTGATCAAAAAGGTTTGATTTTATTTTAAAACTTCAAAGTTCACTATGAAGTATTAGAATAAACGCAGGATCGGGGGCGGGGCCCCTCGTTTGTTATTGTCTTGCCTTAGTTACGCGTGACTCAATTTTTTTGATGTAAGGTTTGTTTCCCATAAAAGTCAATTTAATTGACACAACTGTTTTTTTAAAGTTTATTTTGGGGTTTATATTTACGATTTTTAACTGTTATTTAATATGCCTAGTTCGGCAAAACAACAAAAAGTGCAAGATAATAAGTGCAACAGACAATTTTAAATTTGATGGACCAAGAAACATGGCATTATTCGAAAAGGCAACAAAGTAGTGTGTATTTTATGTTCTGGAGTAGTGGTATGCAGAACACCGTCTGTAAAACGGTATTTTGAAAGAAATCGCAAACACTCTTGAAAAAAAAGTGAAAACAGGAAAATAATTCTTAGAAACCGTTTGCGATGACTTAATTCACATGTACTAAAAAAAAGAAAATTTTAAATCCTATAATAAGTTATTTGTCATCCACACCCCTTCAAACAGAAAAACTAAATATTCACATAACTAAAAATTTATAACTATACAGTGAAAAAGGTATTTTTTCGTAGAAAAATAGAGTTTTGTGTTGTTGGTATGTAGTTTTATTATTTTCCCAATAATCACAATAAAATTATTTGACGGCAGTCATACTTATTAAACATTTTAAAAAAAAATGGCACGTTGATCTATAAAGGTTCGCCATCCCTGCCCCCTAGTAGAAGTTGAGAAGATATTACTTGTACAGTTTCGGTGCGTAACTCTCGACTCAGCTAATAGCACGCAGATTGAAACCGTGCAATAAGACATTGAAAAGAATCTTTTTTTTTCTTTTTGGAACAGAAAAAAGCGTAAGTAAATATCTTGGTCAGTTTATTTGTAGTTAAAATTTGAAAGTGTAGTCCTGTTTTTCGGACACCCTGTATATTGAAGTATTAAAGCAAAAAATTGTTTCCCATCCAGTTAGTGTTTTAAAGAACCCTGGAAAAACCCTTTTGAATATACAGTAAAACATGTTTTTGTGCGGTAGAAAAGGACCGCATAAAAAGAAACCGCATAAAAAATACTCGAAAATTTCATTAATATTTATACATATATCAAAGAACTTTGTCGACTTACTACAAATTTTTTTTAATGTAGCGGACCGTATAAAAAAAGTCTCATTTAGAAACTACGTCAATTATTTACGAAATTTATGAGAAAGCACTTCCATAATAGAATAAATAATTAAATTCCCCTTTAAAAATTTTAAAAAAAACATTTATTTCCCTCGTTGTATTTCATGGGGGAATTTTCAAAATGCAATACTTTTTTTTCACTCAAAATTCTTTAATCCTCGTCCCCTTTGGATGAATCAGTTAAAAAATCTCTTCCTCGCTTGAAATAAACAATTTTCTTTTGATTTATTTTTTGGCTTCAAAAAAGTGAGTGATGTTTTTTGACGAAGGTCGGTTGGTCAGCTCTTTAAACGTCACAACAACCCAAAAATGCAATGAAGCTTTTTTAAATTTTTCCCCCCTACCCGGAAATTTGGGTAATTTAAATTTCCCAATTTTTTGGGAAAAATTTGGATACCTGAATTATATTTTATCCCCAAAATTCAGTTTCCTTTAAGTCTTCAAAATCTATCAAATTTTGATAATCCCCCGTCATTAAAATTTTTCCCTTCCTTCAATAAAGCGGGGGTTTTGGGTTGGCGCGTTGAAAAAATTGAAGTGCATTGCCGGGTTGTTTAAAACCATTTTGACAAAAGGCCCCAGTTTACATAAATACCTTGATAGAAAACGTTTACAGGGAAATTCAAAAACCGTTGAAATTTATATACCGCGTAAAAGATTGAAAAAAAAAAAAAAAACCCGGAAAAAAAATTTACCACAAAAAAAAAGATTCCCCTTATCTATCCCCCGCAAAAACAGAAATTTTTAAAACAGTAAAAAAAATCTTCGAAAGAAAAAATCCAATTTTTAAAAAAAGTTATTTCTAAATTCAACTCAACACGGTATTCTTTTTTTCATCTTTGTTATTTTCGGTAAAAACATTTTTTTTTTTTTAAGAAAACCTTAACTTACTTTTAATTTGCTGGAATCGAAACTAAACATTTTTTTTAGGTTTCAAATTAGAGTGGGTATTTTTTTAAGCGTCAGAAAATTAAATTCAGCGAAAAATACAAAAGCAACCGTGTGAATTCAGTTACAAAAAAATAAAAAAAAAAACGACATTCCCCACAAAAAGCATTTACGAGAACCACTTCTGATCAGGAAAAAAAATGAAATATGTTTTTAAGAGCTTTTCAAATCATCAAAGAAGTTGGAAAAACGTGAAGTTGTAGGGAAAAAAAATGTAAGGACTTCTATTTTAGAAATGTTGATTTAAAAAAAAAAAGCAATGGATCTTTTCCTTCCAAATCAAACAAAGTTGAATAACTGTCTATTCATTAGAAACAAGAACATTCAACGTCAGGATCACGTATCCTATTTTAAACACTATATACACGAAACGGGATAAACGTATACTCTCCTAAAAATGCTGTAAAGCGGAATCAATACCCATGGCAATACCACCTCTCCTCTCCTTCTAACTTTTAAGTCCTTCGTGAAGTATCCTCTTTTACCGGGTTAAAAAGAAGAAAAAAAAAGGAAAATTTAAACGAAGAGAAATAAATGAAAAAAAAAAAAATCAGAATGTAAAGAAACAAAAATTTAGGTAAATAAACCGAATTTGAGAAGAAGGTTGACAACAGAAGGGGAGACGGGAAAAATAAAAAAAAAAAAAAACTAAAGTAAAAAACGAGAAAACAAATGCAGACGATCAGGAAAAAAAAAAAGACAAAAAGATGAAGAAGGTAAGTCAGATCTTTTTAGAAGCTTTTATTGAATTTTCTCGGGTAAAATGGGAAAAAATAAAAATATCCCAGGTTCCCCCATGCAGAGTTTTAAGAAAAAAAAAAACAATAATGAAAAGATTAAAGGGAAAAAAAATTACGTTATGTACAAAAAGATAAAAGGGTCTTTTTGAAATATCTTTTCCTTTTTAAAAAGGACCCGTATGGAAGGGGAAACAATTTTTAAATCAACCCTAAAACGAAAGGGGGCAAAATTTCCCCCCCGTGGTTCCACTTTCTTGCAGAATGTCGGTAGAGAACGTGTATTCATGGCACGTGGTCGGTAGTATTGTATGCTGTGTAAACTGCAGCACTCCGACTGCTGATTATCGGTCAATAAGTCTTTTCAAACTCGACTGAACTTTCCGATGGAGCTGCGAGAGATGGTTTGTCTTCGAAGAGTAGAGTTGTTTCCTTTCCACTTCGGGTGGAACGTGTTGCCAGATAAGAGGGAAAATGATCAAAAATTTGTTTGCGAAGTGGTAGCTTACCACATGGAGCTCTGATGTGCAATCGTTTGCAGTTCGGAAAAAAGTTCTTTGTCCCATTTAACTTTTTCCAGATGCGGTTTTATTGTAAAGACAAAACAAACTAAAAACATCTCTCTCTCTCTGTTTCAATTGAAGTCGATCCATTTAAGAAGCAAGTGTTTTTATGCACGGCTATCTGATTTGACTAGATTAAAAAAATGATATTCATGCAACAGAACATAATTGTTCCAAGTTACTATATCGTGCTTTGTATTTAAAGATAAAATTATTTTAAAACCAAAAACCCTTTTCAAATATTTTTTTGATAAAGCATGCATACCAAATTTCTTTTTCTTAGCTCAATTATTTATTTTGCTTCATAACTCACATTCAATGGCTTTACTCTTTAAGTTCGTTCATGTTTAAAAATTAAAACAAGTAATATAAAATTTTTTTAAAACAATTTTCTTAGGTCAAAAAAAAAATTATTTTTTATACTTTTATTAAATGTTACATTAAATAAAAATTACATATGGATAATCCCAAAAAAGGGCAAAATAAAAAAGCATTTTCTTTCAATTTTCCATTTTTTTTTTTTAGGGTGTTAATATTTTTTTTTTGTTTGTTACTATTTATTTATTAATTAAACAAAATTTTTCTAATATAATATATAGAAAAGGGATCACATCTCAGAAATTACCATTGCAGGTGGGGTTTGCCGTTCCTTTGGGTTAGAACAAGCCTATCCATTGCCCAGAAAAACAACGAAGATTTTCCTTTCTTATATTTTGGACTATTTTTTTGGGTTCTTTTATTCCTTTTTTTAAATTTTAAATTTAAAGAATTAATATTTAAAAACTGTATTAACATCAAGTGTCATCCCCTACAAGTTTAAAAAATTTTTTGAACCGAATGGATGAATAGAAATATTTTTAACGATTAAAAATTTAAACAAGATATATATATATAAATATATATAATTATATAAATTAAAAGGACTCGACTTAAAACCTTCTGGAAAATATCCAGTTCTAATAAAATTCTAGAGATTCGTAAAAATTTATTTAAAATATTCTAGTTTTTCCATCAAACTATGAATTTTCTAAATATGGACTGGGGATTCATTGATTTAATTTTGTGAAATACAAAATTAATATGAAAGACTTTAGAATCGATTCAGAAAAAAAAATATGTTCTATTGGAAAAAAAATTAAATCCTTTATTATTATTATTTTTTTTTTTTTGGAGGGTTGGTTTAAAATTGTTTTTATCCCAGTGTTTCACGCCTGATACACATCTTTTTTATATTTGGAAATAATGTTTGCTTTCATATATAGTTAATACACCAAAATTTGAAAGCAATTTATTAATAGTACCAGTGGTGAACACAGGCCTCTCTTATGGGAGGGTGATTACATTCTAAAAAATTCTAGACGGAAGATTTTTGGGGTAATATCTACTGTAAAAATTATAACTCTGTTGGTTTATCAGGATTTAACCCCTAACCCCCTATCTTGTGTATTTCACCAAATGTTACTACTTTATATTACATGCCTAAATATTCTATTTAAAACCCAGCCCAGATTTTAAATTAGAATTTTTCCTTTTCAATATTCAAAAGTTTCTATATTTACATGTAACATTATTTTTTGGCACATACGAAATTTCTGTAGAAATGTGAATATATTTTGTGAGTGCAAAATAATTTTTTGAGAATTTGTATAGAAATTGTTTGTTATTTTTTTAAACTCAAAAAGTAGTACCCGTCCTAAAGTACGTATGGAATTATTAAGACAAATTTATTTGCTTTTATGTTTAGGCTAAAAAAATGCTGAATTTTCAATTATTTGAAATTGTTTTCCTCGATAAAATGGGAAAACATTTTGAAAAAAACCTTCGTTCTATTTTTTGATGAAAGAATTCCGAAATATACAGTTTTTTTGCTTGTATTGCTTTTAATAATAAATTGTACCGACACGGAAAATTTTTTTTTTTTTTTTTGTTATTCTTCTAAAAGAATGTTTATCACAGCTGAAGAAGACAATGTAAGAAGCTGGAAAAAAAGGTGTTTAAAAATATGCATTAATTATTAAAAAGCGTTTTCACACAATAAAAATAAATTGCGAAATCATGTAGGCAAAATAATAGAAAATAAATAAAAATGTTGCATTCTCAAAGAAAATCATTTTACTTTTGTGTACCTTTGAAGAAGAAAAGGTCTACAATATGATATGTATTAAATGTTCGATTGTCCAACGAATGCTTTCTTATAAAACTCCCAGCTTACTTTTGCAAAGCAATTTTCTTACAATTCAAACGAAAACATTTGAAGAATTGGTGCTGTTTCTGTGAATGACTTACAATGTTCATAGATTGAAAAATCAGATACTAGAGCAAACAATAAATACTAAATATTCATCTAAAATGAAATAATTTTCTTGGAGAGATATTTAAAAACTAAACTCTGCTTTAAGAAAGTAAAAGAAAACTTATTGCAATAAGATAATGATGCCTACAGAAGTTTTCTTTATTAAACCTATATCCAGAATCAAATTGCATCCAATTGATCCTACAAAGCCAAGTAATTATTTTTCAATCCCCCAAAAAAAAAAATCAATCATCTCTTTCAATCCCCATCATATTGAATGAAATTTTTTTTCAGGGTAAACCAAAAAGATTCAACTTTTTTTTTACATAAACATTAGAATATGCAAATTCGTTTTAAATTTTAACGAACCTTCAGGGGGCTTCTCTCCTTCAGATGAGTACGGGTGTCACAATCCCGAGGTGCCCTAGTGACCTTTTCCTTTTCCACGGGGTTTACGGTCTGTGGTAAACACACTCCCATGGTACCCTAGTGATCCTCTTCTATTTTCGACCCCCTCCTTATCATACAAGTCCTCCTTTCTTTTTTTCAAGACCCCATTTACTCTTTTTAAATACACGTACCATATTTCTTTATTTGATTGGATTATTAATTTATTATTAATAACACACTGTTTGGTTTGATTTTGTAATGAGTTAATTGGGTTTCATTTGTGAATTTCCTCCCTTATTTTTCGATGTTCGTATTGTTTTTACTAACACCGTTAGTTTGCCAACCCGTATGTTTGCTGTGTGCGGTTTCCCGTAAGGAGGAAAATGTTGTTCTGGAGATACCTTTTGCGTTCCTTTTGGCCCACGCTTTGCTTTAGACGGGAGGCAGGAGTGAGCCCGCTCCTGTCAATTGGCTGGTGTTAAGTCTCTTCGGAGTCCCCTGAGAGACACTGCCGTATAGGTGGTGCTACATATAAGGGGTGTTGGGTTTACCTGTCGGATCCTCACCCTGATGTTGTAGTGTTATATCCTGGGTGTACTCCAGGTAAGGGCAGATTCTGACTATTGTCAGTTGACCGGTACACTGCTTCCCTTGTTGGCCTCCGTGGTGGGTGGAGGCACGTCAGGATGAAGACTTCTCTCTCATGGATCTAAATATGCTGTGCCCGGGTAAAGACTCATTTTACCCAACATTAATGCTGATACAATTGCCGTGAATTCAAAATTTTTATTAATTTCCTTGCCTAACAATGGCCTTTGGGTGGATTCACTATTTTTCCATACATGGGAAACTCTCAAAGGAATAGGGGGGAACCGAAAAAATTTTGACGGGTTTCGATCTGGTGACCTATTAGTTGAAACGAGCTTTGCTATACAAACAACGTCTTTCCTACTTGCCAAAATATTTCTCGTTTCTGCTGTGAATAGAAGTCTCCATAAATCACTTAATACATTCCTCGGAGTCATTTCTGAACCTGATCTGTTATACACTTTTGAAGCAGAAATCCTCGATGAATTATATGAGGGCGTGATTCAGGTTAGAAGAATCGTAATTAAAAAAAATGTTAGAATAACTGCACTAACTAAACATTTGATTTTTTTTTCCCAAAAGTCCCCCATGGGAAACCAAACTATAAAAAACTGGTTATTTAAACCCCGGGGTTTTTCAAACGTTCAATGTGTGTGACCCCCTTTAATCAAATAATTTTTTATCGGTCCCCCTTTCCCAAAACAACAATGTATTGAACGGGTGATGTACTACGACGCTAAAGCTGCAATACACACAACTTTAATTATAAAACCGTACAAATTATCAAGATAAGCATTAAACATTTTGTATGTGACAAGCCCACGCATGTCCTTAGTAATTATTAACTCTTTCTCATTTTACTATCGATAAATTACTCGTAATTATCAAATTCCTTGTGCTGATACATTTATAAGTTTATTATATCAGTGTAAATGTGTAAGAAGGTATATTTTTTGCTTCTTTTCAGTAAATTAATATTATTTTTAAATCTTTTATTTTTGACTTTTCTATATGCTCGCGACCTTCGTGCAGGGTTATCACGCCCATCTAGGGGGCCTGCCCCACAGTTTGAGAAACGTTGATTTAAACTGTAAACTACTTCCGCATATTCTGAATCTCTTGCTTTGTCTCATGTGTCAAAGGCTCGGACACTCACAAACTACCTGTCGCGGAAATTTAACCCGCTCTAGATGTGCATCTGTTGGGCATAAATCCACGAATTGCAGTCTAAAGCCTAAAATGAACTAGTTTTTCCTGAAACCCATTCATCAGATCCGAAATTTGTCCCAAAATGGAAAAAAAAAAAAAGTTCAAATTAAAAACATGAAACTTTTTTTCCTATTTAGAAGAGTGTAAATGTATTATTCCTCAGTTATCAAAAACATATGCTCAAGCTACTAAACTCTCAGGGATATCTACTAGAAATTCAAAAATCCAAATGAAAACAAACATCATCTACCAGCCCGAATGCCTTTTTACTATTATTTCCCCAAAAATGCCAAATACATCGTCCATCTACTTCCTTCCACATCTTCAGTAGTATCTAGCATACCATGTGAATCTCAGCCACCTATTCCCATTTATACTTCTGCTGCATCCACTGCCAATAATCTACCCCTTATCAACTGAAACACGATAATTTCCTTCAACTACTGAAACATTTGCCGCATTAGCAACTGAAACTCAACCATCTGCTCCTTTACTAGAGACTGATACTACCACATCCAGTAGTCAATCTTCTGTGGAATTTAAAGCTCCGAAGAACTTAAAACAAAATCCGAAAAATAGGAGAAAGCATGTAAAAGAACAAAATCCCTAAATCCCACGAAATTAAAATGACACCCCATAAACCGTAGAAAAGTTTTATTCATTACACCTCAGAAGACGTAGACATGATTCTCTACGATGTTGACGAAACATTAATAGAGAATCATATAAGAACTGGTTTCTTAAGTTACATGACGCCGCCCAGGAATCGAAAAAATAACTTACGCATATCTCTGGTGTAAATATAGTAAACATAACATGGTATTTTCCGTAATTTTTTTTCGTCACTTTATTTGTAATTTATGACGGGCTCATCGCTTTTTCTACTAAAATCTCCTCGTGGGTTCTTGGGGCCTAAAGGCAAATTCTTTCCAACCAAATCCACAAAGGAAACGTGAACATGCAAATTGAACCTTTTTTAAAAAGGAAATTTTAAGTAAGCGGATGACCTATTGGGAAGTGATTGTGCTTTCTGGTTTAAGCGGTGCTGAAGGAAGAGAAGAAAGTCATTGGTGTAAGCTATTCAGACAGAACGATCAAGTCAAGGTGGATACAATTAACAGTTACAAATAAAGATATTTAGAATCCGAGGGATTGCGGTTAATATCCATTCTGTATCCATTAGTAACTGGATATAAAAAAGATATTAGGGAAAAGACGGGGAAAATTTAAAAAATAGTGGTTAAGATCCGGTTATTTGGTAAAACATTTTGTGTTTTTTTCACCTCTAGCCGCTAAGTTATAAAAAATATTATCATTGTTGTGTTTGTAATATCTTAATAAAGACATTTTAAGATCATGGCAACGCCTAGTTCTTCATTCACTTCCACGCATCTAGGTCACAAAGATAACTTAGGAGTGAAGTATCACCCACGGGTGAATACTTCATAAATTTTTCTTACATTTTAAAAAATGTAATATTAATACATGGAATTTTAAACATGATTTTAATGAACGCGTACAGACAATTGGACATAAAAAGAACTGACTGAGAGTGTCTTCTCGGTTGTACTGCATAATTATCTAGATAATGAATGACTCTGTAACCCTATTGCTTAATTAGAAAAAAAATGCAGATATTGACGAAATAAACTTCCAGGTACAGAGTTTTGGGGGTCAATCTTTTAAATCATTTGGCAATTGTTTGGGGAAAAAGAAACCAAATTTTAACTAGTTTTAAATTTTCGGGGTATATCAGGAAAGTGTC
>BMAV01021356.1:0-12796 GCA_019973955.1 Trichonephila inaurata madagascariensis | reverse complement strand
TTTTTTAATTTATTTTTTATATTTCTACTCTATTTCTAGCATAATGTATTAGAGGAAATTCACACAACACACTGTGTGTGTGTGATTTCCTTTTTAAAAAATAATACCCTCCCAATCGTAATATACTGGAAAACTAAATGCTATAAAATAGAGCAATTTGTAACTCATACATGATATTTATTTCTATTCATACAGAGATGTATTAGGTAATTTAAACGTGTCGGGAATTAATTAAATTATTATAAAAGAACTTACGACATACGTATGCGTAGTAAATAGTTTTAAAAAATAGTCATAAATGTGGTATTCATTCATTTTCATAAAAAAGAACGTTTTCCGCTATTGATACGAATTTTGTGTTAAATAGTGTAAATAATTTGTTTTTGCATGTGTAAAGCCTTTATATTACTTTTATTTATGATATATTTATTTTATGATCAAATTATAATTTCACAACTAACGTGGACCCTTACATTATAATGGTGGTTCTACTGTAGCTTGGCGAAATCTTGGCGATAGAGCCAAGTTGGCATCATTTTTGGCTACCAAATTCGCGACTTGGCGAACAATTTAGGTGTTCTAGATCCATTCAGTTCTTCTAGAAATTAGTGGAGAAATATGCTAATTTCCAGACGTAAGACGCAAGCGAATCTTTCTCGAAATATACGCAAGGGATATAAATAGATTCTCGCCGAAAGCCAGTCAGTCTTCTTTCGATTAGCGATCAGTTAGTATTACTTTGACTGTTGAAGCGATTAGTGATTACTTCGACATTTGAACGACCGACTGCTCGTAAATAATCTTTTATATACGTGTATTTTAGACACCGATGATTGTGTCTGATTGCTGTTGAAGGTGTGAAGACATTTTAAAATTTATTCTGCGAATATTGAATATTACTGTTGTTACAAATTTTCTGTAAAATAGTGTAAATAATTTGTGTTTTTGGGAAGTGTAATGCATTTAAATTACTCTATGTTATATTTAGTTTATGTTAAAATTGTAATATTCACAGAATCAACACTATCCCTTAAGTTATAACAGTAAGTCAATGGAAACTTGGCGAAATCTGGCAGATTTTGCCAAGATGGCATCATTTTTGCGACCATTTTGATGACTTGGTGATCATGTTGGTGACAATTTCCGGCTAGTTCGGGACTCTCTGTGTTCTCTTCGAACTTAGTGGAGAAACCCACTAATTTTAAGACCATGACGCTAGCGGATCTTTCTAGAATTTTCTGCTAGGCCTATAAATAGAGTTGCTCGACGAAAGTCAGTATGCTTTTGACTAGCGATCAGTTAGTATTGCTTTGACTGTAGAAGCAATTAGTGATTACTTCGGTTGTTGAACGAACGATTGCTTGTGAATAATCTTTTTTATACGTGTATTTGAGACATCGATGATTGTGTCCGAGTGCTGTTGAATGAGCGAAGGCCTTCTGAGATTTATTCTACGAATATTGTGGCTGAGTCCTGTACTTTAAGGTTTGGATTTTTGACAATAAATTCTTATCGCTCTCAATGAACTGCCCTGTTCTTTGTGACTGATTTGCATAAAATCATTGAACCTTTAATCAACGTAACAATATTTTATACGAGTGATAATCTAAGCAAAATTCCTTACATAACGACTAATGTGTGAAAAATTGTTCTGTCCTTCTCTGATTCTCCTGTTACAGCTCGATAATATATTTTGCTATGCATTGGAATTTTATTTAAACTATTTTGAATGTGTTTCAGATATAATTTATTAATTCCTACAATCGTGAGATAAATAGGAATCCAGAAACTGGAGTAGCTAGTCTTTAGTGGGCCCGGTATCAAAAATTCCTTGGAAAAACATTTTTGGTACTCATTAACATTTTACGATTTTTTGCTTAGATATGTTGGGGCCCCTGCAGCTTGGTGCAGCTGATACGGTGGCTGCTACGCCCTGAATCTAAAGATAATCTACAAAGGTAGATGTGGATTTTTTTTTGAAATGCTGTCATTGTAAAATACTATAGTTAACTTTTTAGACTTCTTTTTTCCATAAGGTAGTACATTACTGTAGATATTTTAATATTTTAAAAAGAAATTAAACTGGTGAAAGAAAGAAACTTCCCTTTCAGATACATTTTGAGAAAGATGTGGTTATAAATAAACATGGAATAGTTTTGAAGGTTGCTGACTTCGTTGGGAATCGGGATTATGCCAAATCGCATAAATAAATTAATTTATTTCATATATTTAGTGTCACTTGAATTAGAATACACATATGAAACTAAAATAAGAATATTATCATAATGGAAGATTATTTAAATGCTCCTTTTTTGGCAAAAAATGAAGAAAACACAACGTATTTTCAAAACATTATCCTCTATAGAAAATATATCTAAAATAATAATTAGTTTTGTTTATACAGCTAGACTTCTCCATAGAACTTAAACTAAGTTTTTCGAATAATTCTCTATATTTTCAGAATTACGATTAATTGAAATAATAAACGGTGTTTCTGGTATAAATATCTACTCTGGTATATTAAAATATAAATCAATCTATTCCTAAGTTGTCCACTCTCTGCCTATATACAGGGTGCCCAGGAATATTGGGACAAGTTTAAAGGAGGGAGAGGACTTCACGTAGATTCAGATTCACATTGCATCCCATGCTCAGAACCGTTTTCATTCGGCACTAGGTGGCGTTATTCGCAAGAGCATTGAAGGAAACAGACATGCATTACCACTGTCATTTTAACTGTCATTGCCCGCAAAGGACTATGAACGAACACCTGATGGCAAATATGCACCTGATTTACGGGTTTGTAGTAAGGAATGCACGAGCAGCAAAAAGATTGTTTTTCGAAAGATACCCACAGAAAGCACCGGATGCTTACTCATTTGGCCACAGGTTTTGCTAACATCTACAGATTATCTCTTTTGTTTGAAATAGCTACTATCAAGCTTACTTGATCCTGTGATCTGACCCTGTTGCAAGAATAGCCTGTGCTTCTGCGGATGTCCAATAATTGTGGGATACCATGTACATACACTAAATAGCAACCATCTCGTTTCTTTTCATCTTTTTGTCATATGGAAACTGCCAGTGTTCGAAGTCATTGAAAAAATTAAAACATATATATAAGCTAGAAACCTTTGCTTCTAATCGATATAATTCACTCACCAATTCAAACTTTTACTGTATTTAATTCCATAATAAAAACAACAAACGAAATATTACAAGCGTGGCACCACTGAAAAAGCTGAATATCAAAGTATTAAAAATATTTACTAATATCTGAATTGTAAGATCTTGGTCATAAAACTGCATCTAGATATAATGGCTTACTAATATGCTTTGGAAGTATATTTCTAAAATTCCTCTACACTTGTCAAAATTTTTATGCCCCGAAATGCTGAATTTCATTTCCGATGGGAAAGCAAAAAAATTATATATTCAGAGTAAGTATCCATAAAATATTTTCTTCTAGCAAAAATTTTTAAATATATATCCTTAAAATATATTCCCAGTTTTTTACATTAGATACTGCTATATTATAAATTGCAAGAGTATAAAACGTTTTGCAGAATTCCAGCTTTTAATAAAACTGCTTGATTAAAAAATGACTTCTTCAACCCATTAAAAGATGGGAAAAAAATTTAATAATGAAAATAGGTTGTTAAAATCTTATTCAAATTTTTACGATAGGATCTCACATATAAAATACTTAGTAAATAATCTCTCACTGGAAGGAATATGTTTAAAGTAAAATCAGAAATAATATTGTAAAAAAAATTGAAAACCTTTAGAACGGTGGTTGAAGTAAAATGTTTCGTTTTTCAATAAACTGTATATTTAAGAAGTTTAGAGCTTTCAACATTTTTTAATACATTTTCGTAATGGCTATTTGTACGTGAAGATTGCTTGTTATATTTCTCCCCAAACATTTTCACGATAATTATTTCCCCAAGGAAAAAAACATGATTTATCATCATATTTAAAACATTAAATATTTTTTTTTTCAATTAGAATAAGGAAATTGCGAAGATTCAAGAACTTAGAATTTTAAAAGAAGTATAAGAAGAAAATTAAGTCAATTCCTACTTAGATCAACAATTTTTTTTTTATTTTTGTTACTTTTTAATAAATAGTTACAATTGATACGAATATGCATATACATATGACAGAATCGAAATATTAAGTGATAAAATAGAAAATGATTTTTCATCTCTATAGGTTGCTGGACTATTGGTTTTGTTTGTTTTTACTATTTATTAATTATTTAAACTTCATTATTTCAATGAAATATATAGTAAAAAAAATTCACATTTCTAGAAATCAAGCTACCCTAGATGGGACTCGACCCCACTACTTTGATTAGAAGTCCAATCCGCTATTCATTGCTCTACAGAAGCACTTCGAACGATTTTTTCTTTCTATATATGTTGTTGAACAATTATTTTTGTTTATTACTATTTATTCATATTTTAATTAAATTTGTGAAATAATATGTGAAAACAGTGTATTAACATCAAGTGTCATCCACTACAAGTTGAAAAAAATGTATTTGAACTGGAATGGATGAATATAAAATAATTTATTAAAAACTGAAAATTTGAACAAAGAATATATATATATATATATATATATATAGGTAATAATTCCCTCTGACATCCTTTTAATTAACTCTTTTTAATAATCTTTAATTCTTAGATTCAAAACTAACGTCCGAATCTTAATCGTAATTGACTAATATTATTACATCATAAATCCCTTTCCCGCCCATTGTAACCAACCAGAGTTCTTATTACAAAAATGTCATGCAGTCTTCACCGTCGGGTATAAAAACCGATGTCTCTGGAAATCCCGCTCGTTTTTCTATTCGCTCGTTTCTCTGTAGTCATAAAGCCGGCTGCTTTGTGTTGTAGTTTCTTTGTTTGTGTTGTGTCGTCCATGCTCAATTTAATTAATATGCCTAGGTGTTTCAAAATATTCAATAAATTGAATTTACTAATTTACAAGACTGTCTCGTTAATCCCATCATAGAAAATTCATCAACATACAGGAATCACTCAACACCGGCTACGCCCTATCCTTTGTTTCGCTACAGTAATAACAATTTGAAGAATTGGACAAAAATTATGGACAGTACTGGTCTAGATATACTATCCAAATTAGGCTCGATCAGAGGAAACAAGTATGTCTCCAGTGGATTCCATCGCATGTGGATGTGCCTGGGAACGAAGCTGCTGATGAGCTGGCTGGTAGGGGTTGTGATCTCTCTAACTCTAGCTCCACTGTTTTAACCCATTCGGAAATTCCTTCCTTCCAAAGAAATAAAATGAATTTGACTTGGCGCAGCCCTCCTGCTCACCACTGGTATGAAGCTAAGAGTCCTGGCCTATCTATACAGCGTAGGAGTTCCAGGGCTCATTAGACGGCCTTGGCGCACTTTAGAAGCGGTCACCTACGTAATATGACTTTTGTGCAAAGGGAAAAGTCCTTCTTTACCTGTCCCTGCTCTCTCCTGCTCATCTTCTGGACTACTGTGGCATTTCCTTGCAACAGTTGTATGAACAGCAAGACCTGGTGTGTGACACTATTACACGGAATGGTCAAATGGACTTGGTGTAGGCCAATGCTTCTCAAAGTTGCAATACTCGCGACCCAATTTTCAATCATAATTTTCATCGCGCCCCCCCTATACAATAATAATGTACTGAATTCAATAATACTATACTTTGACGCTAAAACTACGATACGACTTTAACCTCTTAAGCACCCGCCGTATATATAAACATCTCGCTAAGACAAAGCCTTTATTTCTCCAGACGTATATATACGTCTTCTCGAAGTACCATCTTTTCTATGCACTGCTATCCGTAAAATTATTCCAAGACTTAGGAATGCAATAAAGGGACCATGACAATGTTTGCAAAGGATTTACTTATTCCAGATTATTTTTGCTCCTTTATTCTTCCTCCTCCCCCACTACATCACATATGCGTGGCTGCATGGAAAACGGTTGGTAATTGGAAGTGAATCGCGAAACTTCGTCGCGCCGTACAAAAAAATTATCAAGATATAAATTATAAACCGTACAAAAATTATCAAGATAAGTGTTAATTTTTGTTAAAAATTATATATATATATATGCCAAACCCATGGGGTCACTGATAATTTATAAACTTGTTTTTAACTTAGAATTGTTAAAATAATTATAAAATTCATTGTGTAGCTCTGATATATTTATAAGTATAATACATCAGTGTAAATGTGTATTTTATTTTTTTTTGTTAGAATGTATTCTGTTTGTTTACTTTCAGTAAAATTAATAATTTTTTTAAATAATCTTTTGCTCTTGACGTTTCAATATTCTCGCGCCCCCTTGTAGAGCTGTCACGCCCCCAAGGGGGGCGCGCCCCACAGTTTGAGAAAACTGGTGTAGGCTTTCCTGCTTCAAGGGGATTGGAAACTACAACAACAGTAATAACATCCCCTTGCCACGTCTTACAATTATTTTTATCACTCTACAGAAATACTATAGAAGTAATTATATATATATATTCTTTATTCAAAAATTAACAACATTTTTATTTTTTTGAGTGTAACTGAGATTTAACAATATTAGGATGCTATTATTGATATTTATTCATTTTAACTTTTCTTAGAATGTCTGGAAAAAGAAAGCTCAGTTTTCAAGAGGCTTTGGATTTTTACAGAACCTGCCATCTGAAATCAGTGATGCACTAACAGAGGATTCTTCAGATGAATAAGTCCCAGCAAATAGTCTGCTGGAATTTTCGTTAGATTCTTAAGAAGATAATCAAGAGACTGAACAAGACTCCAGGTGCAGTAGTCTGTGTTCAGAAAATACAGTATTTCCTACCCTAGGATTCAGTGATTAAAGAAACATTCAATCAAAATCTCACTCAAAATGCACAAAGTGAAATAAATTTTTGTCTTTTAATTAAAAGAAGAACTGTTCTTTGAATATTATCAAATTAAGTTTATGTGTAAAAAAAGTAAATAAATTTTTAAGACCTTATAATTTTCGAAAGTAAATGTTTTGTGCCATAAAGTATTAGTGTCCTCTGGTTACTTAGCATTTTTAAGAGTTAAAACTCCGTTAAACAAGTCATACGGCCATTTTGTATTACGAGAATATTTTAGACCATTGTGAAGTGACGATACTTTAAAGTACTCTAATTAATTAATTAGCTCTAATGATGAAATTTCCCAAAGCTGATTGTTTTAATTTTATGTATATATCTTAAATTTCAATGTAGCCATTCAAAAAAATTATTGCATAAGAAATTTGAAGTAAATCATAATGCAGTAGATAAAGGGTTAAGAGATTCTTGTATGTATGCTGTTGTGTATAAATGTGACGAGAGTGAAATAATATGGGCAAGAGGTGGTTTCATTATTGCCAATGTTTCTGGATATGCAGGGGAATGCCGAATTTGGCTGACAAATTCTGAAGGATAATATTAGGCAGCATGTGGACACCAAATCACCCTAGGACGTGGGGTGGCAAACCACGCTTAATCGGAGTAATTCGCAAAAACAGTTATTAGTGATGTGATGTCTAGTGGATTGAAAATGGGTAATACGAGAAAAGAAATGCATTTATTAGACGCAAAGCATGTTTACAATACGCAAGGCGCATCACAACTCTTCGTCAGAAATGCAACGACAAGTGAATATTACAGGAATTGTTCAAAGTTTTGGCCACTTGGGTCATAACACAGCCGACACCAACAGACGGATTGCCGAACGTACTCAAACAAATCCAGTGTTCTGTCCATGTCAGATGAAGCGACGACTACCCATGTTGTAAGATCATCCACTGTAGTGTGACTTGAGTCTCATACACAAGCTATTTAAGGAGGCCCCTCAGAAAGAAACCCAAGGGATTGAGGACCGGGAATGCGCAGGACAAGTAACTGGTTCACAACGTCCAACCCGTCACCCGAGATATTTATCATGAATTTATTTATCAGTCCTGTAATCCAATGCTTCTCAAACTCTCCCTAATTGCGACCCAATATTCAGCCATAATTTCCATCACCCCCTGCATGCAGCAACAATGTATTGAAATTAATAACACTATACTTTGACAGCTAAAGCTGCCACTGGCGTATGCCTAGTCCAAACGTTAATTTCCCCGACGTATGTATACGTCTTTCGGAAGAATGATCTTTTCTGTGCATTGTTTTCCATAAAATTGTTCCAAAAGCTTTGGGATGGAAAAAGGACCTTGATAGTGTTTCCAAAGGATTTACTTACTTCAGAGGATTTGTGCTCATTTTTTCGTTTTCCACTCCTTCCCTCCAATATATTCTTTACTTGGAAGGTTGCACTGGGGAGCGAATAGCTTCCCTTTTTATCAGCATTTAAAAAGGATTAATTATAAACCTACAAATTATCAAGATAAGTGTTAATTTTTGATTTACGTATAATTTTATGCATGACAAGCCCATGGGGTCACAGGTAACTATTAAACTTATTCTTAACTTAGTATTGTTAATTATAAAATACATTGTGTAATATTGATAAATTTATAAGTGTACTATACAAGTGTAAATGTGTATTTTATTTTTTATTATTTTAGAATGCATTTTGTTTGCCTTACTTTCAGTAAATTAATAATTTTTTAAATAATCTTTTGTTTCGACTTTTCAATATGCTCCCCCCTTGTAGAGTTATCACGGGTCCCTAGGGCGCGCCCCACAGTTTGAGAAACGCTTCTGTAATCAAAAGAGTGTTGTGCGTGACAATCTATTCATGCCCACCTTTGACAACTTGCTTACCAGACCTTTTTTTCTATCCAGATAAGTGAGAGATTTTCATACGTGGAAGCTTCTTCAACCCTACCACGTTGCTCAAAATCACAGCATTCGTTTGGCCACTCCCTTCATTTGGCTATCATCTCCCTAGTGACTAATATTACCGTTATTTTCACCGTCACTTGACCGTGGTTCAAAATGAAGAGGTCCGTCACCAAAAGCCCTCGTGCAGCTGAGCAATGCGACGTTAATATTCACTCACTCACCTCACCGACTAAATGCGGTTTGTGGCCACATATTCTATGTTGATTTTTCACTCTCATGCTGCCTACTATCACTTATTAGAATTTTACATATCGAATTTGGCAACATCCTGTATATTCGAAGACAAGAGCAACATTTTGGGAAAACCTTTTTCGCCGATAAATTATGTTTCATATAACAGAATATGTTGACAGAATATACCCCAGATATGGTGTACGAACATTCATTAATGAAAACCAAAAATACATTGTACTCTAAAATAATATGTATCATTCAAAAAGATTGTTGGGTTGCTTTTCTTTCCAGTCAACTGCTAATGGTGCTTTTTAAAATCGATTTATTCAACTAACTGTCTCATTAACAGAAGTAAATGAACGGAGTTCTTGGTGTCAACTAGGCAGAAGAGCCAATAGGCCATACAAACAATAAAATCATATATATGCCTTAAAGCATTGCAAAATTACGTATATCGCTTCGTGAAATGATCATCGCAACCGCGACGCTTCCTTTAGGATATGTATGAATATCGTACTAAACAAGTGATACTTTTAGAATGGTTTTCACTGATAAAAAGTCTCTCCTACCACCAAAAACTTTTCTCAAAATAAGTGCAAACAATAGAATCTAAGAATTAGAATGCAACTGACAATTCTTCAAAAAAAAAACTTCTCCATAAAACAATTATTCCACCCAACAAAGATAACACAAGAAAAATTAATTACATTGACAAAAAAAAGATTGTGTGTGCTTATGATCCCATTATAGAAGTGATGACGTCAAATTTTGTAAAAATATTTCAGGGATTAGTTAGGTGAATAAAAAACAAGGGGATATTAGTATGTCATACAAATTTATCTATTCGTATGTCTGTATTCATAAAGTAATATTGTTTGCGAAATATACAATAATATTTGTGAATTAATTGTATTCTAAGGAGAAAACAATTGGCTTATGGTAACTGAAATAGGTTATAAATATATATACTTTAGATTCAAAATTATTTAAACATATATAACTCAAACTCCATCAAGCGTTGTTCCTTACTTTGTGTGGAGCTTTTATTTTACCATTTGACATAATTAAATTGAATTTTGATTTTGTAAAATCTATTACAGGCTTTGATTTGTCTTTTGAATATTACTATAAAAATTCCCACTTAAAATAATAGACAGTTTGTTCAGATGTACCCGGGATCACATTGTAGGCAACTAAATTTTTGTCAATAATTTCGATCATTTTCTCTATACTTTAATTTTGGTAAATATAAAAAGTAACCATTAGAAATATTTGTCCATTTTTTGCTTTACATTTCGCTACTTAAATTAAATTTCTCTGGTACATTACTCATTAAACCCAAATGATTCAGTAGTATTTGATGCTACATCCACACATTTCTGAAGTTGTGGTATCTCCCTTATTTCTATATATAGCAACTCAACCAGCTCTGTGATTGTGTTTTTGGAATTAAAAAATACAATGAAAATTTAGAACATGTAAGTTTATCCAAGTTTTGTGTGTTAAAAGTAATATAGTTAAATGTTGCATAAGAATGTCATCAAGATCCAAATCATGTGCACGTAAACTTTGATAATTCAAATAATATATTGATATTCCCTTTTGTGGAAATGATGTTTGTGAAGATATCTGTGTTTGTTTTAGGTTTGTTTTTTGTGATAATCTTTTAAATTCATTTGTAGATATATGAGAGATGTAAATTCTCTTAGGCCATGGGAGAATTTTTGATCGGAATTTTCCGTAACAATGTAAAGTCCTTCACGAGTTGTTGCTCTTGATAACAAAACATATACGAATGGTTTAGATTGCGTTTTCTCATACTTCGAACAAGTCTTGAAGGGCTTAACATTGTTACAGGTAATTCCAATCCATTGTTACGAGCGTTAAAAACCCGAGCGTGACAATTCTTGGCTTTTTAAAACGCATCTTTCAAGTTCACTTTTTAGCAAAACCCCCTAAAGAGGTTAGCACTTAAAAAACATCCTGTCTAAAAAAAATGTCTTTAAATTTGAATTCAACATGTGTCCTACACAGGGAAGGAAATTTCAACGCTATTATGAAAATTCAATCACATACAAAGAAAAAAAGTACGTGTGCTTATGACCACACGATTGAAGTGATAACTTCAAATTTTGTAATGTTATTTCAGGGATTAGTTCAGTGAATAAAATTCAAGGTGATAGTAGTATTGTCCCCAATAAAATTATTTATTCATATGTCTGCACTCATAAAGTAATATTTTTGTGTGAAATATACATTCATCCTTGTAAATTAATTGTATTCTAAGAAGGAAACAATTGGCTTATAGTAGCTGAAATAGGATAAAAATTCTTTAAATTCAAAATTTTATTTAAATATCTAGGAAAAAAACCTCCGTCAAGCCTTATTCTGTACTTCCTCGTGCTTCATTTGGATCATTTGACATAATTAAATTGAAATTTGATTTTACAAAATCAACTAAAAGTTTAGATTTGTCTTTTGAAAAATCTACTTTATAATTCCCACTTAAAATCATAGGTAATTTGTTCAGAAGACCCGATCCGGCTTTGTGAATTTCAGTTGTAATTTAACAATATTTAATTATATCCATGAATTAATTTATGCAAAGGGATAGTAAGACAGTTGGTTGATTGGGAAGAATATAATCTAAGTCAAAACCTTTAAAAAGGGATCTAATCAGAAGATTTATATCACATAATATCTGGCTTATACTAGCTCTTTTGTCATTGTATGGCAGTTTTGTACAAATATATCCGGTGTTGCTGCAAGGAAAGTCTTCTTACTTATATTTTGTTTTTTGTATTAAAATTATTTAATGTAACTTTTTCTTAATACCTGTATCCCCTTAATTTTGTTATTTTAAATTTTTAATTGTTTTAATTTTCTTTTTAGACTCAAAGTATATTTAAGTAAAATAGAAGCATGAATTAGTATTTAAGTAGTAATAGAACTATTTGTACATTGCTATTCCGATTCACTTACAAAAATAAATTTTTATTCTTAAGATCACTGCAATATTGCTAATGATAATTATACTATTTACTTAGTTCTGTAAAAATTTGTCCTTTTTCTACATTTTATGTTTAATTCTTGTGTAGGATTTCTCCTCTCTAAGCCTATTTTTAAAAAAAAAATATTACGTTTCATTTTCATGCTTCAACTAGGGTTAGAAAGAATCCCGGATTCATTTTAGTAGAAGGAGGTGACGGGAGGGGGAGGGACCTACTTAGATCAAAGCTAGGAACTTTATTTTTAAGGCGTATTGGTTAGGGGACAAAATACCACGTTTTAGAGTGGCAGGGAGAAACGCCCCTTTTCTCCTTTTTAGGGGTGTGTATGTCCAACTGAAGGTGAAAAAAGGCGAATGAGCGGTACATTCCAGAGCGTGACGTTCAGTCAAGTTCACTCTCCGGCAAATCGCACCAATAAAAGTTATCACTTAAAAAAAAGATGAAAATGATTTATTTGATTCATTCTTAAATAGTTTTTTTCTTAACGTACAAAGTATTTAATCTCAAGTTTTAAGCAAAAGCTACATGCAACAAGAAATATAATGACATTTATTATTATTAAAAACTTTTATAAGAATACCAATGAAAAAAAAAACTGCATTAAATAGGCGAACATTTTGGAAAATATTATTCGATTGATAAAAATTTCGAAATAATTTTTCATAAAGAAGACTTCAAAAAGAAGGAATAAGAGACATTTTTATAAACATACCACCTTTTTTTTTCCCTCTCAGT
>BMAV01021354.1:0-23241 GCA_019973955.1 Trichonephila inaurata madagascariensis | reverse complement strand
TTTTTTAAAATTTTTTCTTCAAGTACAAAAATTCTTATCCATTTCCCGGTTTGCAAAATCAGGGTTTCCCTAACGTATGGATACTTTAAAACTAAACCCTACTGAACAGTAATCCTGCAATTATTCAGTTAAAACCATTATTTTAAAAATTTTATATCGCTGTATTTTAAGGACACCGGTGGACGTTTAAGGGTAGTTAAAATCCTGGATGCTCGAGTGTCAATGGAATAATAAGAATTAAACGCTTTCAAAAACTGAGATTTATATTTGCTAACGCAAACCCTAGGTAAAAATACTAGTAAATGATGCAGTTTGTAGTTAGTTTTTTATAATTTTTTTATATATATATAAGAGTTAAATTTACATTTGGTAAAATTGCAAATTAGTTTTCTTCCTAGAACAAGACATAAATAAAAATTTAATATGATAAATTATGGGATATTAACAAAATTTAGATCTATGAAAAAAAGGAATAATTTTCTAAGTATGAATTGAAGCAACTATTTCAATTTTAAAGAAAAATATTTATATAAATCCAGAATTTGCCTTTAAATAAAGTAGAAAAATATTAAACTATCGACATATTTTTAAATTTTACCCAAAATAAGACTGATATCGTTTTCTTTATATATGCCTAATTATATGAATTTTTTCTTCAATCAAAACTTTATCTTTACAAACGTATTTCTAAATCCATTTCCGCAAAAAATACTTCCAAAATATTTTCACACACATTTTTCTAAATACATATTCACAAAAAAATATCTCCTTTTTTTCATACAATCTCTCAATTCTCCTTCATCTGATGCAACCACTAAATTTTACAAGCTTCAGCGCTTCTAAGTGATTGCCATCATACACACACACACAGATAATGCATTTTTTATATTTCATGATTTTTATTTATTTTCTTATTTTCGTTAACCCACAAAAACTTCATATGTGGGTTTCCTTAAAAACCCATATACTTGCTTAAATTTTTTTCCCCAACATATTTCCCAAAAGTTTTAAAACAGTTTTCTACGTAGTTTTTTCCGATAATATTGAAAATATGAAACCATTCAAATAGAATCTTTTCTTTATTGTCTAAAACGAAAATATATATTTTTTTTGAAAATTTTATACTTTTTCAACTTTCATACCGGGTTTTTGGGATAAACTTATTATCTTCGTAACGGTTTCTCTTTTGGAACGTCACCCCCTTTTTTTTTTTTGTGTTCGAAAAAATGGTTACCTGGAGCATATTTTAACTGAAAAAAATTTGGGGGGAAAAAAAGTCTCTACGTGAAACAGTTATAGAAAAGTAAATGCATATTTCTTTGGTTTAAAATAAATTTAACATATTCTGGAAAAATACGCTGGAGTAAGAAGTAGTTGAGGATCGATTAAATGTTCTAAATTTCAAATTCGGGGGTTAGGTTTTGTGCTCTTTTGAAACTTAATATTGATTATATATAGCCGTTACCATTTCACTTCTCTGTTGGGGATTTTTGAAGTTGTATGATTATACGCTACTTATTTTTTATATTTTTAAATGCAGTAAGGATGCTTTAACAATAAAAGTTAGGGGCATAATTTTTTCGTGTTTAAAAGGGTATTGCTAAAAAAATATTTAAAAACTAAGTTTTTTTAGAGTACATTTTATTTACATAGATATAAATGCATGTAAATCAAAATCAATAACAAAAACATTCATGAAATTTAAATAAATTTAAAAAAAAAATTTAAGTTTTTAAAAAAAAAACATTTATTGAGTTTTGAGAAAATAATCAGGGGTTTTCCTTTTTAACAATTTGTCAAAACTTTTTAGTGTCATCCACTTTTTTATTCATTTTAAAACGGAGGTGTGATCTGATTTGCCATACTTTTTATCCTGTATCCTGTATTGGGTGGGCAAGAGCTGCTTTATTCATTTCATTTTCCTCGTCGGAATCAGCATTATAGTACTGTTTGAGCTTTGAATAAACTCAAAATATTTTAAATGTGCAATAATTTGGGAAATGTAAAATTATCATCATTCTGCTAAATTTTCCGATGTTAAAGTATTACAGTCAAATAAACAGAAACAACCAAAAAAGGTCATTTGTAGAGACGGAGGGTTAAAGTAGGTTAGATAAACAAAGTTGATTCGTGTCACAGGCATTCTGAGGATACCCAAAAAACTCTTTTCTGCGAAACATGTAAAACTACCTCTCTTTTATTTCACATCCCTCGTAAATTTCGCCAATGCGCGGTTGGTGTTTTCCGTTCCATGTTTAATTCCGGAAGAGAAATCTTTCGTATTAAACAAATTTCGTTTCATGTTAAGTGGAAAAAAACAATACTTCGTGTTAACCAATTCTTCGTCTTAGGCGTTTTCGCGTTAAACGTTCTTCACTGTAATTGATATCTGAGTTCTAACATTAAGCTTTTAACCCGGCACATCTCTGGCAGGATATGTCATACCCCCACCGTCAAACTTTTTACAACGCTCTTTCTAAGCCTTTTTTTTTATGTAGATAGTTTCTAGTGCAGCTGACTTTAAGGTCATATCTTTTGAGGGGCCTTAGCTTATGGGCGAATTCTAAATGTATATATATTTCGATATCGCCTCTTCGGGTATGCCAAACCCTCGTGTGAATTGCCGTTACAGTTCTGAATGCATGAGCCTGTTTTAAAAATTCCTCATGCTATGGCGTATTATTGTAGTTATGATGAAAAAATGTGATATTTAAGTAATTTAATATAGATACAGTATTCAATAATAATAATAATATATATATATATAGCACAACAATGTTTTGGGATGAAGAGATTCTCTTCGCGATTATGATGAGGAAGAATCAAATGATTAAGAGTATAACAGCAAGTATGATTCTTCCACTGAAATTGATTCAGATTTAGAAGAGGGAGACACCGCTGAAAATAAATATTTGTATGTAGAAAAACAAAAACATTTCGGAATAACGTATCTTTAAAGGAGACTACTGGTACACATCTTATCCTTTTTCAGATGAACTTTTGAAAAAAAAAAACTATTGCTAGATAAATAAGATAAATAAGAGGTACTATTAAAGAAATTCCAAAATGTTTATGTTTAAAGAATATAGAAGTTTACTCCAAGATGTTTAGTTTTAAAAAGATACAGATTAAAAAAAAAAGTTACATCGCTCATGTTTAAGTTGTTGTTACTGATAGTTTTGCAAATTGTCTGTAAGAATGAAGACTTACTTTTTGCACAATTCCTTTCATGCTTAAATGATTCCGTTTAGAGAATGTTGCTTTCTTTCAATGGCCAATAATACACCGTCATGTTGGATAAGTTTTCTTCTTTGTTGGAATAGTGTAGACAACAAAGTGTCTTTCAGACAAGCATTAAAGGAGGGGGGAGGGTGCTCAGCTGAAGGACGTCATCTTTATTGCAAAATTTCCACCGAGTGGTATTTTTCAATTATTCAAGTCCATGTAAAAGAGTTCGGGAAAGACATGTGAAGGCTCCATCCACGACCTTCCGATTAAAAAGTCCTTTTGGGAAATTTGTTTTTTAAAACCATTTTATTTGCAACCAACCCTCTGTGAAGAGAAGATTATGTAAATTATACTATAAAAGCTGCCAAGTTAAAGGGAAGAAGTAGAAAATATAATAGATTGCTATCTGACAAATTGATAGTGAAACCAGATATTTGAAAATTTTAAATTTTTTAAATGACTATATTGGTCACTAGAGTTTGATAGCTCGGAAAGTAGTGCATTGAACCGAAGTAAGTGTCCTATTAATTAAAGTCTTCTCATACTTCACGACCTCGTTATTTACCTGGGTATTTTTCCGTGGGGGTCTCTTAATTTAGATTTTTTAACTTTTGTTGATTGTTTTCCCAAAAAAATTGAGTAATTTTTTGACATGGTAGTCTTCCTTCCCCTTTCCCCACATCTCAGATGTTTTTGATGAACTTTAAAAGACCTATTTCAGAATATAAAATCCACTGTGTTGGGGCAGTAAGGATGAGCCAGGATGATAACTTCCCCCGCACTAATTCAGCTCGGTCCGGTTTAAAAAAGGGGGATAAATTAAATGAGTAAAATTTCAACATTAAAGGTTTCCCACTTGTTCAGAACTGTGATTTTGGGTTATGGATATTTCATGATATTTTTGTCATGTTAGGGAAAAGAATAAAATTTTTATAAGAATAGTATTTGGGTAAAAAAATTTTTTAAGTATGATATTTAGACAAAAATGAACGTAAGAAGGTTTTCCTTTTTTTTTGTGAAAAAACTTTTTTATAATAAAATTTTTTCCGTATATACTCAGACCTCGTACAGAGTCTGAACTGAATTTTGAAATATATAACTTTGGTGGGGTTTTTCCATGATTTAAAACAGAGGGGGGAAAATTTTTAAAAAAAAATGATACTTATTTCAATGGGTTGTAACTCCTAAAATAATGTGATTTTTTCAAAAATCATAGTTGAGCCTCTGTACAGACGTCTGAGCTATAAACAGGTAAAATATTATTATACTACAAGCATTTTTCACAAAATCAGAACATTTTGGAAAAAGGTTATTCTAAGTTAATGTTTTCCCGAAATATTGTATTTAATTAATTTTTTTTTTGTCAAAATGTCTTTAAAATAATTTTATACATACCTTCTAATCTAAGTGGCACTAAATATCATGGAAATTATCCATTTATGGGCTGTTTTGGAATCACGGTTCCGAACGTAGTCGGGTACTTTAAACAGCATAGATCTTATTAACAGATGCGAATTTTATGTAAGCTATATTTAGTATCTTTTCTATAAAAAAAATGTAAAAAGCTTTAATTCATTTTTATCCTAAAATAATTTTTTTTCAATCTGAATGTCAAAAATACTATTTCTGAATACAAATCAGGAAAAATGTAACATTAGCATGTACTTCTGCGTTCCACAACGAATGTTTTGCAAGAAACATTTTAACCATTTAAATAAGAAACATTTTTAAACAATTATTTCTCTAGAAGCTCTTCTAATATGTAAGCCTAAACATCTCTTGAAATTTTCTAAAATGTTTAAAATCTATTTTCGCTTTGAGAACAATTACGCTACTTTCTTATTCAACACGTAGAACCAAAAACCAATAAAAATGACGTAACAGGAGAATTTTGACAAATTTTCCTCTTAAAATATGCATAATTATAAATATTACATCTCAACTTAAAGCATTAAGTGACAGCCGTCCCGTGGGCCTCATTTGTAATTTAAGAAGATATACATGTAGAATTTTCATTTTAATTATGTATATTTTCTACAGAAAACCTTACTGAACACATAATTAAATCATTTGTAGTGCTTGGTGAATGGCATCCAAGTGTCGAGTGAATCTTCCAACATATAAATGCTATGCAAACAAAATAATTATTCTTAATGATCATGTTCCGTGAATTATTGTAATTTTCAGCTAAAGTATACATTTTTTTAATTGAATAGTTTATTAATTTTGTGAAATTCATGTTATAATTTTTCTTTAGTTATTTTTTTTACCAGAACTGTATTTAAATTCTTATATTTACTTTATATAATTTATTTATGGGTACGTATTTAAATATACTTTGATTTGATAAACTTTGTAAAAATCTTTTGGTTTTCTTAAAGTAAATAGACCAGTAATTTATCTATTATACTATTGTATGTACATTAAATAATTTGATTATACAAATTATGATATTTTTACGATGTTAGAAATTTTTATATGATATTCAAAACACATTTTATTTTTTAAATGTTTTTGAATTGAAAAATTCTTTCCAAAGGTTGACCTTCCGATCATTTTGTATTCCACCCGAGGCCGAATTCAAGTAGATAATTAGAACAATTGTAAACTAAACTAAAACTAAATTCAGTTGCGCAACAGCCCATGAGGGCAAAGTTCTACTGTTCTACGGACAGAAAAGGTATTCCCATCAATGCATTTTTCACTTTAAGAAACATGTAGATGTTGTATGTTGGGAAATCTGGTGAGTAGAGGGGATGATCAAGTACAGTAGTGCATTTGTCCTTTAAGAACTGTTTTACAGAGAATGCAATGTGCACCGAGGTGTTATCTTGGTGCACAAGCAGTTGTTGCTGTGCACAAATCTGATCTTTTCTTCCTCACCCTTTCTCTAAGCTTTATCAGGACATCAATGCAGTACTGCTGTCTTACCATTTGGCTTTAAAGTACCTTTTTAATCATGATGATGCCATTAATATCGAACAAAAATAATGATAGTTAATATGGTTCTTGATGACACATATCATCAATTACGTTCATTATCTTCAACATCCTGTCGATCTTCCGAAAATCGTTTGAGACATTCAAAAATTTGAATATGTAACGTGCAATTATATCCAAGAACAACTCTTAACAAATTAAAACATTCAGTTAAATTTTTTTTTAATTCCACAACTAAATTAAATTCAAATTTATAGGCAGCCGATTTTTACATTTATCCTACACACGGCACTTCGACACAACAACATCTTTCCCAAACAGAAATGAAAAACAAACTGAATTAGATGGAGGGATGGAGTAACGTGTTACGAACACACACCAGAAAGATTAAGGGCAACAAAATTCCATTCCACTCCATCATATCACACTTAATGGCCAGCGCATGCGCAGTCCGGTAAATTATTTGTCACACCTTGTTCCCATTTCAATAGTTCGTATTTTACCCTGTGTATCTGATAGATCTTTGCAACATTAAAAACTAATTCAAAATGTAGCGTAAAAATCTTAACAAAACCACGCAATCTTCTTTCTTAGCAAGTAAAAATAAGTGAATATCTCTTCCATGTAAAGGCAAACAGGAAGTAATATTATGATTATAAAAGAGTATCTAAATGATCTGATGTAGGATCTTTTCAATAAACTATTTTCGTAAAAAATAAGTCTTTCCACTGAAAAATAACCAGTTCACACATATACAGCAGACAACTCTTTTAAAATCCTTTTATAACTTGTTATTCTTTCCCGAGAAATTAGCCTCAGTGGATGAAAAAAGAATTCTACGAATTGTTGCGAATATTCTTTTCTACATACTTTCTTAAGAAACCAACAAGGCGGAAAGTTGCTTTTCTGAGTGTGAAAAAAGGTATAGAAAAGGGAGACAATGAATCAAGGGAAAAATGTTGGAGACTATAGGGTAATATTAAAGGAGTGCTATTGTTCACGTAAAAATTCAAGGGATTTGCTATCAATTGTGTTAAAAACGTAGAGCTGAATAGCTTTCAATGGAAGTGAATCACCTAGAAAACGTAATGAGAGTGAAGAGTTGATGGTGCGGGAATATACGCGAATTTAAACCTAAGCTGTAATGAGAAAAGTTTGTTAAACTGGCGTTGTGGATTTCATTTTAATTTTAGTCGAGAACAGTTTCATCGTCCGTATAAAAATAATGAATATCAAGCTACGGGTTTTCCTAACTTTTTTAATAATACACTGAAAACCGTTTAACACGAAACTGAGAGGGTCTAAAATATTTCTTCATGTTGCAAGAATTTCGTGTAAAAGGATATTGTAAAAAAACATATATTAGACAAAAATAAGTTTATTAGAGTACATTTCATATACATAAATGTAAATATGCGCGCATTTAATATAGATGAATGAAACAAAAACACTCACAAGGTTTTAATGAAATTTAACACAAATTTTTTATAAATAAATGCTCAGTAAATGTTTAAAAAACAAAACATTTATTGATTTTTTGGTAAATAATCAGATATTTTTCTTTGCATTTTCTTTTTTTAGCATCAAATTGTCAAAAAAATGATCGATATCGTTCATTTTGTTATTCATTTCACCATTAAAATGTACGTCTAAGCAACTGTGCCTACTTTTCATGATGTTCCTCATTTCGAATGATGTGAGATCAGGAACAATTGATTACTCATTTCATCTTAGTTGTCGGAATATGCATCAATGATATTTTTCAGCTTTGAACAACTCCAAAATGTCTTTGTCATAATTGCAGCTGTGCACATGTTATAGTCATCTGCTACAACAAATTCTTCCGAAAATAGAGTAGAACAGTCCAATAATACAGAAACTCTATCAAACATTTCATTGAGTAAAGAGAAATATTTTCATGTTAAGCAGTTTTCGTTTCGTGTTAAGGCTACAAAATATTTTGAAAATGCATAGTATTTTGTCGAGACCGTTAAATTATTTCGTGTTACAACGTTATTTCTTCTTAACCGTTTTCGTATTAAACCTATATCAATAGATAATAAAATAATATTTTTTTATAGTTATTCATATACTTACATATTAAAATATGCAAATATATTAAGATCTAAAAGTAGGTTTTAGAACATTAAAACATTTTAAACGAATGTAAATAGAGTTATATAATTTATTTATTTATTGCTAATGACCTGCTAATTAGTCATTAGGCATTGCAGACCTAGTATATCCCCCGGAAGCTGATATCACTTTTTAGTGTGGTGCCCTATAGGTGAATACCAACCGCTGCAGGTAATTTTGAGGCCCGGTGTGCTCCCTAGAGGGAGGCATCTGAGCTCTGACGATGTGAACCTGTACTAGGATCTAATTTTGCTGAGAGCATCCAAGCCAAACAAACACTTTAGGGATCTTTTTCCTGTCGTATAATCATACGACATAGCCGCTGTCGATTTTTTGCATCAAGAAAATCCACCAACTTGGGTCGGGGTCGAATCTTGGGTGCAGAGGGCCAGCGGCAAACCAAACACGCCAGCCACTCGGCGAGTTATATAATTTAAAAGTAGTAATATAAATAACATAGGCAATTTTCATCTCTAAGTCCAAAAGCTCACTAGCCAATAGAAACACCCCAGTTTTTACCACTGAAGCCTGCTTGCTCGCCATTCGTTCCTTACTGTAGTGGCCACACCTTCTCAACCCCCCAAACCAAGTACCCATCGCAATGCCCATTCAGTTCCAGATATGGGGCAGAGGAGTCTGCCGAGACTCCAGTCCCCAATGTGAATGTCGTAATGTCGAATATAAATAACAATAATCACATAGTATTAAAGCGGTTAATCTAGATCAGTGGTTCTTAAACGTTCAACCACCAAGCTCTCTTTGATGTATTAGCCAAACATCATCGACCCCCAGACTTTTTAATACCCCACCCCTCTTTGAATTAATATTCTTGATTGAAATACATGTACTAATAAAGGTCTCTTTCACTGCCATCAATTAAGCGATCTAGTTTAGGGTAGCTAATATTTCATTTTTTGCACGAGGCTTTCCAATTTGTAAAAGAGGGGGAAATTAACATTAAATAGGAGACCTTCGCAGTCCCCTAGAAAGATGATAGGGAACCCTGGAGGTCCACGGACCCTAGTTTAAGAACCACTGATCTAGATCGTTAATCTTTTTTTCAAAGTGAACAAGAACATATGATTTATTTGTGTGTTATGTATTCAAACACTCTTTGAATTCGTATTTTTTTCTAAAATGGCAAATAATAATTCATTTCAATAAAAATGATGACAAATACTTTTGATTCGAAAAAATATTTTACGGAAAACTCTTCAGAAAATTTATAAAAATTTTATTATCTGACAAAGCAATACATATAAACAGAATGAAATATATATTTCATATATGCTAAGTTGTGGCTTGGTAGCCTGCGGGTGATGGTCCTGAACTAGTGATTGGAGTGGTCAAGTGGCACACTCGAACCCTGATGGCACTGGACAACCGTCAAGAAAAGGGGCTGATACAGGTTAAACATGTCTAGCTCAAAGTCCTCTTGTAAGCGTGGTGTGGTGTTTTTAAAGAGAAAGTGACAACTCAGATCTCGTCCTCGTAACCTGACCTTAAGGTTTCCAAAAATGTTGCCTCTGTTCCTCCTTATTCAATTCTTTCAGACATCTTCGCAAGTAATTTGTAAATATTTTCTATTTGTATATGCTACCGTTAAAGTGAATAATTCAGTTATTTCATAGAATAAGTAGGTATTTCATGAATTAACTTGGCAAGTCAGTTAAAGTATATAAAACATGAAAAATTTCATACTTTACCCAGTTATTCTATGAAATATCTATTTACTTTGTGAAGTAATTAATGATAGACCATTAAATTGATAAATAAATAATTTAAAAGTTATTTTATAAATTAATTGATCATAAATATCTAAAAACTCTGGAAAAACACATTTTATTCTTATTACGGATGATTCATTGATAAATAATAAGAAAAAATTTATGTTTTAATTTATTATGGATCCTATTGCTAACATTAGTTAAACAGAAAGAAAAAAATGTGTTTTTTTTTCATCTGTTACTGGCATAATTAACATTTCTATACATTGAACTTCAAAGATATCATAATGCTGGAGTAACCAATAGGCTCATGGTACTTTTTCTGCGCTGTTTTAGCCCTGTTCACTTTTGATAACTAATAATTTTTACGAGTGTATGTACAGCACTCTTTTCTTTTGCTCCAAGATTATTTAATAAAGATTCAAATCCCTCTCGCATTAAATCTTTCTAATTTAAAATTTGGTTTCTCACTGCTGCAGAAGTTATTGCTTGAAAACAGATTGAAGAAATAAATCCAAAATATAAAAACGCTAACATAAATTCTACATCTACAATCAATGGAGTGAAGTGTACATACAGACACGTCATTACAAAACAGTTATAAGCAGTTAAAAACTGACAATGCAACTAGAATCGTTTCAAACAAATTTCAAATGCTTTATTTCATACTCTAATGATCAAGTCGTCGTTAATCTATAGAATACCTAATTAAATCATAGAATTCAATATGTTTGTATATTTTAACTGACTTGTCAAGTTATTTCAGGAAATTCCCAGTTTTTCTATGAAATAATGGAGTTCCCACTTAAACGCGGTAACTTATACTCTTAATTTAGAAAACAAGATCTACTTTTAATTGTAATATAGAGCTCGTTTAATTTTAATCTGAATAATTTAATATTTATTTCTTAATGACTTTTAGCTTTAAAAGGTATTTAGATTAACTTTTCCACAATCTTCCACAATCGAGTTAGAGCTATGTGTGTGTGTGTGTGTGTGTGTTCATAATACATATATTTAAATGATGCGCTATTAACTTCAAGTCGATCAACTCATTAATTTTTCGGTCAATCTCATTGGGAGAAAAGTAATAAGTTCAGAATCTTAACTAAACATTTTACTAATATCTACTGACATCTCATTGTATTCTTAAGAAATGATCTCCTATGTCCTCTCTTGAGACCTTTTTAAATAATAATTCATTTTCCTATACATCACAGCTCTTTCACAAGGCAGATTATATCGTAAAAAGTCAATGTCAATATCATAAAGCAGTCCTAGGTGTTAGTTATGGAAAATATGTGTGATATCGGTATTTCATTTTTTTGAAAATTTGGGTTGAGACATTTGGAGGATTTAAATCCCAGTTGAGTCTCATATGCGACAATTTGAACTGTCAAAGATTACAATAAACTAATTCATGTATTTACATTAAATTTAGTTCTTGAAGTTCCCTAGTTGTCAATTAGATATTCCTACTTTTCGATACAGGAGTTAAAAGTCATTAACAAAACTATGAAATGTGATACTCATTGAAAAATTTCGAACTTCATGGAAATGGTAAATGTCAAAGTCTATAATGTTTTTGTAACTTTTAAGCTATTTAGTAAAAAAAGGAACATCTAATAATTAATAATTTCTGAAATCAAAAGTTTCCACTGCATTGGACCAGTAACATAGTCCAGGACTGGTTAGTTAATTTCAAGCAACTTTACCAAAGAGATATACTACAATACATGGAGACGGATATTTCTTACAATAAACTGTTGGGGACAAATCAAAATCGATTGATCACTATTCAAAATTATCGTACTATATCGCGGGAAAAATTTAAGGCTTACATATTTCTGTTAAATTGTGATGTTCACATTATTAAACTTCGGCTGATAACTAGGCACTTATTTGTCTCGTTAGCGGATTCGTATTAAACCAGCAACTAAATACAAAGTATTTCTAACACTGGAGACATAAAATGAAAATGTATTTTCAATTATATATAGCGTGAGAAAAAAAATGCAGCAAATACCTTTTTCTATACAAAAAAAGTTTTTCTTGATGCTGTAATAAATTTATTGCGCACTATCACAACAATGCCAACGTTCAAGATAACTCACCAAATTGGAAACCCGATTTCACATGTGCCATACATGTTCAATTGGCAACTAAGTTATTCGTTTCATATAATATCGCCAATGCAGTTACGATAGTACATTATTGCAACCCCTCATAGAAAATATTGCGAGAAGAATGAAGCTAAATACTCAACTTTCCAGGAAGCTGCAAGAGCTGCCGGTTTATTAAAATCTGAGAATTTTATCAATGAAGTGTTCGATGATGCAACTTCAGTGATGAATTTAACTGAAGAAGAGCACCTAGAACCTAGCAGAAAAATTGTACCTCCTAACCTATATTAAATTTAATATCACTATCTTTTAACACTTACATAAACAATATAGCTATATGTGTACATTCCCATGAACTATGAAAGTAGACGAAGTTTCAGCCAAACTTGCACCAATCGGAATACATTACTCATGGAATAATGCATCACTTGGTGATATTTTTTGGGGGTTTCAAAGTGGCCGTTAAATTTTACTCACGGGAATATTACCTATAGATTTTTAGATGATTTCAAAACTGCATTAAAATGCGACAATACAAAGAAAAAATAAAATACATTTATTGGATCACTTCTTCAAATAGGTTTAAAGATATACCCAACAAAAAATATCTTTTTAAAAAAGAAATCGGGAATTCCTTGATTACTTTAAAAATAGAAAACATAAACATTTTTCATTGGGACTTTTGAAAAGGAACCCTTTCTAATCGTCGGATTTCCAAAAAATACTTTTTCCAACCAAAATTACCCTTAAAACAATTTAGAACTCCCGGAATTGGAATCTTCAAAAAAAATTGAAATTTTCCAAATCTTTCCATTTAAAACCCAAGCTTAAAATAGATTTTCAAAAGAAAAAACACAAATTGAATCCAAAACAGAAGTATTGTTTTGAAAAAAGTTGGTCTTCAAGATTAAAGTTAATTAAAAAAGGGGAAAGGGAGGGGTCCGGGGACAAAAAATTTTTCTCATCCTCTGATTCCTTTAAAATCTTTAAAGTTTCCCAAATTCATTTTGAACTCCCTTTTAATTTTCCCTTGGGTATCTGCAGATCGATATATTTTACGGAAAATTCATTTTGATGAAATAACATGCTTTTTTTTCCTTTTGGTCAAATTTAAATATTTGACATTCATCATAAAATTTTGTAATGACGAATAACAAGTCCCACCATGTAAGAGCAATATTTTGTGTAAAAATAAGGATAAGGCAAGTAAAAAAAATTTTTTATAAAAAGGTCTGAATTTATGATAAAAAAGGATAAATATACAGTGCTAAGGTTTTTGGAGTTATGAATCCTTTTTTGAATATACCAAAAAAAATAAACAGCATTTCATTTATATCTTAATAACTTATAGCCCCCACTTGGGGGCCATCTTTTTTATCTACTCGACCTAGATTTGTAGGAGGGTTAAGATGACCCAAGCTAGCCATAATAAAAAAACCCAATTTTTTTTTTAAAAAAACAATCATACTCTAAAGGGAAAACAAAAGTGATATATCTGCCCTAAATCTTATGTGAATAACTTTTCGCTTAACAAGTAAAAATTATCCTATGAATCCCAACTTTTTTAATTTCTTTGACTCCTAAAGCCCGTTTTATAGTTCGCGTCTAAGTTAGATTTCCATAAGCTCAGACGTTAGTAACTCAGACCCTTTTCCTTTCCCTTTTCCTTTCGATTATTAACCTCCACTATATATCTATAATAATCTATATCAGGTTTCTTCTGGAGTGTTCGGAAAGCCCCATTGATAACCCCCAAAATTTTTCCCCCAAAATGATTATTAAAAGTGTAAAAGCATCGTCACATATCTTTCATACATTGAATACTGAAAACTGAAATACTGAATACTAAATACAAAAAAGAAAATATTAAGGTGATATAACAAAAATATATAAAACTTTTTTCCAATTTGATTCGATTTAATACATAAACTTAAATATATACTAGAGGGGGCAAAAAAGCCACACATTCCGCCTAACAATAAACCAACCCCCCTTGTACAAATTATTCAACTATTCAAACCATTCTCAAAAAAACTGTTTTTTTCGTTTATTTTTCTTTTTCTTCAGTATGGTTAAAAACAAAAACGAAAAAAAAAAAAAACAAATCTTCATTCCCATTTTATATAAAATTTAATATTCCCAAAAAAACCCATCCCCCTTTTATTATAATGGGGGTTTCAAAAAAACTTCGCTAAATATTGGGGGAAAAATTTAAAATTTTTGACGATCAAATTTGGGTGCTTGGCGACCATGTTGGGGGCTATTTTTGGCAACCATGGATCTTCTAAAAAAAGAAGAAAACTATAATATCATTTCCAAAAAACCCGGGGAAACGTTCAGACCAGGTAAAAAAATTTTTTCTCCTTTTTAGTTAAATCTTACTTTTACGACCCATTTTTAAATTATTCTAGTGAAAATAAATTTTTTAAGATACGAAATTTTTTTTTATTGGGATAATTTTAGATTTAAAAACGATTAAAAAAAAATCTTAAAAATAGCATTAAAAGGGAGAATATGGGGAAACAAACAGGGGGAAAAAAATCTAGTTAAAATAAATGAACTACATTTCTGTTTTAAAAAGAAAAAGCAAATGAAAACGTTAAAAAACAAACATTTCAGTGAAACTCAAATTGTAACAAAAGTTAAAGATCTCTTAAAAAAAAAGAAAAAGCAAAAAATTTTTTTTCTGGTTTGAAAATTTTGTAACGTAAAAAAAAAAAACAGTGAAAAATAATCGAGTTAAATGGCTTGAAAAAATTTAAGGAAAAAAAAACTTGTATAAACAAAATAAACCAAGTGAAAGTTTAAAGATGCGGGCAAAAAAAACAGGGGGAAAATGGCAATGAACAAAAAAACGAATGAAGGGGAAAAATATTATAGTATATGCATAAAAAATACTCTCAAAATAAATAGGGGAAAAAAAATAATGCCCAAAATTTAAAAACAGTAAAATGTTTTTTATATCAAAATTCAAGAATTGATGTTTCGATTTGATTTTTTTTTTTTTTTTTAAAGTTTTCTCAAAGATAATTGTTTTTACAATCATTAATACATTTCAATACATTTTTGGCTGAAGTATATATTATGTGTGAGTTGTGCAATAATATCATAAATGACAAAGCTTCATTTTTTTTCTGTTTCTAATTAAATATTTGTTTTTGAGTTTATTATAAGTACTCCCCTACGAGGGAGAAGGGGCAGAGAGATGTATTCTGAGTTACATGGCATACAAATATTTGACTTATAAAACTTGGTTATTTTTTTTTCAATTCATTTCAATATTTCAGCCATTTAAATATTTTTATTTGATTTTTTGTTATGTATCCTGATCTTTTTGTTTCTAAGAGAGAATAATAGAGTGTCTGTAAATTAGTTGAAATAAAAGAATGATTTATTGAATATAATTTGCAAGAAAAAAGTAGCATAGTATATATTGTTGTAAAATAGAGAAATAGTCCAACTTTACCCCCCATTATCACAAATAATGGTAACGCTCCCCCTCTCAAACTGCGACAGCTGCTCATATTGTCTTCGAAAACGGCGTAATGCCATGTCCACTTCAGCTCTTGCTTCGTAAACGATTCAGCACATTCAAACAAGGTTTGGTTACCTGTTTTATACTCTATGTAGAACGACGTTAAACGCCCTCTACCGGCTGTACTTAATGCGCTATCAAGCTGCATTTTCAATTATTTGCATTTCTCCCCGTCATGTAACTTAATGACAAGTTACGATCGTTACGATCCCGCAATTATTTCTTGGTGCGCTAATTTTTTTTGTCCATGAGTGTATTTTGTTTTGCTTCCTTTCAGTAAATTTGTAACTTTTTAATCCTTTTATTTTAGGCATGCTCACAATCCCTGGGGGAGGGGGGCACCCCAAAGTCTGAGAAAAGCTGTATTAAGCGATTTTCATTTAGTGTTAGAAGAAAAAATGCATGAAAACACATAGTAGTTCGTCGAGACCGTAGTACTATTTCGTGTTAACCGATATTTCGTTTAAGCTTTTTCGCGTTAAACGTATTTTACTGTATATATAATTATTATTTCTTGAAATTTTTACTTCCAGAAAATTATTATTATAAGTTTCTTTTTTTTTCCATTATAAAATAAAAATGTTTGAATAATTATTTCCGAAGTTTCTTTTGCATAAATTGCATGCAACATAATATTTTTTGTGATATTCATTCTGGATTCATTACGTTCTCCAAATTTTCTTTCTTTCTTTTTTTGAAATTTTAGATAAAAATGAGTTTTTTTTGCTAGGTTAATAATGCATTATGTTTATAGCTGAGAAAAACCAATTAACTGTGTCTTGAAATTTAGGGAAAAAATTGCTTCATTTTTCATTAATATGTTACAATTAAATAAAAAAAAAACATGGTAGACAAATTAAAATTATCGATTTTTCAATGCTGTAGAGAAAATAAACATAAAATTATTCATAACAAAAAATGTAACAAGTTTCTTACAATTTTTATTAAAAGAATATATTTACTTTAGAATTAATTAAAATTTTAGAGTTAGAAGATGATATACACATTATCTGAGTGTAACACACTCCTTCAAATTTCCATTGCTATAAAAAGAAATTTTAACCTCTTCTCACAAATACGATTTTTTATGGCGTGAAAAAAATGACGATTTTCTTTTCTTTTACTATTTGATTCATTTTATATTACTTCTTTCATGCTTAGTGGTACATACACTCATGGACAAAAAAGTAGCGCACCAAGAAATAACTGCGGGATCGTAACGAAACTTAACATGAAGGTGCATATCAGAGAGAAATGCAAATGATTAGAAATGCAGCGTGATAGCGCATTACGTACAGCCGGTAGAGAGTATTTAACGTCGGTCTACGTGGAGTATAAAAAGGTAACAAACCTTGTTTGAGTGTGCTGAATCGCTAAAGAAGAGCTGAGGTAGACATGGGATTGCACCGTTTTCGAAGACGATATGAGCAGCTGTCACAGTTTGAAAGGGGGAGAATCATCGGCATGATGGAAACTAGGTGGTCATCTAGGTGAGTAGCTCATCAATTAGGCCACTTTGATTGTGTTCTGAGGAGGTGTTGCGACCAGTGGGTCCAAGAGATGTCCTTTACACGAAGACCAGGCTCAAAACGCCCTCTACAGACCAGTCGTCGAGAAGACAGCCACATCGTAAGAAATGCATGCGTAAAGCCAACTGCTTCATAGGCCGCCATCCAGGCACAGGCAGCACCTTCACTAGAGGTCCTTGTGTCTTCTCGAACCATACAAGGCGCCTGGCTGAAGGACATTTGGGGTCACTCCATCCATTACGTGTGCTGCTTTTGACGCCCACCCATAGACGACTCCGCTTGGAATGGTGCCGTGCAAGAGGAAACTGACTGCAGTGGAATGGAAACAAGTCCTCTTTAGCGACGAATCGAGATTCAATCTCAGCAGTGATGACAATCGTGTTCGTCTGTAGAGACCTCGTGGTGAAGGCCTCCCTCCTGCCTTTGCTTTACAGCGACACACCGCTTCCACGGCTGGTGTGATGGTATTGAGTGCTATTGCCTATAATACACGGTCACCCCTAGTGTTGATCCGTGGCACCATGACAGCCCAGCGGTATGTCCATGTGATCCTGCAACCACATGTGTTGCTACTCATGCAGTGGCTCCCAGGAGCTATTTTTCAACAAGACAATGCTCAGCTTCACGACAAGGGTGTCACAAGTCTGTCTCCGCACTGTTACTACCCTTCCTAGGCCTGCCGATCCCAGATTTGTGTCCAGTCGAGCATATCTGGGATCATTTGGGACGGCGAGTTGAGCATCCCACGAGTTTGAACGAACTAGAAGCAAGGTTACAGCAAATATGGAACGAAATATCTCAAGCAGTCATACAGAACTTGTATGCCTGAATGCCCGATCGTATCACATCGTGCTCTAGCGCTAGAGGGGGTTCAACAGGGTGTTAATTCATCTGTTCTTTTGTCTTTTTCTCTGAAATAAATGATTCCTTTTCTCTGATTTTCTAATCGTTTACTTATAACAAAGTTGTCATTACGTATGTAAAATTTCGTTTCATTTTGTCGACTCCTTCTTGGTGCCCTGATTTTTGGTCCATGAGTGTTTGTTCTACCATTAATTCTTTTTTCTTATTACGTTGTGGTAGGTAAAACGTACCTCTTGTTTGAATGCCTTAGAAATTGATGCTGCATGGTACATTCTCTGAACAATCACAGAGGTCAACTCCTAACAGTTACTTAAGCTTCCATCAGATGCCAAGAGCTCATTGAAATGCGGGGTTTATATTCACTCTTTCCCGATCCCTTTGGAGTCTGTTGATTGGTATTTTTTGGAAGTGACTGTGTTGTGTATTTTTAAGAATAAATGAAAGTAATTCTTGTGATATTTGATACAAAGCAAGTAAGTATATATATTATGCAACTAAATATATGGATTTTTTCAAAAATTTTAGAACATTAAAAATGGATTCCCCAGCAAGAAAATATCAGAGTCCAAAGAATATACCCCCGGTATTGAAAAACCTTTTCCCCCAAATTGGAATAAAAAAATGCATTCCATTATTATTTTCAAAAAGGAACACATTTTACTGTACCCGTTATTTCTAAAATTTTAAAAATTTTTAAATTTATAATAATATTGATTAAATATTAGTACATGCAATTTTATACAAATGTCCTGGATGAGTTATAGCTTGTGTTCAGTAAAAAACAAATAAAAATAATACACATATATAAATCTTAAACTAAATTAAACATTTCCATCAGATAATAAGAAGTCATGACATTTGATACGTTCTCCAAGCCATCAATATTAATTTAACTACTTATTTCAAATCCCCGTCTGAGTAAATCAGTAATAGAAAATCCCCGTTCATAATTTATTCTCAAGGTGAGCTGTTTGTCTTATATTTCACAATCTAAGCATCCTTGTACTTGCAATATTCTAAAAATTCTTGATTTAATTTTAAAGTGACGGGGAATTTTTTTCCGGGAAAAAATCAAAAAAAACAAGAAATTCGTTTTTAAAACCAAAAGGACCTAAAACTTGGGCATTTCCCCAATTTCCCAAAAAGTTTATTTAATTTTTTCCCTTCATGCCCCCCTTCCCCAGCAAAGGGGTTTGGGATAATCAGATGCATCTTATATTCCTTGCTCTCCTTAAATGACTAAGTGAACCAAAGAATGGCTGAACTTATAATGGACAATAGCTGAGATCTAATCTTAATAATTGTACACATTTTAAAAGAAAAATTAGTCACAAGTTTCGCCAGGAGTAGTGGTTTTAAGTAAATTAGGGTAAAGTATAAAATTGGTGAAGATGATACAGCTAATTCTTTATTTAAAAAAAGGCAAAACTTTTAAGCGTTAAATTCTAAAGAGTTATAGCTGAGTTTTAGTAAAGAGAATTATTGAGCTATGAGAAGCTTACAGAGAAAACTTTTTGGAAAGTTACTTTAGTAAGCTTGTGAACAATTAATTTTACGGCTTTCATATAAGGATAATCATGACTGTAAAAAAAAAAAAATCTACTCCTTATAAATTTGGTATTTTCTAAGCAATAATTTTTTTTGCAATGCAATTAAGTACTTAAGGATCTCACCTCCCAGCCTCGAGATGTGGGGAAAGGGATGGAAGACTAACCATTTTTCAAAAATTTTATTTTTTTTTGCAAAACAAACAACAACACAAAAATTTTTCAACTAAAGAAAAAGGGTTCATTTAAATTAAAAAAAATGGAACCAATTTCGAAGTTACAAATTTTGAGAAGACTTTAATGACCAGTAACACTTACTTCAATTCAAGTACTCTGCCTTCTTAGCTATCTAATCTATATTCAATCTCAAATGACAAATCGTCATCTTTATTATTACAATTATCAAAAAAATTAAAACCCCACTTTTTCCCTTAAATTTGATTAATCAATGCCCTTTCTGGCCTTTCCTTAAAACTCTCTCCTCCCCAACGAAAGCCTAAACTTTATTTAGTAGTCTTAATTTGCATGTTTCCGTTCTCTTTTTCAGAGGGAGCGTTCTAATAAAGAAGTAGTTCTTAAAGACCAAAAATTCCCCAAGAGTATTGTTAGTGAGAACATCGTGGATAGAGACGTCACAAACCTTTGGATACCTGCTTTTGTTTTGAAAAAAAAATTATTTACATCTTTTGCATTTACATAAATGATTACGAAAGTATGAAACAAAAATGTATCGTGTAATGATAAATTCAATAACACGGTGCTGCACATTGTTGTATCGTCATGTAGTTGAATTAAATATGATACTTATATATACCGGATTTACCGGTTTTTACTATTTACTTCAAAGCACATTACTATATTTACAACTTTATTTACAATTATAAATTGCATAAGGAACTACATTCATCTTCCTCCATTTTCACGTTCGAGAGCTTCTCTTCTTCTCCCTTCAGCTCAATGGCCAAAACAATCCACAACAGCACCCTCTTTCTAGTCTGTCCTGCGCTATGTGCCACGCCTTTACATTATTAAATTAACATCGCGCAATCTGGAAAATAGAATCTGTTTCTCTTCTTCTTTTATTGTCCCTTTTTGAGGAGCAAGTAACACACTGTCGTGTAGTGTAAATTGGAATTTTTTTCTAGTTGGGGAAATTTGGGGGAAAAAATTTTCTTTTTAGAAAATAAAGGGGTTTCTCAAGAAAATTCCCCCCTTTTTGAAAATTTTGAACCGAGTGGTACCAAATTTTTCCCAAAAACCCTAAAGAGCAGTGAGAAATAATTCGGGGAAAAACTTTATTGATCGGGGTTATTTTTTTACAGTCCCGAAAAAACCCCTCGGGAGTTTTTTCCAAAAATTTTCCCCTTTCCCTCTTTCCTTAGCTCAGCTCTGGAAAAACCGGGAAGGGGTTAAAATGTGCATTAAAACTATTTAATTCGTCAAGTAAAGTACATAGTCTCTTTACAAACATTCAGAGATTTGTCATGTTTCCAGTTTAACTGATAGCTACATGACATATTTCCCCTAAATTTCCATCTTACGTTCTAAATTGAACATTCAAAAAATATGCAGGAAAATTTTCTCAACTAGTGTGTTTTTTTGTTTTTTTTATATATATATTTCTGTTTATAGATATCTAAAAGTGATATATGATATGATTTAGAAAATATTATTATTATTTTTTCCTTCTTGGTGTAAATTTCACCAATGGTTTATTTTCTTAAAATCTTTTTAACAAAAGTATAAAGTTAAATTTTTATTTATTTATATTCATCTGTTTCGATATTTTCTCTTGGTTCCTAGATCTCTTGTCTTCAATTTAAAAATAAATTAAGGACACTTTTTTTCGAACATTATACTAAAATTTTCAGAATCTTTTCTAAATTTCTAAAACGTGAGAAAAATTGTTAAGCATATTGCGTTAAATAAATAAGATTTTCTAAAAAAAATATGAAAAAAAAAATTAAACTCCAATTCCACGTAAAATTTACGTTTTTTTTAGTACTGTACAACATTTGATTTTTCTTGTCATATAATTCTATAATTTGCGGTCCTTTTCTATTCGTTTAAAAGTTATCCTTGGTTCATGTGCAATCTTTTATTTTTTCTTATTAAGGACTATTCAAAGCTCTAATAAAATGATTTCTGAAAGAAAGTCCTGAATAGAAATCCATGGCAATGTTGACTCAACGATCTACACGGACACACTTTCTATGCTTTTCTCCTTTATTTACCCTGAACTAACATCTTGTTTGAAAAGGACGTGAAGAACAAAAATCAATGTTCTTGCAGTGTATTATGGGTTCAATCTCAAAATCATTTTACTTCCTTTCCAGGAATTTCGGTACTAAAATATGTTGGAAATACTAAAATGTTTGAGATTCTTTTTTAACCAGATTCTAACCAGAAGTTGGGTAGATAATTAGAAACCATACTGATTGAGTTAATAATGAGCTTTGTTTCTGCGCATGTATAGAAACTGAAATATGTATTACCTCGTATTGTGTAGAGAAGTTCCGATCATACATAGAAATAATATTAGGAAAAGAGGTTGTGATGTAAATTTCCCAAAATATATGAAAAAGGATATTTTTTATCAAAGGTTTTATTAGTTCAAATTTCCATGGGGTCCAACCTTGATATTTAATCGTGTAGAAATATTGTTGCCATGGAAATGATGTGTATTATAGATATATTTTTCCCTATTAATTTCAAATGATTTTCATTTGATTTCTTTAAAAAAAATTAACCATTTTCTTTGCAATTATGGTTCAAGCTACTCTTTAAGTCTTCTGTTATATTGTGTTCTATTTTCGAATATATTGGATATTTCTAATTGTAATATCATTGGTGAGTACCGGAATATTTTTCATATATTTGCTTTTAATTATTACTGCAAATTGCGAATTTCCACTTTATTTTACTTTTACATAATTCATTTTAAACAATCCTTGTTCGATTGAATTCATTACAGACATTTGTAGTTTTTGGAATATTGCAAGTTATCAAAAATTATTGATTGGTATTCATTATCGATTAATTTTAATATATATTACGTAATTAAACTTATGTTTAACATAATTAATTATATAATTCAATTATTTTTATTATATTATAGGATTCTATATTGTTAGTATATTATATTATATGATTATATATTATTAATATATTATTTTAGTATTATATTATATTATTATTATTAAATATTATTATTGGATTACATTGATATTAATTATTGCTTAATATTGGTTACATTCAATCTAATTCCTTTCTTCGTTATTTTAAATATACTTCAAAACAGTTCTTTGAAATTTTTTTCATGACGATTTGTTACAACTAGACCACCATCTTTGATTCCCCATACCTCGACAACAAGCGCTGCTTGGCGCAATTAAGGATGGACTAAATTCCTGATGGTCACATGATAAAGGGAACCAAGGGTTTCCCATTGATTAAAAATTGACATACAAGTTGTTCAACTTGTAAAGTTTAAATAACATTTAAAATTTGATGATTGGGTAAAGAGTTGAAGTGTTAAAATTCTTCAAACAGTTTTCAAAATTAAAAAAAACCTTACATTATACGAATACTTTTAAATTAGATGAATTTTGT
>BMAV01021353.1:0-30461 GCA_019973955.1 Trichonephila inaurata madagascariensis | reverse complement strand
AAATGGAAGATTTCCTCTTGGGAGAATATTTTCTATACACACTAATGCTTGCACACTAATCGGTTGGAAACAGTTACAGACAAAGACGGCTGCTCAAAACAGGCCAAATCCGCTAGCAAGTTATCTGGTGATCTCTCTACTTAGCAGAATTTTGTAGAAGCAAAATGTCAAGTGGTAAAAAGATGTTTCAAGTGTCGCTAGAAACTATCATGGTGAAATGTAAGCATAATGGTCAAACAATTATGGGAAACCCTACTAAATTTAAAATCTTATCAATATTACTGCCTTGTTCACAGGGTCTCATGAGAAAAAAGGAATGCGGGCAGCAAATAAAATGGAAACGAAATAAGCATGTAATGGATGAATGGCATCTAAATATAGACGCTGATCCACTCAACACGTTTTGTCGGCCATTGAGGCTCAATTCGAAGAAAACATTTAGGGGGAAAACATTCATATATATTTCCCATAAAAAATTAATAAAATTTTAATTAGCCATCGCGATACCCCCGTGGGGGTTTGGAAGTTAGGGGTGTGGGTTCTCCGGAATGATGAAAATTCTAAAATTTTAATATGACTTTATTAAAATTTAATTTAAAATTACTTGATATTGAACAAACTTATATTAAGTAAAAAAAACCAAAAGTACGTAGTTTTAACTAACTCAGATCGCGAAATTAGTTTCCACATAATATAAATATATTATTTTGCCTAATTCCCCAATAATATACTAGCGTTCAAAAATAATCTTTCCCCCCTTGGTTTAATCCCCCGGTTCAATAAATTTGGGTAGGTTTTTGGGGCTCGCGTTTAATAGTATGCACCTTGTAGTAATGCCGATATCCGTGATGTTTTAGGCCCCCAAAATTACACTTCTACCTTTTTCCAAACAGAGTTTTTAAATTTGCCACCCTTTGCTACAAACTTTCTACCCTTTTTAAAAGTTATCTTATTTGCATCATGTTCGTTTCATTTTGGGGTTTGGGGTTTGGGAAAAATTTTTTCCATTAACGGGGGTCAAAGAACATAGAGGTTTGTTAGAAGAAGAACGCGAGAGATGTCACAAAATTCATCGACAAAAATGTGAACGCGCTTGTTAGTGCGCAACAGAAAAAGGACAGTTGGTACAATGACCTTCATGACCAGTGACGGTTTATGTATTTGGCTCTTGGGACAGGGTCCGGGGACCCAGGTCCCGGATTAGCAGGTCTTAACCAGATTTTCTGTTTATAAATTTCGATTCACCAAGTGACCAGGGGGGGCATGATGTAGTGGCAAGGGAACCTGTAGATCTTCTGTGCCCAGGGCTCGAAATGAGTTTAAATCGGCAATGTGTTCATGACTTCTGTTCCTTCCATAGTCAATGGCCTGCCAATTTCATTACAGTCTCTGGTAACCCAGTTACACTCTATATAAATTAAAAAGAGAATCTGGGATGACCATTAGCTCCAGTCATTCAATAATTACATCTTCATGTTCTGTCGTCGTTTTCTGTCGACTGTTATTTTCTATACGCTCTTTGAACCCATAATTCTCCTACTTCTTCCAACATCATGGAATGGTAAAATCGGTGGAATCTGGGTTTTTATCACTCTTAATCTTTTAAGCCAATGGCCTACCATTTCTTAAATATGAACATTTCTTCATCTTTTTTGAAGATCTATCTTCTAAGCATTAAAACACTCAGCGTTTGTAGGATGAATTATATTCGTATCGAATTTATGTCTCTCACCATTGGAATTTTTCAGTTTAATATACCATTCGAATGCTTCATTGCAAATAGCTAGAGCTTCAGTTAGTCAGTCATTCACTGCCAAAAGTTAAATAATAATTTACACTTTTTATTGCCAGATGTGCATACGCCATTTCATCCCATTCGGATATCCCTTTTTCATCCCTTTTTTGCGTCACTTTTTAAGCTTGAAAGTTTACTTTGATGGTAATGAAAACATTTGAAACTTAATGCGTTTCAAGTACTGGAAAGTAACATCGATTCTTCTCAATAGCAATGAAACTTATTTTGGAAACAATTACAAGTAGTATTATGGGTCAATACTTCCACGCAGCATTTTCCTATCTCCGTAATGTTAAAAATGACCACCTAAGTAATGATGAAAAATTGTATATGTTTGTGCCAAAATATGAATGTCTTTTTTTGTGTGTATTCATTGTATTATTTTTTATTATTTTAATGGGGAGCAATTTTCAAAATTTTGATTAGTTTTTTAAAAATTCATATGTGGAGTAACACGTCAAAAATTTTAAAACAGTGAAAATTTTTGTACATTTTAATCTCATAAATATTTTTAAATAATTTTTACTAAAAATCTCTCTTTATTAAAAATATTTATTTGTATAGTATTAATACATGTGCACAGCTTCAAGGCTATAAAATAAGTAGTTTTTTCAAAAAATGTTCCCTTTCTTGTGTTGAAATTTACACCCTTGAGAAATAGAGATTTAAAGTAAAAACTTTTACATTTAACTAATGCATACCAGAATTATAACTTTAATTTGCTGGTATCAACTGCAAGACTCTATCTTCTCTTGTCTACATTTTTAATTGTTTGTTTTAATTTATCTCTTTTGGTTTATTGTGTATCCGTATATTATGCTTTCCTAATACACACGCACCCACTTCTTGCAACGCTCGACATTTGTAAAAACTGCGAGTTGAATGTTTAATGGCTATCTAAAACTTTTTTAAATTTGGTAATAAAAGCCTTGATTATAAGGAAACAGAGTAGTTTCATTTTACTATAGTTTTAAAGTTTACAGCTGCACAAATACAGTTTTGAATTTATACACCAAATACTATCCCGCGTTCACTAACATTCTTGGAGTTTTATCAAGCAAAGCATCTAGACAAAAGTTCAAGATTAGAGACCCTAAATACTTTTTTATGCTATTCCTAATTGCAATAGGTAGTCATGTTTATGCTTATATGTGTGTAACATTTCAGTATGGACATATTATATCTACACCACAAGTCACTTCCATGCGGCATAAAACCGTGTCATAGATTTAAATCTGTAAACATTTTATCAGCAAATATAGCTCAAATAGTTTTGCCTTATGGCTAACAAATTTTCATGAGTTGTTTTGAATAGCCAAAACATAGTATCTTGCAATTTGTCTATTTCGCATCTGTCAAGCCATTATGGCATCCTTAGAGATTTTTACCTCAAGCTTTTGTCTTCTAATTTTGATCAACGCTTTAAAGTCATGTCCCCATCATTTCAACACACACACATGACCAATGTACATTTTTACCTTTTTCATTGACATTGACATATCTCTTGAGGTTTAGATTCTAAAACTGTTTTGTATGCTTTAGAGTCCCCATAGAGTCCAAATATTGTGTATATCAAAATTGTGTAATGTCTGGTGAGCGAAGGAAGATACAAAAATAAAAGTACACCTCTTCAACTTCCCATATGTTCTACTATTTCTACAATGTAACTTGCCGAACACTCAATGATATGTACATTGCTGTTAAAATTACATGAGCATTTCCGCACAATATTTCAGTATCAACAACTTTCCCCAGTGTCCAAACCAACTCTGCGGGTAACAACAAACCATTTATATAAGTATGGCTCTTTGCCAGGTACCATCGATAGCCACAGGTACATTTTGGCATCCATTATTAAATGATATTGTTTCGGCGCGTTTACGCCGCGACAATTCTAGTTATTTTCTGTCGCGCGTTATTTAATGTAGCGCATGGAATCGTAAAAACCACCTTACGTGCAGGTAATGCAAATCACTATAACTCCGAAAAAATATTTTACACTGTATACTTTTTAATAGACCCCGCTATACCATATGAAAGTCTATTGTTCACTTCATATAATTTTGTATCTTTTTATTAACTACCGTTTTAGTAAACCTGGTATTAAGAAATGTTTTACGAAAAGCAATCTCACAAAAATCACAACATATTAACAATTTTGTAGCTTAAATTTATGTGAATAATTGATTTACATTTATTTATGTTATTAATGTTGTTTCAATGCACAAAGAAAATGTAGCAATGTCAGTCATTTCACACAGAAACATTCAAATGAATCAAAAAAAGAAAACATACTTTTTATTAAAACTTTTACTCAACTTTTTGCTTTTTAAAGCTGAATTATTTTTTGTTGAAATCGTCTGACTGTTATGCAACGTTTAATTCATCGAAAGTTTGGGTTTTTGTATATTTTTTTCCAAACTTTCGTTTTTTAAACGTTTTATTATTTAACCAAGTTTTAAAAACGTTTTTTAAACATTTTACCGTTATTGTTTTTGATGGAAAACACTATTTCACACGATAGCAGAAATTCGTTGTATTTAATGAGGTAAAAATATAGCACGCGGTTACCAAAAAGTAAACAAACAGCTACAACTATTCACTTCACTTCTTTTCCTGAATAAAGTTTTCAGTTGATCAAAATAAAATTTCTTTTGATTAATTTTAAACTATTTGATAAGGCGGAAAAGTAGCATGTGTCTTTTTGTTTTGATTTGAAAGCGGGCGTGCAGTCGATGTTTCAGGGTTGACAAATGTAAACAACTTTTAAAAAAATATTAAAAATACTTCTAATTCAGCTAGAGCAAAAAATTCTCCTTAAATTGCATTAGAAAAAGCAAAAAGAATGGTATTTATTTTTCAATCAAAAGTACTGAAAAATCGGATTTTAATTCGATTTTCGTGAAGTGACCCCCTTAATTGAGAATAACGTGCTATATTTGCAAACAAAAAAGGGGGGCTTTTAATCAAACTATTTGATACTCGGTATTCAACACTGAACGAAATATATTGCTTACGGAATATCGTAGAATTTATTTCAATTAAAGAGGACATAATTAAAGGGGATATTTGTATAATTAATGCAAGATATAAGTAAAATATATAAGCTTGTTTTAATTATAAATCGAATGGATTGAGAAAAATGTTGCTATACTTTCAAGGAAATTTCGGGGCATGATCACAATACTATCTAAAAATACTGTCGGATTATAAAAAAAAAAAAAAAAACGGAAATATAGTGTATTATCTGAAAAGAAAAAAGAATTTACTTTAAGTAGATTTTTAGTGGCAAAGCAAACAAGAGTATGCTAAAAGGATTAAACTACACAGTCCAGTCGCATAAATGTGATCACCACGCACCCTCGACGCCAGACCTAAAATAACCAGTCCTGGTGCTGCGCAAAATACGCCAACTTGAGTGTATATAAAAGTTTATGCGTGAGGTTTCAGAAAACTTCTAAACCCGGTTGGCTTTTAATGCAGAAACGGAGTTATTTATCCAACGTCCAAATGGGCATGAGTATTGGCTTTCAGACAAAGAAAGGAAGCATTTTCGAAATAGTTGTTTGGAACGTTACGTCCCCAGAAAAAAGATACCATGTTTAAAAAGGGGATCCAAAATCAGCGACGTGGCAAATGTGGTTTTCCACGGGCCATACATGACAGAGGTGAATGACGGCTGCGGAGATGCCTTCGGGCGAATAGACCTTCTACCGTTAAGCAACTGACCTCCCAAATATATCAAAGGGCTACCAGCAGTCCCCCCAAAACTAAGAAGTAACGGGGCGGTCTACCAAGCAGACGCTTATCTCATGTAACTATGCTGAATGCCGTTCACTGGCAACGAAGGCTGGAATTTGTACACCCGTATTGCAATTGGATGCACACTGAGTGGTGCCCGATGAATTACGATGAATCACATTTTATGCTCCATCAGATAGACGAACGTATACGAGTACTGCGTGAAATCTCTGACCCTGAAATCATTACTGGAATGGTTCGGGCTCGAGAATGGAGAATTATGGTCTGGGTAATGTTTTTCTGGCATTCTCTGGGTTTACTCATCATTATGGAAGGCACGATGGATCAGTAATACAAGTACGCATCTGTTCTTGCGCACCATGCCCACTCCTATATGTGCATTGTTTTTCCTCAGCAGGATAGCATCTACCAGCAGGTCAATGCGAAGTGGCATACAGCTAGCAGTGTACGTGCGGGGTTCGAAGAGCACCAGAATGAGTTAACCTTTATCTCCTGACCAGCAAACTCAAATGACTAAACCTAATTCAGAATCTGTGCGACCAACTCGATTTGGTTGTTCGTGCCATGGATCTACACCCACGTAATCTAGCACAGCTGGCCACGGCACTTAAGTCGTATGGCTCAACATCCCAGTCAACAGCTTCAGAAACCTAATTATCTGTCTTCCTGCTCGCCTCGCAGCAGTCCGCTCTGCGAAAGGTGGTTATTCTGGTTTTTGACAGATGGTCACATTAATATGACTAGACTGTGTATTAATAGCAGTCTATGTATGCTACAGTTTCTATGAAGTAATGACATAATAACGCAACGAAAGGAGATACAAGAACAAAAGGATTTAAAGATAATAAGAAAAAAGATTAATTATTTACTTTTGCTATGTTATAGACCTGTTTTAAATTTTTGCAAATAAAATTGAATCGCAAAATTAATTAAACTAATCATTTTAAGCGAATTCGTAATAAGTGCCGATTATTGTTATGCAGAAAATTTCCTATCGGGGAAAAACTTTCATTATGTTAACACTTAACAATAATAAAACGTGATCTCAAGGACAGCATTTTGTATTATAGCTTATATTTATGAATAAGTATATTTAGCTTTATATATTAGTGTTTATTTTACGTATTTAGCAGAAAACTGTAAGGGCTCTGAACTGTGAATCAATAATTAATTTCAAAGATAATTTCATCTAAATGGTGGCATTAAAAATTACACTTTTTATAAATTGTCCATGTGTATTTAATTAAAATCTAAATTTTAAGTTTTGAGAAAAAGAATACTTTTTAAGAAATAAATAGAAAGAGGAATACTTCTAAGAAATAAAATGAATACTTTTAAGAAGTAAGAATACTATTTTTAAATATTTAAAAATAAAATGTTCAAATTAATAAGTTTTTGGGATTTTTTATTGAATAAAAAATTGTAAATACGAAAATATGTAGACATATATTTATTAAACACGTTATATATAGACCAATAATTTGCAAATTTAATATATCGTTTTGTGGGTATTTCTTCAGAAATGTTTGTATTAGTAAGCAACTATAATGAATGAAATAGTGTAGCCAAATATATGGTTACTCATTAAAACTCTTATAATCCATACACACTTATATATACATTAATGTTGTTATAATATCAATAAGTTTTCTTTGAAAGCATATAACTCACTGCAAAGAAATGTCCGCTTGATTCAGTGAAATCTGAACTTTATAACGTTGACGTGTTGTGGAAGTTTGAAGAGTGAGTTGATAGCTCAAGTTTGAACTCGTTGTTACTCAATCGTGGCTTAAAATCATAAGGTCCGTAACCAATGACCCAAGTGTTGCTTTGAAGTGTCAACACTTCAATGAACCCGCAATAATTTCTACTTTTAAAAAAAATAATTTAATATATCACATGTATGTTAAAAAATAACTTGAGCTTTGTCTACGGGCATATGCATTGCAAGCACCTTCATTTATGTGGATTACTCTGACGATGACCGGTGAAAGTATGTATTATTTCATGCTAATGAGTGACTGTTTGGTGAATGGTCAACCGGCAAGGTGCCAGTAAGCGTATCCATGTGAGTAGAAAAAGCGGCGAAAGTTTGTTATTTTGGTGAGAGTTGGAGAGTTGATAAATATAGCTTTCTAATTGTTTGTTGGATTTGGATGGTAAGGGTTGGTAAGGGCTCTAATTTGCAGCCCAGAAAGTGCTAAAAGATATAATAAGTTAATGGTGGGATCAATGTCTAGAATGAGATCGAAGAGACAAGTTATGAGAAAAAAGTGTTAAAGATAAATTTAGGAAAATTTAGATACCATATACTTATTGCTGATAAAAATAATGGATGAAGGAGGATTGCACGAATATAGAATAATTATTGTTTCGAAATATAATATTTTTCTGCTTAAAAGAGTTTTATTTATTTTTTATTTTTTTTAAATTTTTTTTTACCGTATTCTTTTCATCAAATATCGAAAATTTAAAATTTTTTCAATTTTTTTTTCCCGTTTTTTAAATCAAATAAACGTGAATTCCTTTGAAACTTTAATTCAAAATTCAATAAATTTGTATTAGGTGATTTAGATACACTGGTGTGCAAAACTTAAGCAAAGGGGGGTTTATTGGGCCCCTTTAAATTCAAGAAAAAACATCTGAGGGGAAGAAGTTCTAAAATGAGGGGGGAGTATTATGTACCTTAAAAGGGTGACGAAAGCATCGGCGGGGGAAAAAAGGAATACAACGCATACGGTATTTAATCAAACAAAAAAAGCTTTATTGAACGCATAGTATCGTGACTCATGATTGTTTTTCAACAAAGGGAAAAACAACAAGCAGATGTTCCATAATATGGGATATGCCCCCCCTTACTACAATGGTTTCTTCGCACCGTCTCCGCATACTCAGAACCAGCTGGTGCTACATTTCTTGAGGGGAAGTGCCCATTCCTCAATCAACATCTGTTTGAGTTGTTGGTTGTTCCCCGATTTTAAAGCGTGTGGCAATTTTCCCCCCAAAGCATCCCAAAAAGGTTCGATGGGTTTTAAATCTGGGGAGCACGCTGGCCAATCCTTGAATATTTTCTTTTTCCCACAGCCTCAACAGCAAGAGTGCGATGTGGCTTCATTTCATCCAAAAAAATGAAGTCTGGGCCAAATGGCATCGGGGCGTGGGGGGTACTTAAAATGGATCCTGTTACGACCCTCTGTAAAAAATGTAACCAGTTCCCCCGTTCAGCAAATGCCTCCCCAGACAAGAACTCCAGGACCACCGTGGTTTTCTTTCCTTGATGCTGGGAAAAAAGGGGGCCCCCCATCTCTCCAAATCAAAACGCTTTGGGAAAATTGTTTTGGTACTGAACCATCTCACCCAAATAGGACTGACCCCTTGATCGTTGCCCCCGTTTTTTGCCTCTGGCCCACTGTAAACGGTGGCTTTGGGAACTTTCAACGGAGGCACTTTTGGATGGGGGGCGAACAGGTCCCTTTAAGGCCCGGGCGGCCACCACTTTTCAACCCGTTGCTGACAGAGTTTCTGAGCAATGGCGTTCACGCTGTCGACCTCTTTTTGCCCGCAGGATGAAAATCGGTCATCCCTGCAGTTGTTTATGGGGGGCTACCACCAACCTTTTTTTCTGCCGTGACTTTTAACGTTTTTTAAGGGCGAAACGCACCGGGTTCCGAAATTGCGCCCCCGGTGTCTCGCCTCCGCCGATCATTCTTCCAAGTGAAGCCCTTCAGGTGTTTCTTCTGCCCTTTTCCCAACTGACTCACTGGCACTTCAGCGAAAATGTTGAAATTCGTCTCCTTTCATTTTTTCTACTGTTAGGGAACGCGGACATCACGCGTTTGCGTACGCTTACATCGCTGACGTTTTGTTCTGATATTTTTCAACGCATGACGTTTCTACTGACTTACGTTTCACTTTTCGATCTCCAGACCTCCTTTTCTGCAATTTATGGGTTCTCAAATTTTACGTTGTTGCTTAAGTTTTGCACACCAGTGTATATTAAGATATGTAACTCTTTTAACACTAATAGGACTTTCTTTATCACGTTAAAAAAGATAGTGTCATTCAAATTTGATAGCATTGCAAAGGTAAATATTTGTATTTCATTAATAAACTTGAAAATTGTTTTTCTTACATTCCTTTTTTAGCCTTAACATTGAGTTAATAAGATGATAACATTATGCAAACAGTAATCAATGAAGAAATTTCTTATACAATGATACTCTTATCGATCAGATATGATGTCAATAAATATGTTGTTAATAATATAAGATTCGATATTTAAATGAAATTAACAATAGAAATTTCGATGATAGATTTCAAGCGTTTAGTTTATTTTAGACGTAAATACTATCTTCAATAATTCTTATTATAAAATCAATCTTTTGTTTGAATAAAGAGAAAATCTGAAGTAAATTTTCTCTTTAAAAAAATATTTTACTTTAAGTTTGAGTTTCATATTAAAGGAGATAAGAAATTAGGAAATCTTATCAAATTGTCTTCAACAGTCAAACATATGACTTAAAAAAGGGATTTTTGATATTTTTATTTTGTTTTTGCAGCACGCTGTTACACACAGCCCATTACTTAAATAACTTATTGAATCTTCCACATGTTCATGGGGATTTTTCATTTTGATTTGCTCTTAATTGAGAAAAAAAATATTTTGAATGAAAAAAAAACGGACGCGAGGAAAGATAAAAAGTGGAAAACTGTGCGAAGCACACACATGTTTTTTATTCTCTATCGACGATAAGGAAAAGATAGAGCATTTTTTTATTGTGATTTAGAGGATTTCAAGTGCATTTTCTCTAATTAATCTCTAGGGATTGTTTTTGTGCAACTTTTGTTATTAGAAGATAAGTTGGTTGGGCTGCTTGTCAACTAATGGTAGGCCATCTTCAGCATCCCTGCCATTAGTTGCCGAGCAGCCCAATAAAGTGATGATGACGCATAAAAATAATTAAAATTATCGTCCGTAGAGATGTCTTCAAGAAACTTTAAAACAATAAAGCAGTGTCCAAAGTGGTCACAATCCATTTCACACTGGTGGCACAGAGGGCAACAAGCCGAATCCTTGACTACAATGCAATATAAATGTTTTTACAAATAATAATTTCCAGTAAACAAAGGAAATCAATTTATTTATTTATTCGTCATGCTATTCAATAAAAGTTTAATAGCACAAAAATGCTTAATAATTTCATATGGGTTTTAAAAAAAAAGTGTGTGTGCTTATGACCAATAGATAGAAGTGATAACTTAAAATTTTGTAATGTTATTTCAGAGGGATTAGTTCGGTGAGAGAGAGAGAGAGAGAGAATCAAAAACAAGGGGATATATTAGTATTGCCCTATAAAATTATTTATTCATATGTCTGTACTCATAAAGCTCTATTTTTGTGCAACATATACAATCATATTTGTAAATTAATTGTATTCTAAGAAACAATAGTTTGATGGTAGCTGAACAGGTTATAAAAATACTTCAGATTCAAAATTCATTTCAAATATCTATAAAAAACTCCGTCAAGCGTTGTACCATACTTCCTCGTGATTTCATTTGGATCATTTGACATAATTACGTTGAATTTTGACTTTAAAAGTCAACTAAAGGTTTTAATTTGTTCTTGAAAAATCTACTTTAAAATTCTTACTTAAACCATAGATAATTTGTTCAGAAGACCCGATTCGGCTTTGTGAATTTTGTTTGTAATTTAACAATATTTAATTATATCCATGAAATAATTTACGCAAAGGGATAGACAGGTAGTTGTTTGGGAAGAGAGGAGTCTAGGTTAAAACCTTTAAAAGGGGATTTAATAAAAGAGTTACATCGCATAATTAACTTATACTAGCTCTTTTGTCATTGTATGGCAGTTTTGCACAAATATATCCGGTGCTGCTTCAAGATAAATCATCTTAATTATATTTATCTTTTCTTGTATATAAATTATTTAATGTAAATTTTCCTTGGGACCTCACTCTCCTAACTATCACACCACACCAACGTGAAAGTAATGTTTGCCTCCGACAGATTTAACGCATCGCTGCCCTGCCACGGCATATTGAAGGGGAAAACATGTAGGATATTTTAATGTAACTCATGTTACATATATATATTATCGTATGATACATCTAGTCTAATTTTTTTTTATGCATTTGAGTTTTTGAAAGAGAGATATGTGTTCAACACAAGAGGTATCCTTTAAGCAAAGAGGTTTCAAAAAAAAAATGCAGAAAAGATTTTTAAACAAAACAAATCCATTTATCAGTTTTTATATATTTCGGAAGCATAATTTTTTTTGTATAAAAGGTATATGCATGCATAAATATGTTAGTAAAACACAAATCTTAGTATACTTATTTCACTAAAGTAAATTTCAGTATAAAATGTTAATTTTTCAGAAGTAAATTCGCTATTTTCTTCATCTCGAAAAAACCCCAGTACAGTATGATTAAATTAAATAAATATAACTTTAAATAACATTATTATATCTTTAAATTACTTATATGTAATGAAATAAATGTAAGCGTTATAAATTATAATTTTATAGATGTATATATGTATATATATAACAATTAAACAAAACAGAAAACTATTATGTTTTCTATAGCTGTCATACCTACTTAGGGCAGTTAAGTAGGATTAAACTTGCTTTATGGAATCTCCACCTTCCCTTTCAGCAGAAAGTTTTTATATAACAGTGCAAGAAAAGTTCTAGAAAAAAGATCAAGATTGAAAAAAAAAAAAACTTAAGCTTAATTATTCAACTCTTACTATTAGCTCATGCTCTCTCAATACTTATTTATTTATCTTCACGGAATTTTCAATCGTTAATAAAATACATTTTAAAACGCTCAATTGAGCTGAATGGATGACAATACAGTATTATTTACAGTACAATTTAATTATAATTAATAAAAATTAATAGGTTAAAACAAATTATTCGAAGGATTACAAAAAAGCCACGGGGATCTTTTTTTGGGACAGTGTCAAAACATGAAAAGGTTTTTTTTTTTCACATCTTACAGCGCCGTTTTAAAGGGAATTTTTTATATAATTGGGTTTTTTGCGAAAAAATACGATAACTTAATTATAATTAATTAAAATTAATTGACTGAAAACCATATAAAAGAATTACAGATACACCCAGTTAATTTTTTATTTTAGCGACTTGGGGACAAAACTTTCAAAGTTTTTTTTTTCACTTTTTAAAGCATACAGTTGAACTGAAATTTTATAGACAGGGTTTTTTTTTGGGATGACAATACGATATTTTAAATTTAAAAAAATTAATTTCCACTTAAGTTTGTGATTCTTCAAAGTATATACACATTTATATTAATTGCAACTATTTAATAAAAAATAGCTAAAATAAAATTTTTCTTTGTTGATCTAAATAGGAATTGACTTAATTTTTTATATTACTTGTTACATGTGTAATGTTACATTAATATCTTAAACTAAAAATGATAAGTAATGTACAAATGGTCAAAGTTTCAAAGATCCCCACAGTAAGTAAATATATATCGAAAAAAAAAAACCTCTTATCAATAATAAATATATAAAAATTTAAAAAAAAAAATTTTTTTTTAGTTTGTTAGTTTGAATAATTCACTCTATTGACTTTCCGATTAATAATTAATTACGCAAAACCATGCAAGAGATTTAGTATGCAAAATTTTAAACCAACTAATACCACTTCGTGTATTCGTAATTCGAGATAATTACGTTTCTGAGTTAACGTTTTCCTCACAGACTAATACGTGAGCAAAAGTCATTCTTAACAATATTTAATGAATATCAAATTCTACTTAGGTTCAAAATGAAAAGTTTTATAATTGAGTCGGTACTTGCACGCAGAATATTTCAGAAATGTACCACGCACATATAATAAGGAATTATAAGGAGACATTTGTGAAGTTATACTCTGTCTAAATATTATATGATATATCCATCATATTTTTTTGTGGATTTTAGTATGTAAATTAAATAAGGTCTGGTTTATTAGCATTATACAAAGCAAAGCTTAGGATGTAAATGAAGGATTTTGTAGTTATAAGAGAGGTTGAAGTTAAGTGAGAATTTTTTAAGTTTTAAGCTAGTTGGATTACATATGGTGCAGTTCATATATTTTCTTAGTCGCGGAAATTTTTGATAGAATAAGGATATATATGGACCAGAATTAGAATTTAAAATAAGGCTTTGAATAAATAGCGCAACTAATATATAATTCTAAGATGTGGGAACGTTAACAATGATAATTTTATATAAAATATTTATTTTTGTCTATTCTAAATGAGTATTATGAAAAAACCAAAGGTGCAACAGCCCCAAGGGTCAATTTTACTGGCTTTCCATTTTTGGCAGCCCCTGAGATGCTTCCAAGGTTTGCTGGGAAAAAACAATTTTTTTAAAATTATATTTTTTAAAAACCCCCCCAAGGTGGAAATTTCCCCCTTTTAAACCCGGGGGGTTTTAAATGAGTTGGGGGTTTTTGGGTCCAAAAAATTAAAAATTTTTGTTTAATAATAAGAATAATTCTTTTAATAAAAAACTTTTTTCCTTTATTTTAAAAAAGGGGATGTTTAAATATTTTATTTCCTAAATTTTGGGTTGTATGTTTGGGGCCCCCAAACCGGGAAAAAGCATTTTTCCAAAGGGCCCCAAAAAATAATGGCCAGTTGGGATATTTTATATCTGCCGAAAAATTTTTAGGTTTCGGGGTGGGAGTTGGGAGGAGACGTATTTCCCTTTTTCCTTTGGGTTCAAATTACGAGATCCATCGCCTTACCAATTTCGTGTTGCTTTATTTTGTGATGTCATTAAAAACTCATTAAAGGAAAAAAATTAAAAGAAATTAAAATTTAATTTAAATAAATAATTTTAAAAGGGGTTAAGTAAATAATGTAATCACCAGAAAAGGGGGGATGCATTTCCTAAATTTCTTAGAAGCCAGTGGGCTTTGCCGGCTTAAAAGGGGCTGTTTTTTCCTTCCCCCCGGCTAATGTTAAAGAAAGGCCCTCAAATTCGGAATATTTTTTCATGTATAAAAGAATTAATTAATTATTATATTCTACCTTCACTATCCTGTAGAGAATTATTTATTTCATCATACTATTTATTTTGTCCTTGTTGATACATTTTTTCTTTTATAAAATGTTTTTCGCATTTTTTCTCCTACACCATAATGTTAAATGAGCTACCCTTTTAAAAAAGGAAACAAATTTATTTATGAAATATTTTGAAATTTTAAAAACACTATATTATAAACAAATACTTGAGTTACAAATTTTTATAAAATTTGAGTCATTTTTTCAGTCCGAAAATGTGCTCCGCATTAAATTCACGCTCTCGTACATACAGCGAAAACAGCCTTAAGTAGCTCAATATAAAAAAAGACAATTTTGTTGCACCATTTCAAGCCAATAAAACAATTTAATTTGATGTATTGCGTGTAGAAATAAATTTAATTTATGTTATGTTTTTTTTTGTTACGTGACATAGCGAAAAATTCAATCTATTAAAAGTACTATAGGTATATGATGTTAATGATTATATTTTGTAAGAAGTAAAATGAAATAAATAAATATCTGCATTCTGTTGCTTAGTGATATTAATTTAATTCCTGTCAAAGTTATAAAAGTTAAATGACGCCAGTCGGTCGTGTACTAGATCTAGATTTAAATGCCCTTTCCTGAGGAATTCATTTAAATTTTGCTTCAGACCTGCAAGTTTATTCTATATATTCCATAGTTTTCTTCAAATTATTTTTTTTTTTTTAGTTTGAAAGCCATCAAGAGATAGATAAATGCAAGTCAAACGATAAATCATGGTACTTTATTGGCAATCGTCATCATTTGTCACCTTGAAGTGTTAATACTTCATTTCATGTTATATATACACTTTCTAGTATAAAAAATTTCAAGATAGATGATGTAATGCCTTAAAAATGTACTGATATTTTTTTCTATGTGGGTCTACTGAAGTAAATAATCACAAGAATTATTATTTTTTACTTATTATTGATGTTTTAAAAGGTAAAAAAGGTATTTTTTTAAAATAATGGGTTAAAATTTATGTTTAGTATAGTTATATTTTTTTAGAAACGTAAAAATTACATATTTAAAAATCATTTTATGGGTGCTTCTTTCAAACTTTTTGCATTAATACAACCGATCAAATTTAATATTTCAGATTACATCTATGGTGATTTTGATTAATATCGGTAACTATTTTTTTTTTAAAAAAATTTACTTTTTGTATTTTTTTTCTTTTCTTTTGCTAAATTACTTTAAAAAATTCAAAAATAATGATATTAAATATTCATGCATCTTTTTACGAATATATAAATTGTTATCTTAACATCTTAGATTCAAGTCAATAGGCGGAGTAACACTTAATGCAATATTCAATTATAAAACATGCAATGATTGCTTATAACATAAATATAATATCAAATAACTTTTCCATAAGAAAATAACTTTTTAGTAAGAGGGACTGATGCACACCTGATCTGTCGAGGCTTGTAATCCTCACGTTGGCGTGTTGTGAAAACTGGGAAAAAAGGGGCCGTCGGGGGACGTTTCATCATTCAAAAATCAAAATCATTTCGAATACCCCTAATGTTATTTTGATATGTGGAGCTAAAACACAATCAATCAATCAACACAATAAAATGTATTTTATGATAAAATAACTAATAGATTGTGTTTATTTCAAGATAGTTTCCGTTTTGTCTGCGGGTATGTGGGTTGCAAGCAATCTCAGTCCTGTATCTGGATAGCTTTGATAAGGAACGGTGAAATTGCAGGTTATTTCACGTAAACGAGTAACGTTTGTGATTGATCGAGTGGCAAGGGGCCATATGGGCATATGTATAGGAGCAGAAAAATGTTCTAGATATTAGTGTGAGACGCAGAGCTTATAAACTGCTTTCCTACTGGCTGTTAAATGGTGGAAACAATGGCTCTGATTCATTGCCCAGAAGTGCTCAAAGATCTGATGAGAGGGATGAGTGATTTTTAGTAAGAAATATAAAACAGCCAAGTGTTACGAAAAATATTTCTTAAAAAGATAAATTTAGCAAAATTCATACGCAACAATAATAATAACAAGTAATATAAAAGAAAATTGTCAATTTCAACTTAAATCAACAAAGAAAAATTTATTTTAGCTACTTTTTATTAAATAGTTACAATTAATATAAATATGTATATACATATGGCATCAGAACATTAAGTGGTAATTAATTTTCATTAATTATCATTAAAGTATCATGTTGTCCTCCAAAACAGCCGTGTATATAAAATTTCAGTTCAACTGAATGCTTTAAAACGGGAGAAAAAAACCTTTTCAAGTTTAGACACAAGTCGCCAAAAGGGTCGCTATGTCACCAAAAATGATGCCACCGTGGCTGTATTTGTAATTCTTTAAATACTTAGTTTGAATCAATTAATTCTTATTAACTATAGTTAAATTACTGTATTGTCATCAAAAATATTTAATAAAATTTCAGCTAAAATTGAGGCTTTTAAAATGTATTTTATTAACGATTAAAAAATTCACCAAGATAAAAAATAAATAATATATAAAGAGTGTGAGCTAATAGTAGGAATTGACAAAATTGGCTAAAACAAAAAGAAAAATTTTGAACAAATCTGGGAAGAATTTTGGGTCTCACAATAAAGTTTTTCTGCTTCAAAAAAGGGTTTTTTTTTTTTTTTTCGTTCTTCTTTAATTTTTTTTCCAATGTATTCAATAAATTCCTTTGCATCGAATATCGAAATTAAGCTTTTTTTCCCTTCCATAAATGATTTTTTACCACTAGCAAGAATTCTTTTGAATTTCTTATTAAAAAATTATGTAAAGTGTATTGTGTGATTTAGATGTAATCTTGAATACTATAGGACTTGTTTTATCAAGTGAAAAAAAGAGGATAATTTCGTGCACTATCATTGTAGAAATAAATGCTTTTTTTATTAATTAACTTGATAGTATTTATCCTAAACTTATTTCTTAGATTGTGGTAAAAAATGATAACAATTACAAATTGGCAATCCATGTAGAAATTTTTTATATAATGCTTTTAATAAACGTTATCTTGAAGTTTTACTGTCAATAAATATGTTTCTAATGAAATAAGATTAATTTAGATGAAATCAACACTAGAAATTTCAAAAGTATTTTTCAATCGTTTAATGTATTGTACGTATTTTAAATACTTTTTATAATAAGCATAATCTTTCATTTGAATAAAGAGAAAATCCGAAATAAATTTTTTTTAAAAAGTCATTCATAAAATTGGAATTTCTTAATGAAAGAGATAACTAATTAGAAACTCTCTTCAGGTTGTCTTCAACAATTATCTGAGGTATGTCAAATATCGCTTTAAAAAATGTTTTTTGAAGTTTTTTTTTTTCCTTCTGATTTTACAGAAGTACTTAAACAGCCCATTAGTTAAATAACTTCTTGCGTCCTCCAAATTTTTAAGAAGTAAAATTATATTTTTCATCTTGATTTCTTCTGATTGAGGAAAAAAGATTTCGATTGAAGAAACGGATGAGGGAAGATAAAACGCAGAAAAATTTGCCAGACACATGTTTTATACCTTCAATCGAAGATAAGGTAAAAAATGGTTTCTTGTTTGATTGTGATTTGAATATTAAGTTCTGACATTGTGTAATAGGATTTCAAATAATTTTTCCTTAAATAACCTTCTAGGGATTGCTTTTGTACTGTGAAGTATTCCCCCTCACTCCTAAGTTAACTTCGTGATCTAGAGGTGTGGGATTGAAGAAGAACGATTTTTCATGACCTTAAAATGCCCTTTTTATTAAGATCTTAACTTAAAACACTAAAAAAATATATTATTTATATTTATAACTTATGGATCTTGAGGGGAGAAAACACACAAAACGATACCAAATAAGCGCGATCTTAACCACGATATTTAATTTCCCTTCTATTCCTAATCTCTGTTTATATCACAGTTACTAATGGATACTAGAATTATCCTACCTTATTTTCTTGTTTAATTACAATCCTCTCTCGGACCCTCAATATCTGTGGGGTAACTCGTGTGGAATTGGATCCACCTTGACTTAATCGATCTGTCACGGATAGCTTCACAATCAACGACGGCTTTCTTCTCTTCCTTCAGTTCATGCACTTAAACCAGATTATCATAATCTCTTTCCCAATAGGTCATACTCTTACGCTTAACTTCTGCTATTTAAAAGGTTTCTAATTTGCATGTTCACGTTTTGCTTCTGGATTTGTTGGGAAAAAATTTCCCTTTTACGGCCCCAAAGAACCAAAAGGAGATTTTAGTAAAAAACGTGATCAGCCAGTCACAGTGCGAGTTTTGACTTGTGAAGATCGTCTTGTGAAAGACGTATGGTTTATGCAATTTTATTGGAGAAACATGGTAAAGCGATTGAAAAGTGAGTTAGAGGTGTTAGAAAAATTATAAAAGTACTACATAAGTCAGAGTAACAGCAAAAAGGATTCAGAGGTTCTAAGAATGGCCCATTAAGAAGGTCCACACAAAACAGTAAAAAACCTTTCTCCTTCAACGTATGATGTCACCAAATAAGCAGATACTATAATGTTCGGATTACGTCTTCACATATTTCATTTATTTTGATTATTCATTATTCAAGGATTTGAATAAATTATTTGAAAATTAAATTGTATTATTTTTTCTTAGATGTGTCCATTCTTATCAAAAAAGCTGGCATGTATAATGTTAGAACCGGAACTCTTAAAAGATTACAATGAAAAAAAACGCCTAAGATATTTTAGCATAGATAACGTAGAAAATTTTAACACACACAAAATAGTCTACTCTAATTTTTCTGCAGTGAATTTCCAAAAATAATACATACATTTAATACAGAAATTATCTTTTTAGGTACAACACATTTATCATACCAGTTCACAAAAGGTTACCGGAAAATCTTCATTTATCTCATTTCAAATATTTTTTCGTAATTATATGAAGTTTTTATTAACATTCCACTTTAACCTTCCGTTAGGCTTGTAAATCTCTGAGATGTATGGTAAAAATAGTTTCGGTGCTGCGTCCACACGGCGGGTTGAAACACATCTCTCCTTCTTTTATCTGTCTTTTATCACTCACTTTATGATTCAGTGTCAAGCATGAGGACAATTTCATTATATTTCGAATGGCAGGGGACCATTGAATCTGATAGATGCAGCACACCCAGCAACATCAGTTTCTATGACTTTGTACTATTTTGTTAATTTTGATTTTTCCCTTGCAAAATGGTTTAGTTTAAGGGGGTCACTTCACGCAGCATTTTTCCTATATCCGTAATGTTAAAAATGACCAATTTTAAGGAACATTTTCAAAAAATTGGCAGGTTGTACAGTCATGAATTTTTTTTTGTGCATTTATTGTATTGTTTTTATTATTTTCATGGGAGCATTTTTCAAAATTTTGATTAGTTTTTTTAAAAAAAATTCATATGTGGAGTAACACGTCAAAATTCTTAAAACGGTGAAAATTTTGTAATTTTAATCCATAAATATTTTTGAATAAAATTTTTGACAAAATCTCATTAAAATATTTATTTGTATAGTGTTAACACATGTGCAAAGTTTCAAGGCTATAAAATAAGTAGTTTTTTCAAAAATGTTTCTTTTGTGTTGAAATTTACAGTTTTGAGAAATAGAGTTTAAAGTAAAAACTTAATATTAACTAATGCATACCAGAACTATAACTTTAATTGCTGGTATCATCTGCAAGATTATCTTCTTGTCTACATTTTAATTGTATGTTTTTAATTCTATAGCTTCTTTGGTTCATTGTAAAACTGCTTATTCTGCTTTCTTAATGCACGCTTGATCTACATATTGCAACGCTCGACATTTGTAAAATCCAGGAGTTGAATGTTTAATACATCTAAAGCTTTTAATTTAGTAATAAAACCTTGATTCTATAAAGACATTGCCTCATGTACTCCAGTTTTTAAAGTCCAAAAATAAAGTTTCTGGAATTATAGACCAAATACTATTTACGCTTTCACTAAAACTTTGAGTTTTATAAAACTAGCATCTAGATAAAAGTTCAAGACTAGAAACCTCTAAATACTTTTTTATGCAGTTCCTAATATCAATAGGTAAGTTGTGTTTATGCTTATATGTGTAACCTTTCAGTATGGGCATATATTTACACCCCAAGTCACCTCCCATGGGGCATAAACAGAGTCGTAGATTCAAATCCGGGGAGATTTTATCAAAAAATATAGCTTAAATAGCTTGCCTTATGGCTGACAAGTTTGCTGAGTTGTTTTGAATAGGCAATCTTTGCAATTTATCTATTTCTGCATCTGCCAATCTATTATGCCATCCTAGAGATGTTTTGACTTCGAGCTCTTTCCCTTTTAATTTTAATATCCTGAGTTGTGTCCCCAACCTTTTCTCAACATAATCAACACATTCTAATATTTTAATGTTGACACCTCTTTAAAGTTTAGATTCTAAAACTGCTTTGCATGCTTTAGAGTTCCCATATAGTTCAAGTATTGTGTATATCGTAAATTGTGCAATGCCTTTGAGCGATGGAAGATACAAAGTGCACCTTCAACTTCTATTCCTGTATTATTTCAAACGTCATTTTCTGAACACTCATTGCAATGTACATTGCCGTTAAAATTACATGAGCATTTCCTCGATAATATTTTAGCATCAACAATTTTCACAGTGTCCCCACTAACAGCCGTAACAATACCATTTACAGAAGTATGGCCCCTTTTTTAGCCAGGTACCATCGATAGCCACCGGTATATTTGGACCTCCATTATTATTTATTCCTGCCTTATTGCTTCGGCAGCAGCTAACGTCATAGACGTTTTGGCTACTTTCTATGTTGCGTTATTTAATTTATGCATGGACTCACAAAACCCCTTTGGTGGAGGTGACAAATTCATAACTCCGCAAAATATTTTCGCAACTGCTTCTTTTTTAATATACCTCATAACCTATAAAAGCCTAGTGTTAACTTCATATAATTTTGTATCTTTTCTGATTAACTACTGCTTTAGTAAACTTGGTATTAAGAAATGTTTTAATAACACCACAAAAAATCACAACATATTAACAATTTTGTAGCCAAATCCTGGATTTGGCAACCAAAATTTATGTGAATACCTTGTTTTTTACATTTTATTTATGTAATTAATGTTGTTTCAAAGCACAAGAAAACAGTACAATGTCAGTCATTTCACAAAAACATTCAAATGAATCTAAAAAAGAAACACACTCTTTATTAAACTTACCTAACTTTACTTTTAAAATTGAATTATTTATGTTGCAATTGTCTGACTGTTATGCAACATTTAATTCTTCGAAAGTTTGGGTTTTCGTACCTATTTTTCCAAACTTTCATTTGTTAAGTGTTTTATTATTAATCTGAGGCATATTTATAAAATCTTTTTGATAAAAAAAAACGATTCTGCACAATAGCAAAAATTCGTTATATTTAACCACGTAAAAAACAACATGTAAGCTACCAGAAAGTAAACAAACAGCTACAACTATTCACTTCACTTCTTTCCTGAATAAGCTGCTGATCAAAATGAATTTTTGATCAATTTAAACTATTTGATAAGGCTGAAAAGTAGCATGTGTCTTTTGTTTTGATTTGAAAGGGGCGTGGCAGTCAGCTGTTTTAGGGTTTGACAAATGTAAACAACTTTTTTAAAAAAATTTAAAAATACTTCTAATTCAGCTAGAGCAAAAATTTAAATTGCATTAGAAAGAAAAATAATGGTATTTTATTTTTCAATCAAAAATTGAAAATCGATTTTAATTCGATTTTCGTGAAGTGACCCCCTTAAAGTTTTACATGAAATAAATTCGAAACAAGTAATTTATAACTTTGGTTTGATAAATATATATCAAACGCCTAGCTAGCGTCTGCATTTTATTCAATCATCTGTGTAGCTGGAATAAGCAACCAAAATATCTACATGAGGATCAAAATCACTCATATCACGCGCTCATATTCACTCATGTAGGAAAACTAGGTCACGGTGTTTTGAAACAGCACCTGCAAAGATGGTCTCAGTGTAACATTCATAAACCTCGTTCACTTTTACTTAGGATTGAAGAAATATCTGATATACAACGCCTCATTTTCAGGAGGAAAAACTAAGAGAAACATCATCAAGAACTTGGAAAAGAAGGAACTTTTCACTCTTGTCAGGACATCAAATAAAGATTTTTAAAATTTTGTTATGCATTATACGAAAAATCCATGCCCCTTCAACACTATTAGGTGATTTGTGAAGACTGCAACATGGCATCTTAAAATGTAAACAGTGGATACACGGGGATAACTAACCATAATCTTTTTTATGTGTTTTCGCAAGACATTTGTTGATCCCAAATTTAAGCAAAAACATATCAGTGTAGTGTATTCCAAATATGCTTTGGATGTCACTTTTTTATAAGTAAATTCACAATTTTCTTCATATCGATTCTCCTTAAGTTTAGGTACCAGAATAAATTCGGAGTATTTTTAACGCGAAATAGCATATTTAAACAATATAAATGCGTTTTTTAGAACACTCAGTACCAATACATACTAATATTTAACTAACAATATTTAAAATAATTTACCTAGATTTTACAAAAGTAACATTTATAAGTGAAATTTTAGCAATATTTTTGAAAAATCTTCATAGCAATTATAGAAAAAATAAAAATCTTATTTTAGTAAAAGTATTACACTAAAACAAATTAGAAGCATTTATCTAGAGAATGTACTTTTATCTAGAAAACTTTTACTTTTATCTAGAAACTATCTTTTTTTAGTATTTATCTAGAAAATATTCTATTAAAATTTGAAAATTTTATAGCTGATTGAGTAAACATTATTAGAAATTCGACATTCTTTTTGAGACCATGATTTAAATAACAAGCCATAACTCAAAAAGTATTCGTAAAATAAGAAATATTTTAGAGTAATCTCTAGAAAATTACATAAATATCAGGTTTCAAAAATTTTATAGAAATGCATTTGTAACAATTTGAGTTATCAGACTCGCCACATAATAGATTTTGCGCAATTTTAAATGCCCAATTCTGGTAGATCAAATTTCTATTTCCAGTATTTCTATGTTTATAGAATTGATTGTAACTTTTGGCCTCTAGGTAGTGTAACAACAAAACAAAGTATGTTTTGTAAAGCCAAAAAAAAGATAGCTCTAGTCAAAAAAAAAAAATATATATCTCTCTCGATCTAATTTGGTCATCTCCAACATGTCCTTACATAAATGTAAAAAATTACCGTTACATTAAGACTACATTGGATAAATATGAATATTTAATTCACTGTACCAACCTTTAAATTTCTTTTTATATTTTGTATGTTTTTAAACTTAAAAGAAACCTCTTTTTAGTTTTTTATCAGAAATATTTCACTCTATTGACTTTCACGTTAATAATTAGTAACGCAAAACCCATACAAGTGATTTGGTATGCAAAATTTAACCAACTAATACCACTTCGTGTATTCATAATTCGAGATAATTACGTTTCTGGGTTAACGCTTCTCCTCACAGACGAATACGTGAGCAGAAGTCACTCTTAATAATATTTAATGAATATCAAACTCTACTTAGGTTCAAAGTGAAAAGTTTTGTAATTGAGTCCATACTTGCACACAGAATATTTCAGAAATGTACCCTGCACATATAATAAGGCAGTATCAGGAGACATTTATGAAATTATACTCTGTCTAAATATTATATGGCATAGTCATCATATTTTTTTGTGAATTTTACTATGTAAATTAAATTAGGCCTGGTTTATATTAGCATTAAAACTACAGAAAACCGGGGGATGTAGTTAAAGGGTTTCGTAGTTAAAAAAGAGAGGGTTTAAAATTTAAAGTAAAAAACTTAATTTTTAAGCTAGTTTGATTACATATGGTGCAGTTCATATATTTTCTTAGTCACGAAAGTTTTAAATAGAATCAAGACATGGACCGTAATACGAATTTAAAAATGAATTTTTAAATAAATTGTGAAAAATATGAGGGAATTTTACGAAGAATGAAAACTTAAGTTACTTTAAATTTTTAAAATATTTTTTTTTTATTTACTCTAAATCCGAATTGTAGTTCGAATAAATAGAGGTATAATTATCTTAAAAATGACCAAATTTATAAAAAAACTATGTGCCGAGTGTAAATGTTTTAAGAAGTTTTGTGTTTGAAAATTTTTGTTTATATTTCCTGGTATATTTAGGAACTGTAGTAGACGAATGGTTATGTTCGTGAACTCATGGTCAGCGCGAATTGATTTCGAGCTCCAGTGCCAATGAAGACCAACCATGAAAAGGGGTGATCCATTCTAAATAAGTTAAGCCTCAAAAATTCCCCGTTGGTTGTAGGGGTGGGTGTGGTAGTTTGAAGGGGATGCGAACTTAAATTCGTCGCCAAAATCCCATGTGTAGCTTAATACTACGAAGTTGAAAAAACCCCCGTGTAAACTTAAAGAAATTTATTTAAATTTTTTGAGATTGCACCCAAAACCCCCTTAAAGGGAAAAAAACCCAAAGTAACACTCTATAAAAAAAAAAAATTTAGAACCATTTTTAGTGAAAAAAGTTTTAAAAAATTTTGTTTAATACGCGTAAAACTTATTTAAATTCTGTTGGCATTTTTGTTGCATGGGATTACAAAAAAAAATTTTTTTTAAAATTAGTATTGTTCATATCATTGATGATTATATATTAAAAATAAAATTAAATTGAAAATTTTTTTGAGTTTCTTTCGAAGATATTAAATTTAACTTCCTGAAAAAAAATTCTAAAGGACCAGCCCCGTCGTACTATATTCCGGTTTTTAAAGTCATTTCCTTCATTTTTTTATTATGCTTCATACCTGCAAATACTTTCCCTTTTTTTAAATTATATTTTCCCCATAATTCCTTTTTAAAAATTTAAAATTTTCCCTTTTTTTTAAAATTTTCGTCACGGGAGATAGAAAAAAGCAAGTCACGCAATAAATCATGTTTTTTTTATTCTCAATCGTGTCGTCATTTTTCGTTTTTGTAAGTGCTAATATTTCATTTTATTTTACACATACATTAGCAAATAAAAAAATCTCTAAGATAAATGACGTTTTTCCCTTTAAAAAAATGTGTGTTTTTTTTTTTTTGTGGGGTCGGGAAAAGTCAATAATCACAGGAATTTTTTTTTTTTACTTATTATTTATGTTTGGAAAAGAAAAAAAAGGATTTTTTCCCAAGTTTTGGAAAATGGGTTTGAATTTCATATTTCGGGAAGTAATTTTCGGAAAAATATGAAATATTTTTTTTCCTCAGGGAAAGGTATTATAAGCAATCTATATATTTAATTTCTATTTTTTTTATATATATATATATATATATATATATTTAAATATATATAATTTAATTAAAAAATTAATAATCAATTAAAATTGAAATTATATGAATCTTATAACATTAAATCCCTTTTTAAAATATCAATAAAACGAATATAGAAGAAAAAATTTCCCCCGTTTTGAAAAAAAAATTAAAAAATAAAAAAAATTATAAAATAAAAAAATTTTTAAAATATCCAAGGCAACCTCGAACTTAGGACAGATAAGGGGGGGTTTCACTGGTTTGATGGCGCCAACCTTCCCCTATTGCAACCGGGAAGTTAATCCCGAAAAAATCCAATTTCAAAAAAATTTTAAAAAATTTAAAAATTAAAAACCCTTAAACTTGAAAAAATTTAAAATATTGCCATCGCATTCTGAACGATATTATAACATTAAAATTCTAAAACAATTAATGATAATTTTAAGTGAACCCCTCCCCAAAAACCAAAAAATGGACCCAACTTTTTAAAAAAGTTGTATAGGTAGAAAAAATGTCTAAAATCTGAAAGTTCAAATTATAAACTCAGTATGTTCATTTTTGGACCAATTTTGAATGGTTGTTCGAGCTTCAGCACAATGATTAATTTCAAACATTTAAACTATTACAAAGACCAATCTGAATACTATATTTAAATACAACATACAACTTTTAATTCTGAAAAAATTCTATGTTTAAAATATTGTTAATGCATTGAAATATTCAATATTTTCATATTTCGGTATTAATGAATTTTTTTATTTTAAAATTTCTAAATTTTAACGTTTTGTTTTATTTACCATAGATTTTCGAGATATTTGTAAAAAGCTATTATATTGCAACTTCATAGTTACAATTACTTTCATTCGAATTTACAGGGGGTTTTTGGGTAATCAAGATATTTTACATGGGAAATTTTTTTTGTTTAAAATTAAATTTTTAAAAATTTTATTATTTATAATTAAATTTTATATATAATTTTTCCAAAAAATTTTAAAAATTATAATCTTATTTTTAATATCCGATTCACAAATTCAAATACCGTAAATTTTCCCAAACGCGTCTCGTTTTCCACGCATAAAAAGGATTAAAAAACTATATTGTGAAAAACTTAGTTGTAATTCTTTTTGATAAAAGGTTAAACTTTTTATTCTTTACTAATTTATTAGCGATTTCTACTAAAAAAAATTTTCAAAAAATAAATAAAATGTGCCTTACTGAGTGGTTGAAACTTTTTCCCCAAAGCACTGATGTAATTTCTAAAAATAACTTATATTTTCCTTCACTTTAACTTTGGGTTATATTTTATATTACACGTCATTCTTTTTTTTTACTTTGAGTTTTTTTAAATCTAGCAACCCAATTCTTCACTTTTTGTATTTTTTAAAATTTAATGTAAAAGGACTCTGAAAAATAAATTTCCTGATTTACAACATATGAACGATGATGTGCTCAATATCCCAAAAAGCCTTTTTTTTACCACGATTATAATGCACACCATGTTATAGATAAGTTACACACAATACAAACTATGCACACACACACACGCGCAAGTTTTTATGCATATTTGGGGAAATATATTTGGTTTTAAGTCTATTTTACCTTTTCCCAACTATTCCATTAATTTAAGTAAGAAAAGAATAAAAATAAACTTTTTTGGGAAAGTCTTTATAAAGTGCTCGACAATAAAAAAAGTCACCTACCTGTCTCAAACAAAAGAAGCTCCATACTTTAAAAAAACCCTTTAAGAACTAACTTACAACAATTTTTTTTACCCTTTTGCTTTATGTGACTTTGTTGGTCATTAATTAAAGTTCTTGGGGGCCTTCCATTACTTTGACAAACGAAATTGATTCCTTTAAAAAGTTTTTTTTCATAAAAGAGTGAAAAAACGTTAAAATGACAGACTGAATAATGAAAAATAAAAAAAAAATAATAATAAATAAATAAATAAAATAACGATACTGCAATGTGTACTTTTTGTTTGTGCGAGGGGGAAAATAAAAAAAACATAGGGGTTTCTCTCTTTTAAATGATGTTTCCTATCATTTTTTTTTTTTTTGTTTACTGAGTAGTGATTCTGTGAATTCAATTTAATAAATTGATTTTAGAATAAAAAAATGTTTTTTAAAAATTAAGAAGAAATGTTCTTTTTAAAAAAACTGTTTTGACTTCATATTAAAAAAAACCGGGAAAATATAATACACAAATTTAAAATTGATTTTTTAATTTTAGTAATAAAAAAATGAATATTTTTTTTGAATCTAAAAAAAAGTATTCCACCCTTTCATGTTACTAGGATGAAGTAACCAAAATATGAAAAATAAAATTTGACAAAAATTAAAAAAAACATTTACAAATGTTTAAATTTTTCACTTTTTTTTTAAAGCATAGTTTTTGATTCTATATAAAACTTAAAAAAAAAGTGCACCCTTTTGATTCCAATTTTTTTTTAATTCTATACAGAATCCCTTTCAATATTTAACCTATTTTTTTTGTCGAAGTAGTACATAGTTTTTTTTAAAAAAAATTTTTATGTATTAAAAAAAAGGGGGAAATCAAAATTTTTAAAAAGACAAAATTTCAAAATTTTTTTAAAAAAAAGTATTAATATACTTAACTAAAAAAATAGGTTCACTCTATTTTTTTGTATTGTATTTATATTTAAAAAAAATTTAACATTTTTAAGAGATACCTTTTTTAAAAAAATGGTACCTAAACATAAGCATGTATTATAAGATCTCAAAAATTATGCCCAACTTAAATTTAACAGAAAAAAATAACTAAAGAATTATTTTTGTATTTTTACAGAATGATTAAAATACTTTTATTCATACCAAACGAATTATATGTCCCATAAGTAAAGAATCTTATGTCTGGCACTTTACTCTTTCGAGCACATCTTGGTACTCTTAATTTAATTTAAATTTGAATCAAATATACTGAACGCATTATTTTCTTTTCTAGCAGCATCGCACTTTGAAGCTGCAGAGGGCTATCTTATTGTCAACGGTCATGGTAATTTTGAACCCACTCAAGGGCCGAGAATAACAGCCGAATTCCAAACTTTCAAACCATATAAACTCGTGAACCTTCAGCTTCCACAAATTTGAAATGCATCAACCCCTTAACACAGCGTGTCTACAATGACTTCAAAACTCGCAACCAGGGATCGTTACGACCTACCACGAATTCGCGACACTCCCCAGCCCTCCAATATATTAAGAAAGATAATTAACTAACATGTAGAAGTAGAATATGCAGATGTCGCTAAAACCTGAAAAAAATTCATTATGTGGAAAATTTGTTACGGGGAGTTGGAAACCCTACATCTCTCTATATACTGAGAATGTTAAATTGGCTGTTTTCGATGTAACTTTTCTCAAAATCTGTTATATGTACATACTTGAAATGTTCCATACAATTCAAGTACATCTTTCTCATTATACTGAAATGAGCTTTTAGCTAATTTTGAATTTTTTTAAAAACATTTATGAAATATTTTATCAAACTGCGAAGTTTAACATATTTTTTAGAAAAATAAATTGTAAAAAATAAATTTTTGAGTTTTTTACAAAGAGCTCATTTCAGTATATATAAGTCATCATTATAAACATATCATTAAAAGTTTACATACCTATGAACAGTAGCTTCTCAGAAAAGGTACATCGCACATCAAAATTTACATTTTCAGATAAGTTAATTTTAATGTATACAATGAGACTTCTAAACAGCTAGGAAATAAAAAAGAATAAGAGGCTCAATTTACAATAAAAAATACATGTTTTCGTTTATTTCAGACGTTAAACTTTTAAGCAAAGACGAAGTACTTTGTTTACATTTTTCGCCTTTCAAATGGGCGTGGCCCAGTTTCAACGATTATTTAAAAACAGGTTTTAAGGGCTTCTAATTACCCTAGAGGTTAAAGTAAAGTATTTTTAGAAAGGTCAAAATCAATCTATACTATTTGAAAATGTAAAAATCTCAAATTGTCAAAAAAATAAGATTTTAACTTTCCAACACTTCTTAAACAAAGATTAATCTTTCAATATACTTTAAACCAGTTCCAGGAAAAAGTTTGCAAAATAAACGAAATTTATCTGGCAGAGGTTCGTAAAATGGAGTTCCGACCGTATATTATATTTAGGAAATGAAGTTAATAATTGATATAAAGTATAAACGAGTATATTTTACTTATTAATCAAGTACATGTTTTGCTCATAATTAAATTTTTTATTTTAGGTTCAAAAATGCTTTTGTTATTTATAATTTTGTAGTCATTTATCTTCCTCAGAGCATATTGTAACAATTTTCACTTACAAAACGAAACATCTCTTCGGGGCTAGACTCCCCAAAAAAAATTTGTTAAGTTGGGTTCCGAAAAAATTAAAATAAAAATTTTTATTTTATTTTTTACTTTTTTTTAAAGATATTTAAGGAAAGTTTTTATTCTTTTAAAAAAAAAATTTTTTTTTAAATTTAAAAATTTTATGTTTGTTTAAAAA
>BMAV01021351.1:14359-74956 GCA_019973955.1 Trichonephila inaurata madagascariensis | reverse complement strand
TACTTAATACGGTTTAAAAAATATTTTAAACAATGTATTTGAATTGATGTAAATTGTCTTTAAATAAATAAAACTTAATCTCAAAGAAATCTTGTAACCTATTTTGAAAAAAAAAAAAAATTAAAAAATGGGCATCATTGAATGGACTTACTAACTCAAATACTGTAAAAAAAATGGTTCTTGTGCTCTCTTAACGAACCCAAAGTGAAAGACCCAAGCACACATCACTTTTTTTTTTCCTTTTTTAACTTTTTTTAAAGGGAAAACAACTGCGTAAATTAATTTAGAAACGTTCGGGGAAGTGGAAAACTTGTTTTTGGTCTAAAAAAAGTGACGAAATACCCAGACAGAGTGAAACAAAAAAGAGGTAATTTCTTGGTCAGTACGAAAAGGTTGCTAAAGACAGATTTAGATCATTAGTAAAACTTTTTTTGGAAAAAGGGTTTTTTCTTCTATCAGTATTTCTTGAATCTAGGTTGTTATTTTATATGGTTCTAAGTTGTTAACATTTGGTGAAAGGTTTAATAAATTCAATTTAGGGAATTCAGTTTTTTTATTAGAAACAATTTTTTTTTATTTTTTCCTTTTCGTGAAATTTTCCCTTTTTTATTTCTCTGCATGTTATGTTGAAAACAAAAAAAGTTGTACGTTCAAACTCAAAATTGATATTATGGTAATTCACAGGAAAACTTTCACGCATACAAATAGAATAATAATAATTTTTTTCCATAGATTTGGGAGTGGGAAAAAAGGAAAAATATAGCAGAATTTCTTAGAATAATTAGAATTAGAGAATAAATGTTTGAATTTAGTTTATACTACCATAAAATCTGGTGTATAACGCGCACTTTTAGCACAAAAATTAATATTCGAAATTTAAGGGTGCGCGTTATACACCGGGTATAAAAATAATAGTTTTAAAGAAATAAACATAGAAAAACCTTTGAGTTATATGTATACAAAATATTATTTATTTAAAAGAAATGGCATTACTTATGATCCCAAACGTTTGTAGGAATAATGGTGTTTCTTTTTATTTGACGGAGGTACATTCTAGCAACAAAGCGTTAGTGTATGAATTCCCACACATTTTAAATCGGATTTAAATCTGGAGATTATTACAACCAGAGACGAGATGTTGAATATTATCGGTATATAAAGAGTCCTTGAAAGCGTGTGTGAAATATTCCGCAAGGTCGTCTGTCTCAATGTCGGAACGTATCATTGAAAGCAGCATATCGTATGTAAAGCAGCAAAACTGTATTTACTAGGGTTTATAGTTCCAACGGATGTCATCTCTGTCTGTGTGGTCAATTACTCTGAGAGACATCACATTACATCATGATAATCTTACTGGAACCTTTAATGGGTATTTCAGTGCCGATATGCACCACCACTCTAATCACAATTTAGTTACAATCTACAATCAAATGAATGGCTGAAGCTCTTTTCAACGAAGACCAGACCACATGCTCACTTATTTTCCTTTCAATTGTAGTGCTATCAATACCATACAAACGAATTATTTCTTTTTAGCAGGGTGCTCACAACAGGTCTTGGTTTGAATAATATTGCTTACTGTGTAAGCATTTGAAAACAGTTTTTCGCGATATCTGAGTACTTGTGCCAACATGAAATTCATTTGCCACTAAATTAATTGTGGTGTGATGGTTCCACTTCGTCTTTAAATCAATATGCCTGTTGTTCGTGGACATTGTACTGCAAAAATGTAATCTTAACTTACGCCTGTAACACATTTTATTCATTTAAAATGCTTTAAAAGTTTCGAAATAATACTAAAAATTTCTGAATTCCTTGCCAATTCCAACTTTTCTATATCCATTGAGATGTTATATGCTATTGAGATGTTGTATGTCAGATAATCTTAATAAAATTAAAATATATCGGTCGTAAAATTCAGAACTGTCAGTTTATTTCTTCAGATTTTATTGCAGCAGTATTAATTGTACACGCTGATAATCTTCAATGCCTAAATGAGCAGTCATGGGATTTAATGGACACAATAAAATATACACAAATATATATATATATATATATATATATTGTGTATGAAAATTGTTTAAATTTTAGAGAATTGTTAGTAGAGAATTGACCTATATATATATATATATATATATATATATATATATATATATATATATATATCAAATTTTTTATTGGATCACAAAGGTATAATAATTTATTAATTTGCTTAATTTTGTAGTTGTTACTAATGAAAATAAGATTCTTAAAATTTTTGATTGACAATGTTTTTTTTTATCGTTTTTTCCCCTCTTTTCCTCCCCCCTTTTGGTTCCCTTTTGGGCCTATATCCTTCTACATGTAACTTCCTATCACTTTGTTTGAGTATTGACTTACGTTTATAAGCCTTGTGTTATACTTGCCGGCACACAAGGAGTCTACCTAGAGTCTCAAAGAAAAAAAAATGTTTTTTATCTAATGTGAAAGCAAAAAAAATGTTTTTTGAATTAGAACTTTTACATACATTTTTATCCATATTACAAATAATAGTAATTTAGATTAAGTTAAGTAAAAAAAAATTACCAAATAAAAACAGATTGCATCTGTGTTAAATATGTTTATCAACAATTTGCCGTAAATCCTGAAAATTATTTTATATTTTGTATTGACGTAACTTTAAATTACGAGATTGTAACGTATGAAATGTCTGATTCTTACGGAATTTTTTAAACCATTATCTTCAACATACATTTGGCAACAGAAAACAAGTCTTTTTGTACATTCATATCATAAAATTCATCATTCCTGGAAGCAAGAATCTCACTGAATACTGTTTCAGCAGCCATTGGATTTCTAAAGTATTTCTCCAGTAGGACATTGTCCAAATGTTTCAAAAACTGATAATCCGTTGGTAAGAGGTCAGAGGAATATGGTGGGTGGTCTAGAGTTTCGTAGCCTAACGCGTGCCACATTTGACGAGTGATCATTGAAGCTTGGAGTCTAGCATGGCGTGGAGAAAAATTGGGCTTTTTCTATTGACCAATGCTGGCTATGTGAAAGTTTATGGCGCAATTAGTCAAATTCCTTACAATACTTATACACTGTGATGATTTTGTCTGGTTTTAGAAAGCTATGGTGGATCAAACCGCTGAGGATCACCAGTCACCATAATCTTTTGATGGAGTTTTGATTTCGGGAAGTATTGTGGAGCTTTGTTGGCATTCAGCCACTGCTCGTAACATCGCTAATGGTTGTACAGAAACCAGATTTTATCACAGGTCCCAATTCAATTGAGAAATGAATCGTTTTGGTTGCGAAGAAGAGGTGCAAAAGATGATTCAAACTCCTATTTTATTCTCATTTAACTCAGGAGAAACACATTTATTATTTTTTTAGCTCTGAGAATCATTTTAAGCGACGAGAAATGGTTGTAGACGTTACGCTTAGTCCTGCGTAATTTCTAACAGTATTTCCGGGATTTTTTTAAACCATCGATCGTAGGATTTCGTCATCCACAAGTGTTTCCGGCCTTTCCTGGTCCTCATTTGTGAGACTCTCTGAACCAGATTAATAACTTTACGTATCAACATCGAACGGTACATTCATTTACAGCGCCGTCTCTAAATGTGGCATTGAAGTTTCGTGCAGTCTCAGCAGTATTATGATTACTTTCCACTCATACAAAAATACGACTCTAAAATCTCGAGAATTCATCCTATGTGATTAAACATATAAAATTACAGAAAAAATTACAACATGTATAATTAAAACATATTAAATGAGATAGAGCAAGATTTAAGCCGTAATATCGTACATAATATATAAATATATCAAAAATGTCTTATTAGAAAAAAAAAACCTGAAAAAAAAGCACTGGTGTGGAAATTGGACATTTACAATTTAATACTTCTTTGTTAAAAAACAAAGCTATCAAATTACATTATTAACAATATGTTAATAAACTTACTGTTCAACATTTTTAAATACTTCTTTCAATGGGAACCAAATACACTTACTTATGCAATATAATTGGGAATGTTTTACTGAAAATACCTAAAATAATTTTAATCTCATCTTAGAGAAACTTTGAAAAAATAAGATTTGCTACGACTAGTTGTTTTTATAATTTATTTTTCTATTTCTTCGGGGTTCCAAAGAGCAAACACTGACTACATTCCAAGAATAAAGGTGGTGGTATGACTTTAAAAAACACTCCTTAAATATAAATGCCTAGAATACTGATTTATGTCCAGCAATTCAAGAGAAATTGGATTCAAACACAGGAAAAGAAACCGATATCTGGTATTGTTGACAGCTTAAGTGGAAAGCAGATGGATGGTATGCAATCCTTTCCATTTTGTAGAAATAAAAAGACATATTGGATCGTTAGACTTCTGGAATTCGTTCAAAATCCATGTTTCACTTACATGCTTTCGTACTCCTTTTTTGCTTGTTTTAAACTGTTAAAGTTGACATATTTGTTTTGTTTGTTTCATAATTGAACTAATGAGACATAATAATTAAATAGATGAATGAAGAAAAAATTAGTCCCCGTAATAAAAACATAAATGTATTAAGTCCTGTTTTAAGTTTAGTGGTGCTTGTTAATTTCTTACGATGGTTTAAAATGAATTTATGGGTTTGGGGTATTTTTTAGCTCGATCCAATTTTTTTTTAGTAGGAAAAATATGCAAAACATCTAGGAATTATCACTATTTGAAATGTGGAGGGAAAAAAGTGTCAAACGGCTATTTTTATAATTTTTTTTCCCGAGTGCATCGTGAATTTGGAAAGAGAAATTGCAAAAGAGAAGTTTTTTTTGTTCGAAAGCTGAAAAATAGATTTTTCTCCTAGGTCTTTGGGGGATTTTTACTCATATGATTCAAAATGCAATAAAAAGTCATTATTACAGTATACTTGTTCTGCATTAAATGTTATCAAAAAAGATTAGTGACGGGAATAAAATGTGATGTAACGAGTTAAAGATATGGGAGATAACTTCAGAAAAAATAATGCTGCTGTACTACTTTTTATAATTTGTTGTAAACCTTTGTTGTAGTGTACTACATGTAAACGAATTTAACCCTCCGCTTGTGGTGCGATTCAAAAGTTTTATCCTAAACCTGCTTGGTTACTCAGATGCACAACCTCATATTATTTTGAAGATAATTTAATCATTTTATTAGTATTTGACATTAATGAACCATGTAGATTCATTTTGAAAAATCGTTACAAAAATCAAATCTAATTATACTTCTAGTACAAATTATTCTTTATATACTTTTCTATAACCTACAAAATTTTGAAAACTTCAACCTCAAAAAGCAGAATTATGAAACAGCTTTTACATTTATTTTATTACACCTCTGGCAAATTAATATTTTTAACGATTAGCAAAAAAGGTTAAAACTAGTTTGTCTTCATTCAATAAATAATAGTTTTCTTTTTAATGCCTAATTTTTGAATTTTATCCTATTGTTAATAGTACATTTAACCAAGTTGGTAAGCATTGAATCAAAATGAAAACATTTTTTGAAAAATTAATTGAAGTTAGAATTTGCAAAATTTTTAGAATTTCAATAAGGATTCTGAAAATAAGTATTGTCAATACAATGTATTACGAAAACCAATTACCAATTTTAACATACCAAGTTGACGTACTTAAATCAAATGTCTGCGTGTACATCACATTTTATAGGAAGGTAGTAATTTTTAAAAGTACAATTTTAAAATCCTTTCCTTAAAATGTTAATTTTGGCTAACTTTTAAATGAAATTTTTACAAAATTTTTACAAAATCGATTTAGAAGAACAAAAATTTTGAAAACATTAAAATTAAAATTTGCTTAAATTAAAATTTTTTAAATAATTTACATAATAATCCTTAAAATATATGTAAGAATAGAATATTTATAAAAAACACCATAAAAAGATAATGATTAATTATCACCGTCAACACTGTTTACATTTTAAGACGCTTCAATTTCTTTAACGACCCATGTTCAATTTCAGAAATTAAACATAACATTGTTAGATGTCCTGGAATTTAAATATAATGCATTCTTGATGTCCTGACAAGAAGGAACAGAACTTTCTTTTCCAAGTTTCTGGTGATGTTCCTCTTGAGATTTCGTCTTGAATGGGGTGTTGTATACCAGATATTTCTTCAATCTTGAGTCAAAATGAACGATGCATGTGAATGTTACACTCAGACAGTCTTTGCAGGCGCTCTTTCAAAAGTACGTGATCTAGTTTTCTTAAATATATGAGCGAGGATCTGAGTGGTTTTGATTCCCGTATTGACATTTTTGAAATTTATTCCAACTACATTGAGGATTGAAAAAATACAGTCATTGGCTAGGCACCAAAAGATTTTCCCAACTCCTAACAACAACAGCAAAAAAATGTCAAACAAATGTTACAAAATACTTGATTCGAATTATTTTCGTATGAAACAGAAAAATACACTATTTTACAAGAAGAAATAAAATCAAAATTAAAAAAAAATAGTATAAAGTCATTAAAACTGATGCTGTTGGGCGAGCTGCGTCAGTCAGATTCAATGGAATCTGTCACCTGATATATGAAGAAATCACCCTAGTCCTTGATACTGAATCACAGGGAGAGTGACGAAAGGCTGATAGAAGGAGAGGCGTGTTCCAACCCTCCATGTAGATGCTGCACCGAAATTATTTTTATTATGCATCTGGAGATTCACGCACCTAACAGAGGGTTAAAATAAAATTGCTTTCTGTTTTTGAAAAGCTATTAAGGTATACTACTACGTTCGCGGAACCGGGATTTTGCAAAATCGTATAAATGGATAATATTTATGATATTTAGTGCACTTAGATTATAGAAAATGTATATAAATTTTTTTTTAAGAATAGTATTACATTAAAAAGTGATTTAAGTACAATATTTTGACAAAAAATGAACATAGAATGACCCATTTTCGAAATATTCTCCTTTTGTGAAAAATGCTTCTATTATAATAATATTTTGCCTGTATATATCTCAGACCTCAATACAGAGGCTCAACTAGAATTTTTGAAATATATAACTTAGAAGTGGGTTTATTCATGTTTTACGACAACAGAGGGGAGAATTTTTAAGAAAAAAACGCCGATAATTATTTCAATGGGTTGTAACTCTGAAAATAATGTGAATTTTTCAAAACTCATAGTTGAGCCTCTGTGCAGAAATCTGAGCTATATACAGGCAAAAATATTATTATAATAGAAGCATTTTTTATAAAAGGAGAACATTTATGTTATTCTATTAAGTTAGTTATAAGTTAACTTTTTGCCGAAATATTGTATTTAAATAATTTTTTTGTCATAATGTCCTTAAAACAATTCTATACATGTATTCTAATCTAAGTGACACTAAATATCATGAAAAGTATCCATTTATGCGCTTTTTTAAAATCATGGTTCCGAACGTAGTCGGATACCTTAAGAACACACAGCACACAGGTACTTTTGTTCGTAAGAAAACGCTTTCAAATAATGAAAGCTTGAATCAATAAACAGTTTAAGCTCTATAATACATATTAACGCTGTGTTTCCATTGTATATATTATGTGTCGTGCATTACTTGTATATGCATATATAATTTTTTTTAAGCATTTAATTCCGTAAAAGAATTATATTTGTGTGAGTGATTAATACAGCAAAGAATTTTCAATTTGTCATATTTCCATTATTTCCCTTTTTTGGAAAATGTTTCGGTGTATTGCTCAATTTTGCTTGTACTTGAAAAGTCTCAAGAAGACATAAAAATCAGCTGAAATAAAAACAATTTAAGAATTAATATGATGTAATAAATATACTACCACAAAAAATACACAAATATAGGTATGCACATGGGAACAGACATCTTAACCCGGGCTCTAGGACATGTTACAGCCAAGGCTGACTAAGACTCTTGCATGTTTTAGATATTAAGCAAATTAGAATTAAAAATATATATGTGATTAATCAAATTTGATTAATTACTTTTTTACAGACAAATGAAATAAAAATCTCTTTCAAACCTACAGCTTCTTTGTATGAATACAAATTTCTTTGTGTTTCACTTCCCTTGAGATTATTCCTTCGAAAAAAATCATGAAAAAGATCTAAAAAAATGTACCGCTAATTTATTTGTTGTTTCAAATGAATAATTAAACTAATAGTATTTCATTGTGTATTTTTTAATTAACCAGTATAATTAGTCTTCGGTCATTATTTTATGTTTAAAATCAGTTTGAAAAAAAAGATAACATAATTCTGTCCCGTATAATAATATTTAGTTTTATATAAAGAAGAATATACGCTAATAAAGAATTACGCGAGTCTAAATTTCATTCATAATTATAGTGTTAAATTTTCTTATTATTACTAATTTTATAGTCCTCCATGTCCTTGCGGGATGAATAGATAGAAAAGAATTCCTATTTATATTCTTATTCACTTTCATCTTATTGTTTAACACTGAGTCTATAAGACTTTTAAATATCTTACTAAAGAGGGTTTTGTGAAAGAGTTTTATATATACCATTAGTTTTGTCTTTCCTCTTATTGTTTAACACTGTAGTCTGTGAGACTTTTAAATATCTTGTGTGTGCTAAAGAAGGTTTGTGGGGGGGATTGTGTAGAGTATCTTATAAAAGAGGGTGTTATGTTTATTAATGAATGGAAAAAAATTCTGTGGAAAGTATAATGTTAAAAATATTTTTCTTAAAACTGGCACAAATATTCGACTTATTATCTTTCTATATAGTTTCGTATACATATATTTAAATAAGAGTCAATAAAGAAGTGAAAAAATTCGAGATTCGTGTGAATAATTTTTTTAAATAATTAATATTTTTTTATTATTTTATAATGTAATATATTTTCTCCATTGTTTGAAATAAGTTTTGCTGACTCATTTAAATTTATTAAAGCTACAAACTGCGGCATAAAAAAAGCTAATTAAGATTTCTGAGCATTGGTGAGATATGTTAAAAAGATAGTTGAAGACAGATGTAATTTATTAAGTTGACTTATATATATATATATATATTACTTTCGGAACTGTAATTTTGAAAAAGCATATAAATGATTTTTTTTAAATATTTAGTGTCAGTGGAATATATAAGAATATACATATAAAATTGTTTAACTGTTTTTAGAATATTATAGTCCTAATTTATCTAATGTTAGTTTTAATTTTAAATATTCTATTCTATTCATTAATTTTATTTTACATAGTTTTTATATAGTCAATATATATAATAAGTGTATTAGTTATATCTGTTTTTTGCCTGAATGCCAGCAATAGCTCATTCAGGACATTTGTATAATTTTGTATGTACTATTATTTACTAAATATTAGTATTTTATTTAAAAAAATGTAACTTACAACAAATCTATCTGGCACAGTAAATATGTCCATTATTGGAAAAAAAAGAAAAAGAAAAGTGGAATGCATTTTTTATTTGTAAAGAAGATCGCCTTCAAAAGCGTGGTGGTACATTTTTTGTGTGGACTCTCATATTTTCATACTAACAATGCTCAAGGGAGGTATTAATTATTGTAATATTGAATTATTGAGTTACATAAAATATGTATTTACCTGATTTGTATCAAATATCACAAGAATCACTTTCATTTACACTTTAAAATATAGAACACAGTCTCTTCCAAGAAATACCATCCAACAGACTCATAGCTTATCAGAGAATGAACTACTGCATAAACCCAAAGCGAACAATTCTCTTCTGACATCCATTGGAAATTTGAGTAACTGATAGGAGTTGACCTCTGTGGTTGTTTAGAGAATGTACCATTTAGCATCAATTTCTGAGGCATTCAAACAAGTGGTACGGTTATGTACCACCACACAATAAACACATAAGAATTGGTTGAACAATATATGTACTATCAAGTATAAAAGAGATGTAGGAACAATATTATTATAAAAAAGTTTTCATAAAAGGGGGATGCTTTGAAAATATATAATTTGTTCTTTATTCTTTGCCAAAAAGTTTCATTGAAATAACTTTTTCCTTTAATTATATACTAAAAACTATTTTATATGTATATTATATTTCAACTGACACTGAATATATATATATATATATATATATATATATATATATATATATAAGAAAAATAATTGATTTATCCACTTTTTCATAATTACGATTCCGAACTTAGTCACACTTACCTTAAACATTCTTTAAGGTATCCGACTACTTTAGAAACCGTGATTTTTTAAAAAAGTGCAAAAATGGATAATTTTTATGATATTTAGTGTCACTTAGATTAGAATACATGTCTAAAATTGTTTTAAGGACATTTTGACAAAAAATTATTTAAATATAATATTTCGGCAAAAAATTAACTTAGAATAACATTTTTTTCAAAATGTTCAAATTTTGTGAAAAATGATTCTATTATAATAATATTTTGTCTGTATATAGCTCAGACCCCTGTACAGAGGCTCAACTATGGTTTTGGGAAATTTCACATTATTTTCAGAGTTACAACCCATTGAAATAATTATCGGCGTTTTTTTCTGAAAACTTCTCCCCTCTGTTGTCGTAAGACATGATAAACCCACTCCTAAATAATATATTTCAAAAATTCTACTTGAACCTCTGTACAGAGGTCTGAGCTATATACAGGCAAAATATTATTATAATAACAGCATTTTTCACAAAAGGAGAATATTTTGAAAATAAAAAATTCTATGTTCATTTTTTGTCAAAATATTGTACTTAAGCAATTTTTAATTGTAATACTATTCTTAAAACAAATTTTTTTAATACATTTTCTAATCTAAGCGACACTAAATATCATAAATATTATACATTTATACGCTTTTGGAAAACCACGGTTCCGGACGCAGTCGGATACCTTAAAAAAGCACACAAAAATATTTCGTTTTTCAAATGTAGAATATTTCTTAATTTTATGTATTTTAAGCATAAAGAGAGACAGCGATAATAAATACCTTTATGTTAAATACTTTAATATTTTAAACATTTGCATCCCCACCGTTCTTGTAATAAGATAAATCGAAAGGAACCAACCTTTCTAAAATGAAGATAGCGTGGTACTAACTCTGCTTGTTAATTCACTAGAAAGAAACATTAATTTCAAAATATTTTTTCTCTGATCCAGCGTTTTCTGGAAACTTTTCAATATACTTTCCAGAAAAGCTATTAAACATCTTCTTTAAAGTAAGGAATTCAGTGGTCGAAGTTTATGTATTCGGGGTTCCCTTTGTTAATTTTTAACATTATTCACTAGCTAGCCGCAATCTCCATTTCATGTGCCTGCACCATTAATTTAGCTGTCTGAATTTTATTGATCCCACACAGTCTTATGCAAAGTCAAATGAGTTTAGAAGCGGAAGAAAATAATCTACTCCTTAGTTAATGATTTAAATTGCCGCTTTATTAAAATGTATGATGAAATGGAAAGAATTACAGGGAATTTGAGTTAAAAACACTCCAGTTTATGCATTGAAACAATTTGAGTTAAGCGGATATAGATTTTAAAAGGTGGTATAAGAATATTTGGTATTTTTCCTTTACAATATATGACTACTTTTATTAGGGAACTCATCTTCAATTTGTTGGGATTATAAATTTATTCATTTAGATGCAAATGCAATGCATTTATTTAATTTGTTCAGGATTAAAATGAATTATTCATTTATATCGAGATTGAAATTCAATATCATGCACTTCTAAATATTTGGTTAGTCTCTCTTGTTATCATTAATTTAATAAAAGATAGAACTTTATTCGAACAAATACAACGAGTGTAAAATTTCAACAATTTGTATTGTTGAATTTATATGCGAACATGCTTTATAATTTCAATTAATGAAAAATTAAGAAATAAATTGTTTTATTGCTGAAATCTTTGTTTAATATACTCTACAGCTAAATGCCCTAAGAATAAATAAATACTCTAAAGCAGGGGTGTCCAGCCCGTGGCCCGGGAGCTGCATGTGTCCCGCCTTGAATAATTGTGCGGCCCGCGAGATTCTTTACAACTTTACAAAATTCGACTATTTTGTACAATAATTTTTGTTTAAAGAGTTTTTTTTTGTAAAAAATAAATTCTATAACTGTTATTTTATCACGTTGCTTCAGTTACTGCGAACCTCTTTTCTTTCTGAATTGAAATTTATGAAACATAAACCGTGCTTAAACTTAACGCACGAAAATCTGCAACATCAATTACGATACTCAAATACACATGCATTGAGATAGACTTCCAAGAACTAAGTGAAAGAGTTGAGAAACAGATATCTCACTAATCAAATAAATTAAACATTATTTGATCATTGCATTATTATTATTATACTATCTATGTTTGTATGCATGAAAAACAATGAAAACTATATTAATATATCAGTCTGTTTTAAATTTTCACTCCAACAAATGTTTGTAATGGATCCAAATCTAATATAAAGATATATATTTTTATATGCGGTCCGCGGGATTGTAAAGTTCTTCCGAAGTGGCCCGCGAGGTCATTTGGGTTGGCCACCCCTGCTCAAAAGTAAATGAAATATTTTGAGATTTACATAGTTCATAATATATTATAATATAGAATAAATGATTTTATTAAACAAGTATGGAATAGATGACTATATGAAAGGATATTTATATAAATATTTGCATATATTGAAACTTACATGCACAAAATATGCACAGAAAGAGTGATTACGTAAGATAAACAGTGATGTATTGAGATTAGAGAACTGAATATATAATGACTGGTTATATATAATGGGGATATTGGATATAAACTGACTTCAAAAAGTTAAGTAAATTTTCAAGCAAATGTGCAATTTCCGAAAGCATCTTTAAATATGAGCATCTTGAAATCTCTACGAATAAAAATTGCCTTATTGAAATAATGCATGTAACAGCCATTCACGATTGACTAGCTTGACATATGCAAAATAAGCAGTCATTATAAATGCCAGTATTCTGAAGATTTTAAGGAGATTTATTTAAATAATGATACTAAATTCTTCTTAATATTGTAGGATTAACTTAAATGATATTCGTGTTTCTCCGTCTAAAATTCGATCGTACCTCTTCAGAACTATTTGGTGTCGAATACACTCAATCAAGTGTATTCAAACAAAGATATAACGCGTTTTTAGTTTATAATTGATCATTTATTATAATAAGCAATAAGCTGTAGTCCGGAGACTTGTGCCCAGTTGCTTAAGGATTTTTTTCCCTTTGATGATTTGTCACATAATATGTCCCTTTGACATATTGTGCGAATTTTCCCATAAATACTATGTCCATGTCTGTGATATCTATCGATAAAATAAAAACTATCAGTACTGCGAAATGAGTATTCCATGGGAAGATCCTATATGTTCAAATGTGTGCTTTTGTATTCTAGTAACAAACCAACTAAACGATAAATTAAGAACAGGGTCAGAATAAGTTAATTAGATCATATCTATTTGGAGCACTACGCTGTTCACTAAGCCCTAAAATAATATAAGTCTATATATTTTTGTTGGCTCACAAATCTCACAATTAGTACAAAAATATGGCCCATTTAGAGATGGGATCTGGGGATGCTGAAAAATAGAGCTTCAACGAGATACCGTAACGAGATTCACATCAATTTATGGCAGATCTATGATGGATGCATGGTATAGGTAGAATGAAATCTTAGATCCTGTTGTAAAATTGTATATTGTAGCAATTGGGTTTTAAAAAACAACTCTCTCTGAAAAAGTGAACCGGAAGTTGCAGATATTTGTAGTTTTTAACTCAATCTACAGTTTTTCTCATTTTTGCGATTAATAAAACCAGACCATAACGCCTGGTTGAGGGCCGGAGTCGCGTGCAATAGTGAAAGCAAAATAGGAACGTTGCCCTAGGTGTCTCCAGACACATCTTCGATGATTTTCAGGATACAGTTGGAAGTGGGATACATCGCTAAAAACTATACGTCACCAGTCAGCATGATTCCAACCTGTAGAGCCAAGCACCACTATAATCTGGCTCGACAGTGTGTAGGCGTGAATGGCACTTAACGCAGAGGTCATTACAAGCGTAAATTTCGCTCTATCAGCCGGCTGTGGATGGTTATGATGGACACTCGTGTGCGGGTCGCACGTCTGATGGTTGATTAAGATGAATCAGGCGCTGTGGCAGCTGGTCTGACAATCAATCTGGCATCCCTATTTGCCGTGTCCCTAGGTTGACCGCTACCATCATGACACTGTGAAATCTGCCATTGTCTACCCGTTCTTGCCAGTATCTTCTAATGACCGCATCCTTCGACCAATTTGACGAGCGATTCTCCAATTTGCTGAATCAGCATTTTTCATTCCAATGATACGACCTCCTTCAAACTCTGACAGTTGCTCATAATGAGCTCGAATTCTGCGGCGAGGCATTTTTTAGTCGTTGAAAGGTATCCTAAATTGCAATGCAACAGAAATTTTGACCATCAGATTGAGAATCGATTCTTATAAACACCTGCTCAGTGCGCAGTTTCAATGATCTGTAGCTCCAGCTATTCATCCATTAGACACCAAATTTTAATCGTTTGCATGTTCAGTACAAATATCTTTGCATACGAAATTTCATTACAATTGGGCAACTCCTTCTTAAAGCGTCGTTTTATTTTGTTATAGAGTGTAGTTTCAAAAAGGTATTTTTATAAAAAAAAAAAATTGAGTCCGAAGGTAGGCAGTCATCTTAATTTTGATGAAAGTCTTTAACATGCCTTGGCGTGGTGCGTCTGCACATTTACCTCCTTTAACCAATCATAGAGTATTGAAATATATCATGATGGAAGAATATCATTGTTGCCATCTGCAAAGATCGATTACTTCATCGAAAGCATGAATGATCAATTGAAAGTACTAGTAAAGGTTCAGGATAGTCAAATACTTTATAAAAATAAGTTTACCATTTGTGTTTCTTTTTCTGAGGGCAATTTAAACAACATTTTGCTAATGCATAATCCAAATATGGCATCTTCATACAACTTACAAAAATGAATGTTTTTTCAACTTCTTACAATTCTGGTTTTATTAAATACATAAACACATTTAGTACCTTCATGTGTAACTTTGGTATAATGAAAGTTATTGTTTCTCACTTTTGTTGATTTCCATTTTTTCGCATATTTAACTTTTGGAAGATTATGTTCAACAAAAAATATGGAATGAATGTATTTACAAAGTTATGTATATATATAATAAATAATTGTACAAAAACTACGTAATTAATGATTATGTGGTATGAAATTTTTCTGAGATATATGTATATACAAAGCAGGTATGCAAAATTAATAATTATTTCTTAAATATTGTTAAAACATCAGACAGGATCGTTGAAGTATTTTGTTTTAAATCTTTCCACTTATACCTGTGCATCAATGGATAACAATATATATATATATATATATATATATAATTTTATAGTATTATTTAAAAAAAAAATTTTAAGTTTTATACAACATTAGTGCGGAAATTATTCTGAAATGTTGGCCTCATATTTGTTTTAGATTCAGGAAGAAGGATGTTTAAACAATAATTTCAATTACATTAAATAAATCACACATGAGCAATACCTCTTAAGCTATTTAAATTTACTATCATCTTTTAGAAGTGTTCACTTTCATTTCTATTCCTATTATTATAAGTTTTCTTAATATATAAAATATTTAATAGTGGAAACTAAGTTTGATTTTCTCCAAAAATCCTAATAGTATCAAATCCCTTTTCAGTGGGACAAGATTTATTAGTGCAACGAACCAAATGGCTTGTTTCGTGTAACTGCACAAAACTCGATTAAGAGACATAATAAAATCAAGAACTTAAACTGCTCTTCACATTTGATCGTGATGACACATAATTACACAACAGCTACAATACAACGAAACCATTAATCCAACTACGTCGCAAGTTGAACGAAAATCCCTAATAAGCCGGGGGTGAATGTGCGAAGCTTATCTTTCTAATGAGTGGTGCCCCAAAACCAGTACTTCTCCAATAACATCCCATCAAATACACTTGGGGAAAATCAACCCTTTCTAGGCAAATCCTGGAAAAGCCTCACCTAATACCGCGGCAATTCTCTTTCCGTGCCATTGCCTGGACAGTCGATCCAGCTGCACAAGTCGATCATTACTTCACGCCGGTTGGTGTGTTCATCCCAATTAGCTAATGAATTAATTAGCAGCCGCAAGCTCCCGCTTCAATCACCTAATTCGAAATCTGAAGCTTCTGTGGATGGGCCCGATGGAATCAGGGAATTAGGGTAAAAGGATTTGGCAACATACTGGAAGAAGTTTTGTCTGTTTAGCACATCCGGTGATGTGATTCCACAGAAATCCAGGTAAGATACTTTTAAGCCTAATTTCCTTACGTGAATCAGGATAGTGTCTTGTAATTTGTGGCTCCATTAAGTCAGTAAACGATCATTATTATTCTATTGTGCCTAGTTCCGGATTATTTACCCCTAACAGAAGCAAGAAATAAATAATGGTAAGAAACGAAAATTTAAAGACAATTCAGGAGATGGGTAACCTGAAATAACTGTCTGTAGTTGTAAATAAGAAAATCAAAAACATTTTCATGCAATTTAAAACGATTCCAGAATTATGGAAGTTCCCCATTAGCCAGCTTTTTATTGTTTACTAGGAACAAGAAATCTCAAATCTGTAAAAAATCATTTTATTCCTTCGATAAAATATAAGATAAAAAGAGACGTTTCTTTTTTTAAAGATGAAATGAACCATTTCTTCTTTTTTATTTTATTCAATAAAAACTATCCTATAAATTGTTTTATCAGTCGTGTTAGAGAATTTATAACAACAGCTTTAATTTCTAAATATTATGCACTTTTGCTATAGAATCCTACATCATCCGAAAAAAATTTATATGAATATTGCAATTCTTTTATTTTGGAAACAATATACATGTTTCATTTAATAACAAAATGTAGGCATTTAATTGCAACATAAATATTTATTTTTCCGAAAGAATTTAGAGTTTCGTAACGATAGAAAATGAATAATTATTAGACATTTTTATAAAAAAAACAGTTGTAACACAAAACATGGCTCTTTCTTAAAATTGAAGGAGAGGTAAGTAAAGTTTTTCAAATTGATTATATATATGTGTACGCGCGTATATGTATATATGGGGTATATATATATGTATGTGTATTAATGTAAGTATAAACAAGTATTGCTGTTTACAATTTTAGAAAAGCAATATCACGATAGTTAGTTTTTTATTCTTCCAAAACTTTGGTAATTTATCTAATATAATTGTAAAAAAATGGTAGAAAAAGCTCTTTTTTTATTTTTCATAAAACAAGTAAATTTAATAATTGTTCGAATAGTGGTTTCATCAAATTTATATAGATGACCTTATCAATATTTCAGCTATTTTAATAATAACTTTTTATTCAATTTACTATATCATTTAGTACAATAGAATGTATCGCATGGAATATAGAATTTTTTTAAACACTTATCCCAAGTTATTTCATTAATAAAAATATGAGAATTTTTTATCAGTTTAAGCAAAATTTTGGAAATTGATTACCACAATTTAAAATTGCTTAGGGATGTTTTCGGTTAATGTTAAAGAATAGAACTCAAATGATGAATATTTTTTCGTATATAAAAGTACTCAAACATTAATATTATATTCTGGCTTTATACTATCCTGTAGAGAATCATTTATTTTATGATACTACTCATTTTTATACGAGTTGACACATTTTTTCTTTTATAAAATGTGTTTCGCATTTTTTCTCCTATACTATAATGCTAAAGGAGCTATTTCTGTACATGTTAAATGGAAAAACTAATTATTTATGAAATATTCTGAAATTTTAAAAACATTATACTATAAATAAATGCATGAGTTACAATGTCACAAATTTTTATAAAAATTGAAGTATTGTTTCTGTCCAAAAATGTGCTCCTCGCTAAGGTCACGCTATTGTACATATGGCAAAAAAACAGCCCTAATGTATTCCTTCATACTTATGGGGAAAAACTTAATACCCAGAATAATTATCCCAAGTAATTTTTATAAAAATTAAAGTGCTTTTAAATTTTAATGTAATTTAAAATATTGAAGTATAAATGGGAACAACGTAATAATATTTTAGTGTTTTTAAAATATGAAGACAATTTCGATGTAGGCAAATACCTTGACCGTAGTAAAAATTAATAAAGTATGCAGTATTTTATTATATTCGTACTGTTCTTTTGATAGTAATGTATTATTTAGAGCACTTACAATAATGTAGATTAAGCTGATAAAGTAAATTTTTAGTTTAATCAGTTAGTTCATTTAAGATAGATACAATTAAAGTTTTTTAGCTATTCAAAGTTAAAAATTGTTTACAATTTTGAATGTAATATTAAGGTGAGTAAATAATTTAATCTATTAGGTTATACATCGTGAAACTTTATCTACCAATAATGTAGCAAAACTCAACTAAAAATATCGATCTGAAGAATTGAAAGAAATTATTGAGACAAACGATTTTTCAGTCGTTGAGACGTTGAAATTAGAACTATATATCCTTTTGTAGAAGTATGTTGAGTAATTTTCAAACTAAACATAGTAACTAGTAACATTATTTTTACGAAATACATTCTATTGTAAAAAACTTTTCACGTACCGTATTTTTTAAGAAAGAAAATAATGCAATTATTTTTCTACGCAATTTTATTTAAGTTAGAATATCAAAAATCGAACATTCGGTTACACAAAACACGAAAAAAAATTTATCGAATTCAGAATGTATGTTGAAAGATAATTTTAAATGAAATTCGAATATAATTAATTAGATATAAATTATTATTAATTTTACTAAGTATGTCGGTTTATTTTTCATAGATAGCCAGCTCTATTCGTCAATAAGAAAACAATTCGGAAAAAAGCATAGTGCTTAGGTTAATTGATGATAAGAACATTAATAATATTATTTCATTGTCCTTAGATGGGAAACTTATAATGTATACTTTACATTACCTGAAATAATTTGATTCAGGCCTTAAGTAATTAACACTTTTTATTTATAATTTTATACAGAACGTTATAGTTAAAATAAGATTATAGTCACTTTTGCTGTAGTAAAAAAAGAAAGAGTGGTTTGGTTTTTTTTACTAATGGGCTGCTACATATTATCAACTAAGCCTTTTCAGACACTGTAAGTCTCCGAATGCGAAAACTATTTCATGGAGGTACCATCTAGTGGTGAAGCTCGCTACCAAATTTTCAAGCTAGAGTGTTATTGAGAAATATTGGGCTCGGTCCACTTGAAAGAGTGCTTGTGAAATATATTTTAGAAATGTTTTTGGACTTTACTCCTTAAGAATCTATTGTCATATAAAGCTCACGGTATGGAAAAATTATGAAGAGGGAAATTTTTACAAACGTTAACAAAATTGTGTTCTGCGCAAGCGCCAAGTTGCTGTCGGAAGGAAGGACTAATTTTCTTCTTTTTTAAAATTACTGATATTCTTTTTTCCTACGATAATCAGACAAAACGTATATACAAAATCGGAAAGATCATTTATTTTGCCATAATACGGTAGAATTTGTTTTAAAAAATAACAAAATTTCCCATTTTTTTCGATTTTTTCTAAAATGAGCCAATATCAATGCGTTTTTATGAAAAGAGTTCTTCAATCATTCTGTACAAATTTCTTACCATCATAATGTATCGAACATCTGTACTAAAAAAGTCCATATTTTGTTTTTTTCGAATTAGTGATTTAAAAGTTCAAATAATGAAAAAATTGCCTAAAAAGGATTTTAATAGAAATTGTGTGTGTTTCGTCCAATACCCTTTTTGCAAAAAAAATTTAAATAGTTTTTTTTCCTTATAATTTTTGCTTAAAAATATTAATATTATTTGTTTTCTATGAGGGAAATTTGGAGAGTATATTTTGAAAGCCAAGCCCCTAAAAATATTAAAACGTTTAAAAAAAATTATCGAGCCAAGTTTACTAGCGACTCTATTTAGCGTAATTGGCGTCAAAAGCCGGTTTTCGTGTCAAGAGTGACACTTCATGCCTTAGCTCTTTCGACAAAGAAGTTGACTATAACAACTAAAAATCCCCAAATTTCACAATATGTATTTAATACTGTTTTCTTAATCTGAATTTTGTTTTTGTTACAGCTCTGAGGACGACTATGTATGATACATGCATTGATGCTAAGTTTTCTCGATCCGTGAATCCAGTATCAACCGACGTTCACGTATCATATCTCAGTTCCCACAAGTCTCTAGCCACAGTGATTAATAATGACGAGAGAATGTAATTAATACTCACAGCGATATTAACCCAGTGCTTCTCAAACTTTTATTTATATATGCTTTAATTTATAAACTAATATTTGCTACCGAATTTTCAATCATATAGTTTTCATCGTCCCCCTCCTCCATTCAATATCAATGTATTCGAATACAATAATAATAATTGACTTTTATGCTAAAAGTACAATATGAATTTTTTTAAAATCGTACAAATTATCTAGATAATTGTTAAATTTTATATATGTTACTTTTTAAGTAATAGATATATTAAGTAAGTTATACTTTTAAGGTAACCGACTAAGTTCGGAACCGTGATTAAAAAAAAGCTCATAAATGGATAATTTTCATGATATTTAGTGTCACTTAGATTAGAAAAAGTATATAAAATTGTTTTAAGAAGAGTATTACAATGAAAAATTATTTAAGTACAATATTTTGACAAAACAATTAACATAGAAAAATCAATTTTCAAAATATTCTCCTTTTGTGAAAAATGCTTCTATTATAATAATATTTTGCCTGTATATAGCTCAGACCTCTGTACAGAGGCTCAACTATGATTGTTGAAAAATTCACATTATTTTCAGAGTTACAACCCATTGAAATAATTATCGGCGTTTTTTTCTTAAAATTTCTCCCCTCTATTGTCGTAAAACATGAATAAACGCACTTCTAATATATATATTTCAAAAATTCTAGTTGAGCCTCTGTACAAAAGTTTGAGCTATATACAGGCAAAATATTATTGTAATAGAAGCATTTTTCGCAAAATGAGATTATTTTGAAAATTGATCATTCTATGTTCATTTTTTGTCAAAATATTGTACTTAAATAATTTTTTTTGTAATACTATTCTTAAAACAATTTTATATACATTTTCTAACCTAAGTGACACTAAATATCAAAAATATTATCCATTTATACGCTTTTGTAAAATCACGGTTTCGAACGTAGTCGGATACCTTAAGTAATAGAATAGATATCATAGTACTTTTAATTCTGAAATTGTAACAGATTGCAATAAATATGCATCATATTTTTTATTTTTTATTATGTCAAAATGCATTGCGTTTTGCATCCTATCAGTAAAAGAATAATGTTTTTCAAAAATATATATATATTTTTTATTTTCAATATGCTTGCGCCCCCAATATAAGGCTATAGCGCTCTCCTAGAGGGGAGTGCCCCACAGTTTGACAATCGTTGTATTAACAGTGAAGTAAATCAACCTTCTTAACAATGTACTCATGTACTATGAGTAAAATATATTTATGTAACATAATTGACTTATATATGTATTATTTTACAGTAACTACATGAAAAATGCGAATAGAATAAAGAAAATACATGCATGGTTTCAGTATTATATGAAATGCGTTTATTTACCCTTTTTGTTTACTATATAATCAAAGACAACCGAACTTAAGGAGTAAACTGCAGTCATGAGGCGGAGTTTTTTCATGTGTTTCATATCTTGTTAAAAATGATTATCCGAATGCAACTCTGAAACTTCTTTGACAATTAAAGATCACTTCATCAGATATTTAGGAATATTAAATTCAAATTCATGCATTCTATCTACATTTTTATTACATTTTAACTAAGTGTAATATTAAAATATATATCAAAATACTACATATTTGAAGTAAATAAAATCTAGATACATAAAATATTGTAATAGAAATAATCAAAAGACTTAAAAGAAGAAATTATTTAAAAAAAATAAAATGGAAATACTATAAAAGGCAAACACACATTATTATTGTATTTTCCCAAAATATGATAGTAATGCTGTAAAGAATTATTCTAAAAGTTATTAATTGCTTTTCTTATTCTCTCTTTTTCTCATCTTACTTTCTCGTTTAAAACATTATAGTATTAAATTAAAAATGTGTTTTACGTTTGAATCGAGAGATGCTCGAATGATTTAGCAATGGTTGTTTTCCTGTTCACTGTTATAGTGCTTCTCTGATTGTACTTAAGCATTATGAATAATTTTTAAAAATCTTGTGCTATGTAAATATAGTACATAAAATTCTATTATAAAATTATGCTAATAAAATTGCCTATAATACCACATAAACTTTAGAAATTATTCATTATTCTAATTGAAGTAGTATAATATTAAAAATGGTAAAAAAAAATCGTTTTAATTACGCATTTTTGTTTGTTGCTTGTCAGTCTCATGAAATATAAATGATACACCTAATTGAATGCTCATTATAAGTGATTTTCATTTCTAATTAAATGAAAAATAACTCATATTATAAACAAATAAATAGTAATTAAAGTACTGAAATATTAATTATACTTCCTATTTTTGAAGTTTATATTTCAGTTGAAAAATAACCATTAAATATAATCATTTGCCAAAACAAAAACGAACAAAAAGAGCTACATCCCAATTAACAAATACATTCAAATCATTAATTAATTTCAATCTATTATAAAAAGAATATATTGTAATTAATTTGCTTTGCAACTTTTAACAAGAATTATAACAAATTTATACAATGTTTTAATTTAAAATTTTAAAATTTTAATAAAAAAGAGGAAAACGTATTCATTCAGGACATGTTATTTTTTAATTTCGGCAAGATATTTTGTCTCTAATTAAAATAAATTTTAATGCTTCATTTACAGTGATTAATTTTTTGATTAACATTTGAAGTTACAGTGAGTATTGTCAGCTGAGATAAGGAGTAAAAATTATGAAGTTTTAAAGTTCTATTTAAATGTAATTCAGGTAATAACCAATACATTCTAACAAATTTTCAATTAATTTTTCACAATCATAAAATGTTAGAACTGCGAAAATATTCTTTTGGGATTATAACGTATAAAAATAATGCTTTGATCTTGGTTTTAATTTGTAATTAAACTCCTTTTCACATATTTATTAAAATCTATGTTTAGAGAATTAAAGGAATATAACTGATGTGCAAAAGTTTTTATTTGTATCAAATCGTTCAATTAGTTGTTTTTTACAGAAACAATAAGCTATTAAAATATTTCACAAAGACCTTTTAATTTCCGGATAGCTGCCTTTTGATGAGTTGCAATATTCATTATCTATACATATAAATAAAAATAAAGTGTTTGTTAGTAATTTGAAATTATTATCTTTTTACTAAATGCATTTAAAAGTATATAAGGTACTTATATGAAAAAATCAATTATTAAAATTTTTGTCTGTCTGTCTGTCTGTCTATCTGCTTGTTCCGGCTAATCTCTGAAACGGCTGGACCAATTTTGACGAAACTTTCACTGGCAGATAGCTAATATTATACGGAATAAATTAGGCTACTTTTATTATAGAAAAAAAATAGGGTTCCGCGAAAATAAAATAATACCAGTGAAATGATGAACAAAATCCGTTTCAAATAGGAATCATTTATTTCAATCGACAGTGTCAAAGGTCATGCATCCCTCTCACCCCTTGCTTGCGGCAGCTTCGTTTCATCCAACTCAGTCCTCACCCCATCTACAGTGTCAAAGGTCACGCGTCCCTCTCTCCCCCTCTTGCAGATTCGTTTCACCCTACTGTTTTTAGACCCGTTTTGAACTGACTATTGTATATAGAGAGATAGTTCAGTAAATTTAATATTGTATATAGAGTGATTGTTCATTAAATTGAATATTGTATATAGAGAGATTGTTCAATAAATTCAATATTATATGTAGAGATTTAATATTAACGTATTACACATTACGGGAGTTATAAATTTAAAAAAAAAAAACTTTTTTATCAGCTGTTATGTCTACAGACTTAAAATTAAGCAAACATGGTTTTTTATTTAGCTGAGATATGCAAAAAGCTTCTTTTTGTTTAATTTACAATTCCCGTAAAATTAACTCATTAAAAACTCCTTTATCCTTCAGTCTGTATTGTTTAATTTTTCAATTCACCCGAGCGAAGAAAGGGTATACCAGCTAATTTTAATATAAATATAATACTTTATAGATAATTATGTGGAGGTTTCTTATAAATAATGATTTGACACTTGAACAAGTTTTGCTCAATTTGAAATAAAATTATATTATCTAAATTTTAACACAGTAATTTATTAATAAGAATTGTCTTAGTCCTCCTATAAAAAGTTCAACTAATGCTTTATAACTGGGTATGATGTTCATTGAAAGCGAATAGATATAAAATAAAATATTATTTTAAATCCTTTTGTAACTTTCACTCATTTACTACTTTTAATTCTAAAATATTTGCATATTTTCTAATATTTCGTTTTTAGTAATTATATTACAAAGTGGAATAGTTTTTGCTGCTTAATATTATTAAAAGTAGAACACCAAAAGTTTGTTTATAAACCATCCCTCAAAATAAGATAAAAAGAAAACTCTTGTTCCTTAAAATTTTTTTACTTTCTTCCAATGAAGCTCAGTTTTTCTCTGAATAAAATATTTTTTTTTTAGAAATTTATTTTCAAAATAACTTTTTACTGTACATCCCATGCATTCATTTCTATATTTTAAACGAGCCAGTACACATCAGAAAACTTTCTCAGAGTCATGTCGACTTATGCATCTTGGGCTTATCGATTGCGCCAACTTTTCACGCTTTCTTCACGGCATCCAGACAAGTAACTCTCCTACACTACTCTAAAAATCCCCGTCAACGTGGCGTAATTTTTAACTTTTGCTCCAAAAAAAAAATATTACCTTGGCGTTAAAACTAGAAACCACTTTTAAAATGGACCTCAATGTCTCAAGTCAGTGCTTTCGCAATAAATAACTAAATAAAGAGAACTAGTCCGAGAGGCTGGGGTCATTTTTCTGGAATACACCAAGCAGTAACGGTTCATTTCGGTAGAAGTTGCTGGAAAATCTTGCTATTCTGTTTACCGTATAAAACGGAAACTGTCCAAAGAAGTGTTTTGGATCATCTTTCTACATTAGGTTGCTCAGAAGGTGGAAGATGAAGTTTTGCGCAATGTAACGCTCCCAGGCTTTGTGAATTCTACTTTATTGCCAGATTTCTTTCACTCTCTTTTCTGAAGTCATTGCTCTTTTATGCACAAAGTTAAACACATTATATGGTATGTAGTCTAGAAGCAAAAGAATATATGTTGAGTTCGAGTTTTTGTTGATGTGCATTTCTGTTTCTTTTGAATGTTCTTAAGATGGAACTATTCGAGACTTTGCAGGATGTTTATTGGTCAGGAAGACTTTAAGATGTTTTTTTCCTAGAAATATATCAGAGTAATGCAAAAATGTAACATACATAAAGTAAGACTCCAGTTAAATTAGACGTTTTGAGCCACGCAGTTGTATACAAATTATATTGGTATAAATATTTGTGAAATATTTGTATCAAAATATTTGAGTATAACAATTCCAATGCTAAGTATTTCTATATTAAATAGTAAAAACAAATACATTATTTGTTTTCATCGAAATACTAAAAATTTAGCATTGTTCTCAGTTACTGTTTGTCATCAAAGTGATTTTTAAAAGGATAATTATATGTAGAATTCGTTAGAATCATCTCTTATAAATAGAAGAATACAATAATAATAATAATAATAAAAGAAGAATAGTAAATAGAAGAATAACAAATATATCCATTACAATAGCAATTCCTTTTCACATAAATTTCGCGAATGTTATCCTTCACTTAAGTTTTATTTGGTTTATTTAAATGCCTTAATATATATTTTTAATTACTTTATAAAAGTATAACAAACTTTGAAAACAAAAGATAAATTCTTTTTTTTAAGTAATATTTAAATCAGAATCGTTTCATAATTAACCTACATCTCCTTTTTGTTAGTAAGTGCCCAGTTTTTTTTCGTTCTCTTTCGTTTTTTGTTTTTCAGATTGGCAAACTCAGTGAAACTCTCTCTCACAAAGAAAAAGCAAGTAAAAACTTTCTCGCTATATTCCAAAATTTGCGAAAAATATCAGGTATGTCTTTTTAATGCCAAAATTGCTAACATCTGTTTCTAAACTTTATTTTAAGTTCTTCGTTAGGACCTATTCCGATCAGCTCCTATTGTAATACGACATAGTTTTTTTTTCAAAGGGACTATATGAAATCTCATTGTTTACTGTTGTATTACTATAATAAAGACAATCTCAAACCTAGTTTCAAAATCTGAGTAAGGTCATTTAAATGTTGTCTAGTTTAAAATCTCCTGTCTGTGACAAATTGAGAAAATTCGCGTCGTCCAATATTATACCTCCTTAGCTTAGTTTTGGAAAGAAATGCTGAAATGGTCCTTGTCTTAATAAAATTTATGCTGTCTCCTAGTAAACACAAACTAACCTCACTAAATTTAGTAAATGTAAAATTGGTAAAACCTGGTTTCCACTAGATCAATTTTTTTTAAAGATTAAATTCATGATATTCTTTAATGAGAACCACTATCATAGACTTCCATTTACACCTAATGGAACACCAAATTATTTTTTTGCTGGTGTAGACCCCTTACAGGTCGTCATAGACCCCTGTGGGTCTATATAGACCACTTTGGGAATCATTGTTCTACATAGTCTTAACATGTGTATTTATAAATAAATTTATTTCACCTTTTTTAAATACAATTCGTGCTTTACACTCAATGATTTTTTTATGAACGTCATCAAACTTTTATTGTAAAATCCCCCAAAAATGCCTATGTTCTACAATTTTTTTAAAAAAAAAACGAATAAAAGGATGTCTAGAGAGTTGAGATTATGGCAAATTATTTTTTAAAATATAATCTTCACCCTATGCCCTTATCCTCCTTGCTGTCAAATGGATATTCCATATCAAAGAAAAGCTTGAAATCAGCTTTTAAATCAAATTTTGCTATTATTTTACTCGTGTCATAAAAGTAGAAATATTTTTTAATTAATACGGAAGTAATCTAACTTTTTTATCAAAAATATTAAATGCTTCATGTTTTTAATTATATCCTATTTTAATTTCAAAAATTTGATAGATGGATTTAATATCATAAAATATTATTAATGAAATAATCTTAAAAGGAAGTTTTCCACAAACATTGTATTCATTCAGATTGACAAAATAAGAAAAAGTTCTCACTCGGCATTCATTGATAAACTTTTTTTTCTATACCGCCTTATATTTTCTTTCTTCTCTTTTCATAGATGCCTTGACATCCGGGTCAGAAGTGGTTTTATCCAGTGACAGCTCTCTAGCCTTAAGGTCTTTCAAGTAAACTTTTGTTTAGTCATCATGTTTGGTTCCTTTGTCTTATTTGCTGTTCTAGCCTTTGTGTAGTATATTGATATTCTTGTACATTAAGAAAAGACTAAGTCCTTTTATCCAAAGCACACACTTTATCAAAACGATATGAAGAGAAAACTTCTTTTGATGATTTCACTTACTTATACTCTTAGAACTATATACGAAAACTGAAAGCTTATGGGTTTTGAATTAAATGTAAGATTAGGTCAAAATAACCATAAACTGAATAACTTTCCTAATAACTAATCAAAAACGAGAATAGTAATAATTATTGTATGAGGCACGTGTATACGATAATCAAAGTTGACCATCACAATAAATCTGAAGAATAAAATACTTGTAATTTGTAATTCTTGATATTTTCTGAGTACGATTTATATATATAGATTATGTATATATATAATATAATTATGCTTTTAGTATCGTTACTTTAATAAATAAACTTTTCCATAAAACTTCATATTCAGAGCTTAAAAGATTTTTTACCAAATGTTTTAAAGATGAAACATTCTGAATATAAATTTTCTTTAAATTTAGGAATTGCAATATTCTTCAACTTAAGTATCAACATATTCAAACTATGCCTTAGTTTTTTTTTCTGAGAGCAAGAAAAGTTTTAAAAAGAATTCGAGTGCAACTTTTCAAAACCTACAATGCTAGCCACTCAAGTTGCAACACCATAAGGAATGCATCTAGAAAGAGCTAACTTCTCAAAGTGTGAGTACGTGATGATATATGCGAATAATATTAGCATTTCAGTGTACAGGTACATAATAGTTACTTGCAGCCTCAGAAATATGCAGTACATAGAGGAAAAACAGGATGCCGTTTTGAACAGCTGATGTTATTTTTCCGTGCAGTTATTTTGCACAGCTTTATTATGCTTCGAAGAAGAGTCCAAACTTCATTTGAGAACATTTCTTAGTTCTCCCAAGAAATAATTGTGTTGTTTATACAGAATGCGGATTATCCATCCGGGTTATCAGTGCTCGTTTCTAGCATGGTGATCAATGAGACAGATTTATAATCGATGAATTCGGGATGGAATCACAATTGCACCAGTTTGGTTGCTCCACTACATTATACATATCATATTGGCCGCACAATTATAAATAGATGTGCCCTATCAAGAATCATACCACAATAAATACGTTCTGTTGCACAAAAATCGGTTTCCCTCATACCAAGCGGCGTCGTTTGTGGAATCGTGGAATGCACTTGAATGTGCACAGTAGTGATCCATTGCTGCCATTGCTTTTGTCTTAAAAACACTGAAGTTAGAATCTTCAATGTTGCATTGTGAAATTTTGAACAAGTGAATGACATGATATTGCCTTTTAAGACCAATCACGCTTTTGTTTGAAACACCTCGATGATTACATTAGAATCTGTAGATATCATGTTGAGATGTTACTTTTTTACTGTTTCTTTATTAATTGCTATACTGGTCCTAAACCTGTTAATATGGTTTGGAGAGGTCTTGAATTCCACACCGGTTTCTCTTAAAATACATTACCAGCATAACGAACAAACAGCACTATATCTCAGACTTTTAGGTGTCTGTTGTGCTTTCTTATCTTCAGGGCTTGTCTTATGCAACATTCCAATAGTCTGGTTTAGTAGTCCTGTGTTCTCTTAATCTATTGCTTATTGAACTCGTTTAGTCAATATGAGAAAATAACTGCCTAGTGTCATATATTTCGCGCTGCTTACACAAGAATAATTCAGCAATGTGTATTGTCAGGATAAGCTGTCATAATCAAACAAGATATGCAAATCATCTTATATTCAGAGTTGAAATGTGTAGCAGAGGTTAAGGTACCCGACTACGTTCGGAACCGTGATTTTGCAAAAGCGTTTAAATGGATAGTATTTATAATATTTAGAGTCACTTAGATTAGAAAATGTATATAAAATTGCTTTAAAAATAGTATTACAATAAAAAATTATTTAAGTACAATATTTTGACAAAAAATGAACATAGAATGACCCGTTTTCTAAATATTCTCCTTTTGTGAAAAATGCATCTATTATAATAATATTTTGCCTGTGTATAGCGCAGACCTCTGTACAAAGGCTCAACTAGAATTTTTGAAATATATAACTTAGAAGTGGGTTTATCCATGTTTTACGACAACACAGGGGAAAAATTTTAGTAAAAAAACTCCGATAATTATTTCAATGGGTTGTAACTCTGAAAATAATGTGAATTTTTCAAAATTCGTAGTTGAGCCTCTGAACAGAGGTCTGAGCTATATACAGGCAAAATATTATTATAAAAGAAGCATTTTTCACAAAAGGAGAACATTTTGATAAAAGGTTATTCTAAGTTAATTTTGTGCCAAAATATTGTATTTAAATAAGTGTTTTTGTCAAAATGTCCTTAAAACAATTTTATACATGTATTCTGATCTAAGTGACACTAAATATCATGAAAACTATCCATTTATGCGTTTTTTTAAAATCACTGTTCCGAACGTAGGTATACAACTAACAAAATAGTGAATTTTTTTCAAAAACTTACAGCTTTTTCATGATTTTATTTAATAGTTTATCTAATTAGCTTTATAAAAATACCAAGCGTTTTATTTTCCATCCACTAGAATAAAAAGTGTTTTAGTAAAAATAGATGTCATAATTTTAAACAAGATGCCAAACTCTTTAAAATACGTTTTACTCGAAATGCGTTTTTTTAGAAAATGCTCAAACGCGCGAGAACAACAATTACTCAAAAACTTCGAAAATAATTAACTGATTTTTTTGTGTGTATGCTCTGTATAATAATAAAAGTGTTATAACTTTCAGACTGATTTATCAATAACTGTTTTATTACAAAATTTACAGTCACTTATGTGAATCTAATCGCTATTTTTTTAACCAATTTCATATAATAACTAATAGAAAGAGCTCTAGTTTTTGTAAAAATTAAAATATATCTTATCCTGAAGGTAATTTCAAAAATGAACCGCAAAGTAACACATCAAAATTGAAAAATTGAGAATTCGTTCATAAACATTTTGTACAGTGGGTCCCGTTTAGTAATTTTTTTGTAAACTTTTACCAATTTTTTCCCATTTTAGTAATAATAATTTTTTTATCATGTTAATTTCAGCATTTTTCCCTGAAGTATAATCTAAATAAATCTAAATACCACAAAAAATCTCTATTTCTCTATTTTTTTAAAAAAAGTTGCATCAAAGTAGTCATGTATCTTGTATAATACTTTTCTAATAGTATTCTCAATCATGTTACCTTTGAACTGTGTGTGCTATTTCTCTAATAACTTTTTTAAAACTTTAACATCTATCGTTTTATAGGTAATTTATTTTGGATGATCATTAGTGTATTACTTTGAAGCATATGAGAAGTTCATAAAATGATTGGTACACATTTATTTTTAATTTTAAAAACAGCTTGACTCTCTTTTAACATTTTAAACCTTGAAATGTATCATGCAGTTTAATGATACAAAATATACTTAATTTGATCATAACGAGACTTTTAAAGAATACTAACTTTATTACTGTTTATTATTTTTATGCTGCAGAGAATATTTCGTAGCTTAAGGCATTAAACACGAAAATAAATAACAGCGAGGAGAAATTTCAACTTCTTTCATGTTTGAGTAATAATCATTGATACAATTATTATAAAGCTTTAATTTTTTAAGCGCTTATTTCGTTAATCAGCACTCACATTCTCAAGTTTTATGAAGATCATGAGAGTAAAATTGGATGAACACTATATGGTTTATAAGTGCGTGGTTTTTGAAATATATTACAGTTATTTTAATCTGTACTATCATCAATGAAATAAATTGAGGTATGGTAAATTTTGATCTATTTGGCTTCATTGAACTTATTTTTGATAAAATATCAAAAACTTCAAATTTTTTAAAAAAAATAGTCTTATAATAAATAATAATTTATTGGCTGTCATCTGCACTAAAATAATATACCATCCTGTTCTAGACGTGTTACGAAACATTCTAATCCGTATAAACTTGAAAGTAGGTTAAAAATATTTTTAGTTTATACTTTGTATCTGTAGTACCATCCCAACAGCAAAAATATTGTAGAAGAAATGGAATTCTGGGCAGGTTGAATTACCATACACAGATATTCGAATTTAGATTCTTTTCCGAAGATTCCCTTTCAAATATAAATTCGACATATCTTTGGAAACAAATAACATAAAATGTATATTTGACATACAGCAATATAGTATCTGAATTTTATGAAGAAAAACTTGAAAGAACAAACTCATTCTTTGCAACGTAATGTTCAAGCGAGGTTTCCATAGAAGTATGGAATCGATTTCTTCCAAAAGAAATGAAAAACATATCCGCATATGCAAAACAGAACTAAAATATGTATTCAAAAAATAAACTTTGCTTCTATATTTAAAGAACTGGAAACAATGCATATGATGCTATTAATTCTTATAACAATCTGTGTCAGAGTTAAAGACTTTTCAATATAACAATTTACATGAAATTAAAGCCTTTAATAATTTATACTCAATAAAATTTATGAAAATTTGTTTGTACATCATAATGTGTTAATATTTTTTCCTGCGCATATCTACTATGTACTTTTAAAGAAATGTTACTTAACTAGCTAAAAAATTTTATTTATAGAAAATTACAGTCTTTATTTTTCATTTATTTACAAAATCATATTAAAATGCTAATTATTTTCTAGATGAAAATTAGAGTAAAAAAAGATTAGTATTATAGAGATAATTCAAGGTTTCTTAAAACAAAGTTCGTTGATAGACTGTGTTAATTCTTCAGAATCGTAATGTCTGGATAAGAGTAAATGTTTCTAATGTGCACTAAGTTTGAAAATTCATGTTTTAGTTGATTTTTAAAATAACAACTTATTGTTATGTTAACTATTTAAAATTTTTATGACATAATAGTTTGAATTATATACAAGTTAATTATTACTGGTGTATATATTCGTGCAACTTTTATTAATACTTTTGTAAATGTAACTGATGTTCATGGTACTGATGTTCATGTAACTATGTCAAACTTCTGTGGGTACATGGGGTTTTTCAGGCTCAAGAAAATACACATCCTATTACCTGGCTGCGAAGGCTGCTTCGAAGAATCTAGATTAATCTAGAAAAAAAAAATTGAGATCTACAATAATTTCCAGAAGTTAATCTATTTCTTTTAGAAAATGCTGTAACAAGTGGTTTCTGTGAAGCCATAAGAAAACCTTCGTTACTGAAAGCACATCATTTGTAAACATAACATAGTATAATATTATTATCTTCAACAAACGTTTTTCACCTTATTAATGACAAAAATTTTTTTTAAAATAAAGTTCGCAAATCCTCATTGGAGATAATTTAGGAAAGAATGATAAAGTAATGCTTAAAAAAGTAATCAAAATAAAGTAGCTCCAGAGTTTTTTAACTCCTGTACAGAAAATATAAATTATCAATACTTAATATGTAAATGTCTAATATTTTGTCGAATAAGTTTGACTATCTTAGAACTGAATTTCTTTTTTTATATTCTGTATTAGCATTGCATTTCTCTTAATATTGGTGAAAGTAAAGCAATAATCTTAAGAAAGTTATTTTCGATGATAATAAAGTTAGGATTGGGGAAGGATGAGTTTGTCTAGAATACTTTTTAACGTAATATAACTATACTACTTTAAAACAATCAGACTACACAAAAATAAGTAATGCGGAAGCAAACTAAATAGTTGGAATATCATTAGACAATCTAGTACTATGATTCTCAACCATTGTGAAACCAATTTTTTATTATTATTATTTTTTTTAAATTATGAATTATACTCTGAGAAAAAAAAATCCGGAACCGAATCATTTAGCCTTTTTATAGAAATAATCGATTCATAAAATTGTTATTGACCATTTGGGAGAGTTAGAAATAGAGTTAGAGGAAAGAGTTATTCATTATTTACAAAACTTAGATGTGAAACATTTGATTGGGTTCGTAATCCATTTGTGATAACGGATGCATATCTGCATATGAATTAACTTAGAATGAACAGTAAGAACTAATTTTTCTCTGTAATAATCGAGATTTTATTTCAAAACCTTCGGAAGCCTTTTGCATTAAAATTATAGGCGATTATCCCATAATAACTAAAAAGTTTCAAAAATATTGTTACAATTTTCTGGATCTTATTTGTGTGAATTTAGTTTCAGCATTAACAAATATAAAAATGAAAAAAAAAAGATTGAAACTTTTAAATGTAGATGACAAAAGGAAAGTGGCATTATCATTTTCACGAAAGCGAAATTATCAAAAATCATCAAGCCCAAATTTCGCATTACATATATTCTTATAATTAATTTGTAATTAACTGAAAATCATTTTGCTGTCTTTGTCGAGCATATTATTTTATTTAACATTGGAAATAACCATTATAAACTTTTTTACATAGTGTATTAAGATAAGTAAAATTATTATCATAAACTCTGTTACATGGTGCATCACAGATAAGTAAAATTATTATCATAGACTCTCTCTCTCTCTGTTACATGGTGTATTATAGATAAGTAAAATTACTATCGTAAACTATATATATATATATATAGGCCACAATTCTCTACAAACGAGATAACATCCAAAAAATAACATATATATATATATATTTCACATAGTGTGTTATAGATAAGTAAAATTATTATCATAAACTCTCTGTTACATGGTGTATTATATATAAGTAAAATTATTGTAAACTTATTTTATTGTTAGTGTAAACTTGTGGGATTCTTTTCGGATCGGGTCGTGTTCGAATTGTGAAAATAATTACAGTCAGAATTTTGTCCCTCTGTTTTATTTAACTCCTTCTATGGGACACTTCATAAAAAGAAGAAAATATCAAGATGGTACAAGATTATAATCCATCGTCCAGCCGTCTTCCTTCCTCCGACCACGTTTTTTTTCGCCTTCCGTTTTCTCGCTCTTCCCTTTTTCTCCTGGTTCGATCTCTTCCGGTCTCGTCTCCCCTGTCGTTGCCAGGTCCTCCCCTGCATATAGTGGGCCCGCTGCCAGATCTCGTGTGTATCGTTCGGCCTGTTGCCAGGTGCAAGCAGTAGATCCTTACAGTTAGTGTTTATTTTAAAATTGTTAAAGATGTAGCACAACAACAAAAAAAAGGTTGAGAATCACTGATATACTATCTAAAGTAAGAGTTAAGCTAGTATCTGAAACAAAAATTCTTAAACTAGTGTATGAATTTAGCAATATTTCTAAAAACTACTTTAATAATGTATGAAAGTGTTTAAATAAATAATACTGAAGCAAATAAATAGTTTTGCAAAATCCTTTCACAATCTAGTATCTGAAGTAAAAGTTCTTTACTTTTTCCATTCTATAGATCATTTTACCGGAAAGGAGAAGAGGACGAATTTCTTCTGTCTTTTAAATCACACCATGAGTGGATAAAAGAGAGTATGGATATTCGCCTTCAACATTTAACGGTACAACGACTAACACTAATGAGTTTCCAGACAGTTTGTCAGATATGCTGCGTCTGGACACCGCAGGATTAGAATTTAGTGGTTGGCGTAATAACTGCCGTAATCATAAATTGGTGAGAAGTGAAGCGATTTTTCTACGTATACAACTGTAATGTGGTATAAACACTTACAGATAGACATTGTTGTAATACATTGCATGAAATAAAGAAATAAAGTATTTAATATTTTATGTAAATAAAGATTTATTAATAAGTTGATCAAATAAGATCATTATTTTATTTTTATTCAAGCATTAGAACTGGATAAACCTGCATAATTCTTCAAGAATACTTGATCAAAATGAAGAGTTAATCACATAAAACTTAAAGAATTATGCATTCTACGGCAGTTACATATTCAGTTTTGTTATTTTACAACTGTCCGGTTCTATGGCACAATCTGCTTAAAACTAATATTTTTTCACAATTTCCTTAAAAAAAACCTTATTGGTTTTTAAAGAATTAATCACGTAGCCAGATCTATGAATACTTTGAACACTTTGGAATCATCTTGATTAATTTTTTTTGGTTTCATTTTACCTAAGTATAAACATTACTGTAATGATACACGATTTTTTTTAAATAACTGTACTATAACCCATTTATAACAAAAACAAATTTGATTCATACGATTAATTTTTTGGAATATTACCAGATATAGTTTTGCAATGGTCAAAACATATTGATAAAAATGCTGAAAGTACAAGATTTCAAATGTATTAGTATTATGTATTTATTAATAAATAATTAGAAATAGACTTTCTTTTTTAAAAAAAAAATCAAATTTTCAACTTGATTTTTATTTTGCTTATGTTTGGTAATTCCAGTTTGGTCAGACCAAATACTCTTGTGGATGTTCATAAACCCCTATCACTGGAAAGTTAACACAAAATGGTTACTTAGATAACTTAAGCTTAATGTGTCCGACTACCTTAAAATTGTATTGCCAAAAAGGGGCAATTTTTTTCAAGATTGTATTGCAAAGGCCATCTTAAGCTTTATAAAATTACCAAGGTTATTATTTTCTATTAACAAGAACAAAAACTACAAGTGTCTTAGTACAAGACACTTGTAGTTTTTGTTCTAGTTAAGCAAGAGTAAAAGCAATCGCCAATACTTCAAGAAAGATGCCATACTTTAAGATGCATTTTACTCGAAATGTATTTCTTTGAAAATCCGCAAAGGGGGGCAGCGATTGCTCAAAAAGTTATGACAATAATTAGCTGAAAATTTTTGTGTATGTTCTGTAGAATAGTAGAAATGTTTTAACATTCAAATTTCAATCACTGTTTTATTACAAAATTTACAGTTCCTTATGTGAGTATAATCAATGTTTCTTTTAAACAATTTTATATAATAACTAATATAAAGGGCTTCAGTTTTTGTAAAAAGTAAAATATCTCTTATCCTGAAGTTCATTTCAATAATGAATAACAAAGCAACACATCAAACTTGAAAAATAGATAATTTGTTCATAAACTTTTTGTACAGAATGAGCTCTATTTATGTACTTTCTTGTAAATTTTTATCAATACTTTCCCATTTTAGTAATAATAATTTCTCTTCCTCTTCTTAATTTTTGCATGTTTTTCTTAAAATGTACTAAATAAATCTAAAAACCATATCATAATCCCCATATCTCTATATTTTAAGAAAAAAAATTGTCTCAATTAGACGAATACCTTAAGTTATTACGATACGCTTCTTATATATAATATAAAGCTTGTGAAAAATGAAAAAGGATGAATTTAAAATCAACCATTCTCAAAGGAATATGAAACTGCTAGCAAGGAAGGATGATCTTTTTTGGCTCATCTTTTACATACTCACACACACAATTAAAGATGATTCTCAGTAACAACTATTAGGACAAATCAGTGGACCTTACAGACCAATTTTTCTGTTTTAGTTACATTAAATAAAGAAATAAGCTTAGTGTGATGAAGCTGAAAATCACAGATGAAAAGTATAGCGGCAAGAAAAGATAAAAAAGTGAAAGACTGATATACACAAGAAACTTTAGAGGTAAAACGCAAAACTCAAATATCGTCTAAAATTTCAAATTCTGCTCGCGTTTCCTCTATTTCTGTTTTCAATTCTAGTCAGCCTCGGAAAGTTTTTGTTGGAAATAGAGTGGGAAAGTGAAAACTTTCATACCCTAAGTGTTCCTTATTTTTTATTATTTTTTGATTTATTTATTTTTTGGATTTGAAATTTGAAGGAGATAAAATGTAGAATTGTCAGTTTGGCGATAACAAAATTAAAATTTTATTCTTTTACGTTAGAAATCTGGGGGAGGGAAAAAATTTGAGCTCAAAGATTAATTTCTAACATAAACTCTTTTTATGTTGATATAGTTTAAATTTAACTTTGTAAGAAAACTTCACTTTTGCATAATCTTTAAAGAAAAAATTAACAATAAATAAATAGATAGATTAAACCAGAGATTATTTATTTCTTAATTTATTTTATGCTCTTTTTCATGAATGTATATTTATAAGAAAGATAGCGAATTCCTTATTTTTACATCATGTACACAAACGATTTGCATATAAAATATATAATTATACATCGTATTAAATGTGTCTTAAGAATGATAGAGAGCATTGCAAGCTTTAGTAAGTAGTTGTGAGAGGTAATGTATTCATTTAAATTTGAACCTTATAAAATGTGAAATATATATATATATATATATATATATATATATATCTTGAACTACTTCAATTTCTTTCTTATTTTTATAAAACTTTTTCACTTGGTATCTTATTTTAATTTATTACAATATATATATATGTTGCTTTACATGTGAAATTTGAGCTTATAGTTGTTCTACTACTTCATGATGTCCTTTAAGAGAAATACTTGCAGTTCTAAATTGCACATTTGTTAGAATAGGGAACTTCATTTGTAAATATTCCCGCTATAGATAATTAATAAGTATAACTTATGATTTGTCATACAAAAGTTAATGTACATTAACTGTAGGTTATTTGCATAAATAAAGTATTTATTTAAAGTAATGTGTTTACTTTTATACTGCACAATGTTTACGAGTTATGAATAATGATAACAGTTATTAAACAAATCATTAATGGAATGAATGTAATTTTAATCATTTAGAAGTTAAGATAAAATATGTTAATTTTGCTGTTAAAAACTGGAGAAAAAATGGAGGTTTTATATTTTTAAGCGTTCGAGTGAAGGAATTTTTACATTAATTAATAAAATAGCTTTGATATTTTCCATTTAAACTTATAGAAATAGCAGGTTGAAATTATGTATGCATTTTAAGGTAAATTAGGTAATATTCGTTTAAATATAAAAAAAAGTATAAAAATAATAATATAAATTATGTATTATCATACTAACTACGTCTCTTTAATTTATTGAAAAATGGGAATAAAAGATTTAATACGATATATTTATCTGAATTAGAAATTATGGAACAAATTATAAGTTTTTAGGAAACTCAAATTATTTTTATAAATGAGTAAATAGTAGAATGAAAGCAAAATACAGTTGGGATATCAATTTTAATTTTAATTCTGATCATCTTTATATAAATTTTTCTTAAATAATATCCTTGATCAATATCCTTACATAATAACAATATCCATATGATTCAAATGCTAGTAATCTAATTTAAAATGCTAGTAATCTCAAACATACTGGCTGACTCTGATATTATACGTTGATCAATTAAAAAATGAAAATATTAATAAAAATAACGGTTGTATTTACAATTGTAAGTAATGTTTATACAACTTATGAAATGGAAAAGGGAAAGTCCACTTTTTGCATTTTTAGTGATTTTTATCAAAGCGGCCAGAAATCGAATGGAAGCAAAAGGTGATGGGTTAAACCAGCAGTAGACAACCTCCGACATTCGTGTCATATGTGGCATGGGAAGCAATTCTCAGTGGCACTCAACAAAGTTATGAGATCAAGTTGAATCTATCTATTCCTCCTCTCAATGCCTCACGCATAAAGACTATTTTTCACTTTCAGTTCTTAGCCATGAAACGATTCTGCCTAATCTGCCTGTGTGTAGTTTGTGAGATTTATGTAAGAAAAGGGAATCCTCTGTTTAAATGTGACTTATTATATTGGCGTTAAATATTCAGTTCAAATTAAAACAATTGTGTAATGCTTACAAATGAAGCATCACTCATTGCTGCGTCATGAACACAAGTTTTCAGAGTTATAGAAAGCAAAATTTACGAAATTAGGAAAAGGTCAAGAAGATAACTCTATTGATAAATTGACAGCTATTTTAAAGCTATGAGTGTCATTGCCGGAGCGATTGAATTGTTTGAAGAAACTTGCATACGTTATGCTCTTCACTTTTAATTCTACATGTAAATGTGGACAGATTTTGTTCTCCTGTGAATTATGTTTTGAATCCACAAAGAAGTTGTTAAACCCCTAAACATTTAGAATCATATGTTAAACTGAAAGTTGCAAATTATTGCCCTGCTGTTTCAATAATAAGTAAAGTAGGGTATTTGTTTTCAAAGGCAAGTTTTGACATTAAATTTTAATTGTTTTTACTTCACCGGATTGAAGGAATATTTCTTCATAGTAATGAGAAATGAGCAGCTTCAATTGATCCAAGGACCTGGGGCACCAAAAAGAGAAGACCGACTTAGTCTCAAGGACCTGCTAACTTTAGCTGGACATAATGGACTTCACATCTAGGGTGACCCTATCAGGAGTTTATACTCCCGATATACATAAGTCCTTCATTCCAGGTACCCCCTCTCACTACTTTGAGGCAGCTAGCAGGTCTTGAAAAGGAGGAATACTTAAACTTAGTTTATTTTTTATTTTAATAAATATTCTTAAAAATACATAATATATGTACAATTTTAACTATGATTTTATGTTTAAGGAATATAGTTCCGTTTTATATTATGTTTTTATGTCGATAAATATCTTTAAATGATGCATAATTAATATATAATACAACTCTAAATCTGTATTTTTGACCTCTATTCCTTAACTCTGCTTGCATTGTCGCTGGAATCGAATTGTTTCATGTATTTCCTACTACGTGGCACTTTGAATCATATTGGTGTATTGGTTTTCCACACTACAGCTATAAGGTTGTCGACCCTTGGGTTAAACTATTGCACAAGATCTCTTTTTATTCTTTCAACTCGAAGGAGAAGGATCACTATTGTGCTAAGCTGTTTTCAGATCATTTCAACTTCACTGCGACGATAATTTCTGTGTGTTACCACAGTGTACAGCTGTCTTCAGAATCAAGAACTATATGCCTTTTATATGCTCTCTTAATCAGTAACACAGAGAACACTTCTTCATTTTTGGCAAGATAACACATTATTAAGAATGGAAACCATGTGGACTTCTGCATTCTTCGTTGATGATCTCCAAATTACTATGAACAGGGATTCATATTGTGTGCTTACTTGAAAGAAAACATGCTACTTGGTAGTAAAATTTAAATACAATACTTTTTTTTGTTGAAATACACATTTACATAAAATTTTAATAGTTAATTGGCCTGAAATCTGTCTGAGTGAGCACATTGAATTGTATGCTACCATGGATGTGTTCTGAATGTAGTGAATTATCGTGACGAGATCGTTTTATATAACGTTGCTATTCTTGATAATTCTTCCAAATGGATGCAAAGCCCTATTTCACAGATTTAAATGTATTTTTGAGTAACTTTAGTCTTAGGGAGTGAATGGGATGGCCAGTAAGACCTCAAAATATTTATCTAATAGAAATGTTTGATAATGCATCGAATGACAGGTGGCTTTCTTGTATCCTTCACACTAGATCTTTAAGTGATGAGAAATAAAAGTTTTTCCATATAAGATAATAGATTTTCATTTAAGTTTCCAACAACTTTTTTGAAAGAATGAATATTCGATACAGTCACATTATAAGTAAGTTGTAAGGTAGTCATATTTCTGGTTAAAATCTTTTTATTAATAAATTTGGCATTATTTTTATTTGATTGAAGGTTTTTGTGAAAAACATTTTGTAGCTAAACTTATTAAATTTATGACTTCAACATTCTTAATATTGAATAAATAACTGTTTAAAGCCTAATTCTTCCAAATATGATATTGTAAAGTTCATTTGCTTTCAGATTATATGTAAAAGGCTTATACACTAATATACGAAACCCATTGCGTATTTATTCTATATTTTTTACTGTAATCTTTTAACAAGAAAACAATGATCAATCGTTAGTGAAAAATATCAATTCATTTGGGTGAAACAAATGATATTGCATAAACTTTCTCATTTGATTTTAATATATTAAAGATATAATTATCAATTAGAAATAGAGCACTCTTTGACATAGTATTAATGAAAACTCTATTAGTTTACCCCAAATTAACTATGTAGTCCCTTAAATGCTTATCACCCCTGTGTATAGAGATATACACACTATGATACATACACTCTAATTTCGGCTTATTTGCATTTCTAGTACCAACAGATAAACTGCGAAATCAAACTCCAACTAATGAGGTCATAAATTCATATCTTATAGCTAGGAGTTCTAGGTTGTATAGGCTGATTTAAGCTCTTTGCAATATTGATATCTCTCTGAGAAAATAATACTTACATTTATATATTGAAAATTCCTGAGTTTTCTTATGATTGTGATTAAATACCAACTAGAGAGTTGCATTTAATTTTTTTAATTATTTCTTTAAAACATTTTAAATGCTTTTAATAAAGAGAGTCCTGTTCTTAGCAAGAATAACTTAATTATGTTGACGAAAGTTTGGAGAAAATGTTCTTAAACTCTGCAGTACGAGATTTAATTAAAATAAAAAACACCTCGTTTAAAAAATGTTTCGAATATTTTTAATAATTTTTACTAATTAGTATTTTTGGCCATGATGTTTCGAAATTACAAGAAGTAATTGTTATATTAATACTTATAAATGTATTTAAAATGTAAAAATATCTATTTCAAATAAAAAATAATGATACATATTATAACATCAAAACAAAAATTCCAAATAATGTGCCAAATAGTACAAAATGATGTTAAATAAAATTGCATGTAGTTCTTATTTATGTTATTAAGACGAAATTTATTTACCCTTAGAAGTCTGCTTATTTACTGCTATTGAGATTTTTGATTAATTGCAAGTAAATATGTATCTATATGGGTTTGAAAAAAAATAATAATTTTATTGCATTAGGTACTGTGAACAAATTTGTACCAAATATTTCTTGATACATAAATATTTTGTTTTTTCCCGAATTATTTCACATGTGCTTTTTAAGGTTTCGAATAATTGAATAGTACCACAAAAGTAATATAGTTTAATATATTTAAAGTAGATGTAGTTAAATTTAGTTGTGTATTCGATTATCTCTTACAATCCTATTCAATTTCAAAAAGTTTTCTTACCTTTTTAGTAGGCCTTTATTTTACATTAAAGAGTCAGATCAAAACTTATATCTGTTTCTGCAAAGAAAAAAAAGTAGACCTATATATTATTGACACATTTTGTCAAATTAATATCATTTGAAGAGCAACATATTTTACTATGAATCTCATATCTGCATGAATCAATCGATTTTACTGATATTTTATCATTCATACTTAATCTTCTACATTGTAATACTTTTTTAGATTTTTTAGTTTATATTTTAATATGAAAAGATACGTTTATGTAGGAAGTTAGCAAACTTTAAGATTTTAAAACATGAAATGGCGTATTGGGTGTCTCTGAATGCCGTATACAAACTTAGAGGGGAGGTAGAAAATATCGTAGAGCCATTATTACATAGGAACACATGGGTGGAAATCGATAGGTAGCGCTGTATGTGAGCTCGTAAGGTAGGCACGTGTAATTTCTTGATTTCAGACACGGACAGCGTGCGATAAACAGTAATCGTTATACGAACGTCGAGTTAGTGCGTATCTAATTCATATACCACCTAGCCAACGGAAATGGACGTTCTGATGTTTGGTTGTATGGGGAAAGAGAGATCCAACGAGAGGCGGCAACAAAATCATCAAAAGTTAGCTCAGGTGAATCAGACCCTGGTAGAGCATGGACCTTTCAGAAGCACGATTGAAAGTACTGGACGGCCATGAATAGCACTCACTCATGTTTGAAAAGAGTGTGTTGCATGTTGTGGACAAAAATCCCGGTACCAGTGTACGGACGCTTGCTGTTGCAACGCCTGGTACTTTTGAACATGTCTGCCAATCCATGTTGCGTCGGTATAGGGCATGCATACATGACGATGGCCGCAATTTCGAACACCTTCTGTGATGATTTTATATCATACATTTTATTTATTATCATTTTTTTGTGTAATAAATCGTTTTACACTACATTCTGTGCTGTGGCCTTAAGGTCTTTGTGTCTCTTTATCTCGTTAGGGTTACGTTTCCGCCCATGATTTCTTATATAATTATGGCTTCTCAAGGTGTTCTCTACCTCCCCTCCAAGTTTGTACATGGCATTCGGGGACACCCGATATGTGCTATAAATATAGAGACCTGTACAGATGTTGCGGTGCCTCTTTGTCTAATAACATGTTTTAGTCTTAAGGTGACTGCCTACCTTGAAAATATCGTTTTTTGTCAACATAAGGCATTTTTTTTATTTCAAAATATTATATTATGAATATTTTTCTTTCCAAAAAAGTTTTTCTTTTTCCTTTGCGCGAGATAGAAATAAAGTTATAGTGATTTAAAAAACATCACTCTATGCAAAAGGGCAGTAAGTTAAAACTTTAAGTGAGTTTTTCGCAAAATTGTTTTAGAAAGAAACTCTTTACCAGATACATGATATCGTAAGAACCAAACCAGATAACGTTTCCAAATTTTGTGGGAATGTTTATTATACTATTTTTCATAAAGTGAACCATAAGTTTTGTTGTAGGTTAAATATTTTTTCATTAACGATAGTTTTTATAAAGAAAAAAAACTTAAAAAATATCAAAAATTTCATATTGTTATGTATAACTGTCTGCAATTTTTTTGTATTTTTAATATTTCTGTTAGATTTTAGTTCATTTTGAAGAGCACCGTAATATGTATGTTGCGTATAAAGAAAATTATGATAATTGTATTAGAAATTTTTATACAGTGTTACCCGTTTTAGTAAAAATTTGGTAAAATTTCCTTGACCAATTTTCCTTGAACAACCAAATTTTCTAAAAGTACAATATTTATTTAAAATTTTTTATGTATTTACATATTTTTTTTTTTATTTTTCTTCTTAAAAACACTCAATTTGTTTCAAAAATTTGTTTATATAAAGAAAGTGGGTTCGAAGGTAGGCAGTCACCTTAAGTTTTTCTTTTTATATTTGATAAAATCATCGCTTAGGAATCATATATATTCGATACTTAAGTCTTATTTGCCTTTATATATTGGTCGGATAATTATTCAATCAATAAATAGCACAACAAAATGATTAATCTACTTAACATGAAGTGATAAGAAAAGAGTAACATTCTTTATCCATATCACAGTGAGTTATTTGTTTTTCTGACCAAACATAGTCGAGAAATAAAAGTAAAGGAAATCATATCAGTTCAACGCATTGAAGAATGAAAAAATGAAAAGAAGTTCGTAGCGTGACATCACTTAAAGTACGTGGAATAAACTATCGATTATCGAAATACCCTCAAGAAAGTAGAGAACATCCGCGCTTCTTGAGCTCTTATTTTTCTTAGCAACTCTATTGGGAAACTGCAAAAAGTGTAAAGAAAACAATCAAGTTTCTTTTCTGTGCTTCAAAACCAGTTCCATATCACTGAACAAACAAGTGCTATGAAGAGGGAGTCAAAAAAAAAAAAAAAAAAAAGAAAAAAAAGAAAGAAAGAATAAACGAATGAATGTAGAAAAGAAGAAAACTCGCCGCTTAAAAACGGAAATCAAAAGACAGCTTTGTAAAGATTTGACTTTCAATAAGGTGTCAGAGCCCAGAACATAAGATGTTTAATTTTGAAATGAATTTTTGTTTTCCACTCCGTTTTGCTGTTTGGAATCGGAATTTGGATCGATGTCAGTGAGTATTCGTGAATTTTGGATGCGGAAGAATAGCAAAATAGAAAGGAGATAAAAAAAATACATCCAGACGAAAATGTCTTTTGTAAAAACTTGATTATATTACATTTCAAACCTTTTTATGCTTTTAAAAACACAATTTTTGATTCTATGTTTTTAAACATCAAAGAACATTTTTACATTACGTCCACTGAACAAAGACATTAAATATTCAGATAGTTTTATATCGAGTTTTAACTTTTTATTTGAAATATTTCAAATAAATGTAAATGCTTCAATATATTATAAAACCATTTTATTGGATAATTGTAAAAATAACATTTCATTAAAGTGATTCTTCATAATCAAAAAAACATATATTTCCATTTTATTTTAATTGCTTTAATTGGGAATTAAATACGAAAGATTTAATTTAAAACAAATCTTTCACGATACTTTTTATTTTCCGCGTTTTTTATTATATATCATATTTTAGCTGAATTTTAAGATTTTGTGCATTATTAAAAAAGCAAAAATTTTGAAACATCAATGTAAATTTATCAATTAAACATATATCAATCCCTTTTCATTTTTTCAATCTATATACAATCATTTGGCTTTAGTGAAATTGTTTTTACTATTAATGTTTTTAAATGACAGAATTATGTTTATACAAAGTTATTAACCCTAGTGCATTTATATTTTATTGTATTGTTGCATTTAAATCTATTATTTAAATCATTCACCGAACGTTTTAGAGACAATTTATAGCAAAAAGAAAATAATGGTATATCAAAAAAGCAATTTGAATAATAGAAATTCTACAAGAAGAAGGAACTTTTGCACACAATGTGCATTTTCTGTATAATTAACATTAAATCATTACCAGTACCTGACAATACAGAACATTTTTATGAGCGTTGAAAGCCATAATTTTTAACGTATCTTATCTAATGTATTATTCATTAAATTTGTACAGTAAGTCTTTTGCAATAATATTTTGAAAACATAATACAGACCTTATATAATAAAAGTTTTTTCAACTTGAATGGAATTTTCTAACGTTTCATTCTTTATAATAAAACTTCTAATATAGAGAAAATTTTCTTCTGATAACAGCTTAAATCCATAAGATTTACGTAGAAAAACATAATTTTATTCATTTTTTTCCCTCTGAAAATTTTCCTCGGGTTGGTTAGTTCTGAGAAGAAATAAATATATTTAAATTTTCATTGTAAAGATTCATAACTGTCCAAGTTTCAAAAACAACTTAGTTTTGCCAAATATAGTGTTTCGTAAACATATTTGGTAAACAGAAAGGTCTTCAAAATAAAGATAATGAAGTCTTTTTCATGCACTAAATGAAACTTTTTTTGAATACAAGATTTTAAATCTTTTTGTTATTTATCTCAAGGGAATGCCTATAAAAGTTCAACAACAATGTTTTTCTGATTCTTTTGTACATTTAGATATGCAACTTTAATCAACATATCCTACAATGTCGACAGTTACACTTTCAGAATTTGAATTTTGTTTCAACAATTTTACAGATATATATGGCTATATACTGCTATATATGGTCATGACATGTATATAATTTATTAATTTATTTAGTAGTTCATAAAAATATGCTGCTGTATATTATGTATATGTTGTAGGAATTTATAAACTACTTATATTTTTCCTTGCGTAAGGTCGGAAAGAAATCAAATAAATTCTACAAACAAAATACCTCGAAGTAATTTAATTAAAATTATGTATATTACATAATTACGTAATATATAAAACTGTAAATAAAGTCAGGGTATTTCTTATCTTTCCTTTATTATAATTATAATTACATGTTAACACATTTCAATTAAAATGTGATAGGGAATGATATAATATTGTATTAATTTAACATATTTTCGATTTTCCCAAATAGTAAAAATAACGATTAAAAATATTATTTTGTATAGTTTTAAAACAAACAAACCATAAAATATCGGAAGGAAAAATGAAGAAAATTGTATGGACCAGAAAATCCTTCATACGTAAAATAAGTTTGTGTCATCATTATTCCTCAAAAATAAAGCAATTCATCAGATTACATCATTAATATTCGTTAAGAATGAAAAATGCGAAATAAGTTTTATTATTATATACCAAACTAATATCATTAATAAAATATGCCATTAAATGGAGATTAAAAATAAAGAATAATTAATCTTAAAAATGTGTTAAACATGTCATTGAGTGGGATTCCCAAGAACCATTTTTTTTTCATGTCATGAAAAATGATTAAAAAAAACCCAGCATATATAATTATCTATTATGATCGAAAAGTATTTTGAGTAAGTTTTGATTAGCTTATTGTAATTAGCTCTTGATTGTAAAAATACTAATCTATCTTAATTTTTTTTAAAGAATCTCTCTTTTCAACACACCAAATAAATTGTCAGAAAAAAATTCTTTGATCAATTTATGTATCTAAATAAATTTAAAACAGAATATTATTTAAATTGCATTATCCTTTAATATGTATTGTCCTTTAAAATTTTAATAATTTAATTAATATTTTAATAAGAGTGTGGGAATATTAGTGTATAAATATTTATCTTGTATGCCTTTAGTATTAACTCAAAGAATATTTTTCATTATCAACAATAGTCTTGGAATTTATGATATAATACTTATCACTCGAAAATATTTCGCTGCTTTGTCGTGTAGAATGCGCTGATGCACCTTAAATCTTTCGAGGCTTGAGGTCCTCATGTTAGCTTGGGGGGGTAAAAGTAAATGAGTGACTGCTTATTAACTAGCCTGCATTCCACAGCAACGCGAAGGTCGTGTGGTAGTTAGGAAAGCGGGGTGCTACCACAGCCTTCCTCCTCGTTTTTTGACCATGTCTCAAAAGCACGAGGTCATTTGCCAAAACCTTTTTTATTGTTTTCAAGTACAATGCCAAGAAACTATTAGTCAGCTAAAGTAGGTTAATATATAATGATTCAGTGTTTGTCATGATCACTCATATTCCAATTTGTTAAAATCTTACGATTTTCGAAGAATTCTAAGCGAACTATTTCTTTTTTATTTTGGTGTTTTGTATTTGAATACTAAAAATTATGCAAATATTATTATTTCATATACACGTTTAGCAAATTCTTCTTTTTTCAAAAAGAAATATCTACATCATATAAACAAATTTGTGCCCAAAATATATGAATGTTTGTGGATAATAAAATAAAAAATATATTTATGTGTTTCCTCTTTGAGTTTTCTATAAGCAACCAAAAACATAATACATTATTTGTTAATTCCTGTCCGATATTTATTGAAAAGTTGGTTTGTAAGATATTTCATATTTTTATAATATACTGATTATTTGAAGGAGTATGGCTGCGTAAATATATGAAGTAAAAAGAAAAAAAAAAAAAGATTTTCTCATACACATATAAATTCCAATTACTCTTAGTTTTCATAACAATTTATTTGCTTTTCACACACACACACGCTACATATATGTAGCTATTTCTAAAGAATTTCTACTTTTTCTGTTAATAAAATTATAAAATATTTGTTTTGTTTGGTGTAAAGTTAATGTAATTTCACAATACGATTCTTTTAAAAATTTAACCAACTTGGTTTTTCCTCAGAGTTATGTATATGTATAGTTCTATATTTATCTTGAGACTTTGACTTAACACAGATGAGTTAAATAACTGCTTTAAAACAGTTTTTAAAACGGAATCGGAGCAATTGAGAACAATTCATGTAATGAAATAGAAATTCCTACTTCTAATGATTTTATTTGTTTGAATGTAAAGCTCTTGTATGTATCACTTCTCAAGTCAATTTTCTTCTAAAATCTTGGTCTTCATAAAATGATTTGATTACTTAAGAAATACATAAAATTATTCATAATGAGACAGCATATGATTTATTCGTTTTTTCTTAGACGAAATTAATCATAAATAGTTTCAGACATCATTAAAAATAATTTTAAATGACATCTTAAATCTCATATGCTTTCAGGTACAAAGCAACATAATTTGTAAATATTTCGGCGTAGAAAAAGTTAATTACGAGAAATAACAATGCCTAAATTCTTTATAAATTAAAACAAATAAAATTTCACGGATATGGAATTATTACTTATTTTTAAGAGGTGTATTTGAAGAAAAACCGTGAAAATTTAAATCCATTAATTATTAATTGATGCATTTTTTTTGTGAAAATATTCAATTATTCATGAATTAAAACAAACACAGCAGAATTTTCTGACCAACTACATTTGACGTTAATTTAAATAAAAAAAGTAGTAAAATAACGCTATTTGATTATTATTTGATTGTTTTCTTCAGAGATGTAAAATAATAAATCTTAAATATATTTGACGAAATGAAGAACCAGTGTTTTTCATAAAGTATTTTGTTGATTGGAAACAGATGATTATTAATTAATTACGCTTTTATATTTACACAGGATATACTACTCAAATAAAGAAATGAAATGCAAACATAGTATGTAAGTATAAAACTCATATTTCTTGCTGTGATTAGTAAAAATATGTGGTTCTCTGTATTATTTTGTTTATCTAATTAAAATCGTATCTAAATTAAATCGTAAAATTGTTTAAATTTCAGAAACTGAAATAAAACAAATATCACTTGTCTTTCTTTTAAAATATCGTAAATGTATCATTTTCTACAAAAAATCGGCTTTTAATAAGTGCAAAACTTTGCCAAAAATTACAAAAGCAAGTCCAAAAAGCTTTTTGTTGAATATATATGAATATATTGCAGTTATAGCTATGCAGCTATGTTCAGTATATAGCTATATTCAGCAAATTTTCTCTAGTAATTGTTTAAATTAATTTTACATAATTTGAAGCACATTCAATTCATACTTTTATTTTCATTTTTTATAATGAATCGTATATTGTAAAGCTGAAAATTTTGAAAAAATCGCATGTTCAGAAAATTCATTTTCTGCAGAATTTTAAATATGGAATTTCTTGTTCAGAAAATAATTGAGAGTAGACATTTCATATCAATTAATTATTTATTTGTTACGATCAAAACACAAAAAATTCGCAACAAATATCTCAAAATTAATAAAAGCTGTCTTTGTTTTATACTATTGGGACAAATAGCAAATTTACATATTTAATGTGCCTGGAAGAGATACATTTCGGTAAATGAAACTAAAAAAAAGGAATAGAGTATTTGATATTTAATTACTAAGCATTAATGTGTTATTAGAGCTAAACAATTTTTTTTGTTTTTTTCAAGGTTAACATAAAAGGCTTTTTAATATGAAATAACGTATTTGTATTTGTACGAAATTTCAAGCTTCATTGAGTGAATTTTAAGTTTATGAAATTCAGCATTATTCTAACTCATTTATCGTATGAGTACATAAAAACAACAAAAAGGTATTTTTTTAAAAAATTGTCTTGTATATTTATATTATTAAATTAAATAAATATTTATGGAATAATTAGTGTTTTATGAATATTATATTTCATTTAGCTTTTGAGCATGTTTGTTACATTTAGGGGCCTTAAGCGTATTTTGAAAATAAACAGTTTAATTTTTAAAACTAGTAAATATGCACATTTTAAATTAATTATGATACGATCTTTATGCAAAAATTCTCTCAATTCAAAATAATTTCCTCATGTTTAAAATAAATAAATAATTACTTAAAATTAATTGTTAATTGGTTTTCAATCACATTTAACCCTCCAAGTGGTCTGCACGTAAAATTCCGCCATTCCAGAGATGCTTTTTCTGCCTTCAAGCAAGATTCCCAAAAGCGGCCGAGCCGCATTCTTAAAAATACGGCTCAACCGCTTTTAAGAACCCCACCTGAAATCAAAAAAATATGTGCGGTGCATTTTTGAAGCATCTCCAGAATGGCAAGACTTTAAGTGCAGACCGCTTAGAGGGTTAAGTTATTTATTTTGATATTTTTTGAAAGAAAATGTGTAAAACCAAAAACATAAAAAGGATTGTTAAGTATTAATATTGGATACATTTCGATACTAAAAATCCATTTAAGTAAATTTCACTCAAACTACAATTAACGAAATGCGAAATAGCTGAAAAGAAACCGAAATTTAAACACGATATAAAAATGGCGTCGAAATCGTTGTAAATAAATGTTATATCTTTAATAAAGATTAAAATTTAAATAAATTTAAATAAAGGTTAATATATTTTTTTTTAAACAGGTACTCCTATATTCTATGTTCACATTTCCTCGATATTCAAAGTTTATCTTCCCTACTTCTTTCACGTTTTTCGAAAATATTAGAAGTAAGTTTTCTCACAAATAACACTCTCAAAACTTATGTACTTAAAAAAAATAATTCATATGCTTAAAACGAAGGTGTGTTACTTAAATATATATATATTTGGAAAGTCCAGTTTATATAATATCGATCAACACAAATATCACACAATATAATAAATATTTAATATCACACAAAAAGTGTGAAAAAACATATGTATAAAGGTATGAAAACTAAACTACGTGTAACTTTAATATGCTTGTTTTATAACAATTTAAAAGGTTTTAGATTTTCACTCTAATCTAAACTCAACATTTTCACTACTTTAAACATTGTCTATAAATTGATGTAGAAAAACATTATTTTCGTTTAAATAACAAATTAGGTTTCATAAAGACATTGGGAAGGAAAGAGTTTTGGCTAAATGGTTTTGACCTAGGCATAAATGTTTCAATACAACAATATACCTGCCGGTTCTCAGCCAGAAGACTGAATGAAAAGGAACCTCTACTCAGGTCATCTGTAAAAAACTTTTATTCTTGTTCTTTTATTGTTTGAGACAATCAAGGCAATTGATATAACCCTCAATAGGTTTTAGTGGTAGTGTTTGGAGCTTTTTCCGTTGACTTCATGATGTGATATCCCCCAGACAGGGGGTATCATCTCCTCATCCACGTGACCTAGTTTTGTAGGGATAAAAGATGGACCACTCAAACCTTCCATAATGAATCTAGTTTATTTATCTCAATTTATAATAAACAATTAAACACGTCTTAGATGAAAACAATCAGGAGTGATATGATGCCATTCACAATTCTTAGCAAATAGCGCATTAAATCCTACTCACTACCTTTATAATAAAATAACCTCCGAATCTTTATCTATAGCCGATTCCTTAACTAACTAGAGTCTGCTCTATAATGAAAGTTAATAATCTATCGCTTAACAATATTCCACGGCTATCGGCTGTGACGTCTCTCGCGTCCTTCTGCTAACATAACTCCTAAGTTCTTTGACGGCCACGATTAATGGCAAAACCTTTCCAACCCAATACCAAGAAGATAAACGGATCAAAAATGTAAATGAGATATACTTTAAAAGGATAGAAGCTTTGATGATAAAGGGCGGCAAGTTTAGAGATAACTTAGTGTGGAATCATTCGGATCAAGAGTTAGATGTCCTATAGCTCTGGAAGAAAGATACGTTCATTATAAAGAAGTTGGAATCTTCGCATATAAAGTTACATTATAGATATTACTCAATCACTGAAGGAAGGAGATCTGCAAAAGGTAATATTTTGTATAGGAAGTTAGATGAATCGGTTTATTTATTATAATTAAGATAAATGATCTAGTTGCGTGATCTGACTTGAATACAAGGTTTAATTGGGTGTTAACTCTCACTTTAAGAAAGTTGTCAATTAGAATTAAGTAATATAAGTTATTCTTAATAAAAGTTGTATTAAGAACCCAATATGTCTCATCATTTTGATAATCCCACACCTCTAGCTTACGCGGATCCGGATAGACATAGTCATCACAGGATGGCTATGTCGCACGGCTACCAAGCTTTATATCTTCTATATATTATTATCTGTCTTGATCCGGCTAATGTGCAACTTTCTGGTTTCTAACCGACTTCTAAATGGCTGCCATAATACTCTCTGTTCTCCATCCGACTTCTTTAAGACCTTTTCGCGAATGCTAAAGCTCCAATATATATAATCATTCCTAATCTGCATATCGCGTTTTCTTCTTGAGTTGGTTGGAATGAAATGCCATTCTGGCTCCAAAGTTTCTCCAAGAGGATTTAGTTAAAGTCGCGATAAAGCCCCGTCACAAGTTTTTAGCTTAGATGGCTCGTCTGTTATTGCCGCGTATGTCGTAATTGTTTGCATCACTTGCCATGATTTATGGGTACGTCTTATTTAACCTCTCTATGGAGTGCATAATCAACCAATAATGTTAAACTCTGCTTCCACCTAGTGTCCGATTTCCTTGTCACCATTTCGGCGTGGATTAATGTTGATGCATCCACGGTGACTTGGGTCTGCCTGATGACACAGTGGTTTGAACTGCCTAATACCAATTTTAGAACTCATCTGAGACGAAAAGGAATCACCCTCAAGTTAGTCTTTAAGCACTTTTATTCCAGTCCCTTTTTTTTTAAATTTATGATTATCAGGGAAAGGGATCGCTACGGGTTAAATGACAAATACAGCATTCAAACTGAATTGTTATTTATTACAATTAAGCTGAAGTCACATTTGTTTTTAAAAAAAATATATTGTTTAAAACAAAGTCACACTTAAATATTGAACTTTTGTTGACGAATTCTAGAAAATCATAATCAAACAATAAAAAACCTAAGAAATTTAGGTGTAAATTGTGCAATAGAATGTAATAAAGAACATTTCCCACAAAATTGTAGTAAGATAGCATAAAATGTGTAATACTACGGTCATCTAGAAAATAATGATCATTTAGTCATAAGACATTCAAATCACAGTATTCATTGAACTACAAATTTTGTTACAAGACTTGAAGTTAACTTAAATTCTCTAAATAATCATTTCCTACATTTAAACATTTGTCTTGTGAATTAAGTGATTCAAAATTCCTATAGCGTACTTTTTAAGAAGGATATAATTGCATTCTTCTACTTTTTATCATTTCCAAGACGTTTACCGCCGATAAGCCTTTATCATTATTTCCCCACATAAAATAACTTTTCATTCAGCTTAGGGAAAAAGATGGTAATCGTTAAGAGTAACGTCATGACTATCGGCCGTTTGTTTTGTGGTTGAGAACACAAAGCTTAATCAATTGGTGGTAGAACAAAATAGCACACTATTTCTGAAGCTTGTGAACAATACTACAACTGTTTGTGTGTATGTGACTATGATTATGTAGATGAGATCACCACTATGATTGTGTAGATCAGTGAAAGGAGATTCGCAAGGCAGAATTGTGTACTTTCTAATAAATATTGTGATTTCATTTTTATAATATGATGATCCTCGTTGCATAACAGTAAAACACAGCAAAACAGAAAAATATATGCATATCTGGAAGAAAATATTATGCATTGAAGAAATAAGAGTTTTAAACCAAATTTATATATGCATTATATTCTATCTTACATAATTATTGAACTTTAAATTATTAATTGCACACAGGTTGAAGGGTGCTTTATATCAGCCAATCTAAATGAATATTTATTTTAGTAGTTTTAAAGAATTTTCAGCAGCACATAGGTGCACACTCAGCAGAAATTAATAAGAAGGAAATAATATTACCGTAAGTAAATGGGAAAGCAAATATTTTTAAAGAAAACATTTAATGATTAAAATTTCAAGTATATTATTTAAAAATATTATTAAAAGATTTTTGCTAGGAATAAAAGACTTTTTAAGTACTTTCAACTTTTATAATCGAGTAAATGACTATTAATTTTTCTTAATAGATTTTTAAGTAATTATAATGCTTTTAAATTTTAAGAGAGTATGTGATTTAAAACGATCCTTCAGCACGTATGTATATTTATTTCCCTGCTTAACGACTTTAATGTAATTTGTCTTTCATATTTTAAAGTGGCTTAAAAGTAAATAAATCAAGTTTCTTTAAAAATGAAATTATCCTTGAGTATGGAATATTAAAGAAATGTTTTTCACGATATTCTATTGATTTGTTTAAATACATATAAAAGTTTAAAAGCTCTATATGTATCGTCAATAATTCAAAAAGAAAAATCAACTTCAGTGTCTTACACACTTATTTAATTTAGATATTTCAGAAGTACATTGCGACTTTTTTCTTTTTGCGTAAGAAAATGGAGGGCCAATAATTAAATAGTTATACAGTAGAGTTTCGAATACTCGGTACACGAAGAGCCTACAGTCTGGATAACTCGGACATATCCTCGCAGGTCGAAAAATTCTTAAAAATAGTTCCTGAATGTTCAGAAACCGATGAGAAAAGGACGTCGAATAGTGGCTCAAGAGGTATTATTAGTCAGACATTTTGTTCGTTTCAAAAATTATTGATGCTGTCAGAACTACTGAAAAAATACTGAGAAATTATAAAGATGTTACATTGAAGACATCGAACAAATTCTTTATTTATTATATAGTAAGAGACTATAAAGACTGTTGAAACAGCCCTTCAGTATTTCGATCAAGGTGTGTCAGTAATGGACTTACTGTTCCTTCGTCGTCTTCGTGATGAAGCAGCAAAATGCTGAGGTCAGTAAGGAAGAAAACATGATAAAACATGTCTTTAAAAAAAATAGCTAGTTTTTGTAAAGTCGGCTACTTAATTTTCATTATAGACAGCTTTGTGCAGTTATAAAGTATTTATCTGAGGAATGTCTGATCAGATAAATTTTTTTTTGTATTCTACGTATTCATTCATTTCATATAGTATATGCTCTTCGTCTTCATACATTATTGAATTTTCCTTGTTTAAGGTATCCGACTACGTTCAGAACCGTGATTTTAAAAAATCGCATAAATGGATAATTTTTATGATATTTAGTGTCACTTAGATTAGAATACATGTATAAAATTGTTTTAAGGACATTTTGACAAAAAAAATATTTAAATACAATGTTTTGGCAAAAAATTAACTTAGAGTAATCTTTTTTTCAAAATGTTCTCCTTTTGGGAACATTGCCGCTATTATAATAATATTTTGCCTCAATATAACTTAGACATTTTAACAGAGGCTCAACTATGAGTTTTGAAAAATTCACATTATTTTTAGTTACAACCCATTGAAATAATTATCGGCGTTTTTTTTTCTTAAAATTGCTCCCCTCTGTTGTCGTAAAATATGGATAAACCCACTTCTAAGTTATATATTTCAAAAATTCTAGTTCAGACTCTGTAGAGAGGTCTGATCTATATACAGGCAAAATATTATTATAATAGAAGCATTTTTCACAAAAGGAGAACATTTTGAAAAAAAATTATTCTAAGATAATTTTTTGCCAAAATATTGTATTTAAATATTTTTTTTGTAAAAATGTCCTCAAAATGATTGTATACATGTATTCTAATCTAAGTGACACTAAATATCATGAAAATTATCCATTTATTCGTTTTTGCAAAATCACGGTTCCGAACGTTATAGTATACCTTAAGTGTATTTGGGCAGTTTATTTTCTGTTCTATTCTCAAGCAAACAATATATACAAGTGCAGTACATTATTTTTTGAGGAAACACCCGTACTAATTTTTTTTTATCCCATTCTTGGTAACCCTGCATTTTCACAAACTCGGCTCCCCCAAGTTTTTGGGACTTTGCTGCATTATGTTAAACTTAGCATTGTATTAAATATAAGACTGAGTTTCATAAAATTTTACCATTTCTCGCATTTCATCTAGTAGAATATGATTAACCACACGAAGTGAGACCAAGATAACAGATGCGTAATTTTGTCGAAACGAGTGCATAAACGGACAATGAAATGTTTATTTCTCAATAACTAGGGCAAATTACTTCTATTTTAAACAAAGTATCAAGCTGCAATGCTTTTACAAAGATTAGACTATAAACGAATTTCGTAATTAATCTAACTCAATATCATCATTTATTTCTCAAGAACTTCACATGCGAAAAATACATACTTAAAACCAAAAGTACTCTTATGAAATTTATAAAGATATCTAATGAAGTAGTGGTTTAGGGTAAGGTAATTAAATTGCAGGATTTGAAACAACGAGTTTCCTTGTAAACATCTTAATTAACATTAACAAATATGCTCTCGATTTATTGAATACTTCAGTTCGAAAGTATCTCGTCTTTTATTGAATTATTATTGTTATCTAGAATAATACAAAGAGGTAAATATTAATAGAAGGAAAATGTAAGGCTAATTGGAATAATCAGATTTATAATGAATATCCACAATGACATATTATTTTATTTCTTAACGAAACTGTTTCTCTATGTGTAAGAGACTAATAAATGGTAAACAATGGATATCAATTAAATTAGCAGATTTATATGGTAAATATTATAGCAAAATAATTTGTAACGTTTATTCAAACACGGAACTTCTTTTGTTTGAGTTACGGATATGTGTGTTTAAGAGCCGTCCTTCCCGAGAACACATAAAAAAGTTTTACAGTTATTTACAGTATTTATATTCGATAAAAATACTTCAAATATTCAAATAATCAAATGCAGTATACTTTTATTTGACTACTGAAAGTGTAATCATAGTATGTGTTTCAATACAATTAAAAACACTGCATATAGAATCAAATCTTTAAAGAAATAGTGATAACAATGATAAACATCTTAAAAACTGTTTTATAAACATTTAAACATTCATTCTTAATACGTATAAGAAAAAAAATAATTCGGATTTTTTTTTGTAACTCACATTTTAATCTCTCTCATTTCTTTAATTATTAAGCCTTCATCGTTTAACAAAACGTAACAATACATTTATAAAAGTCTAAGTTTTTGCGTGAAGAATTTTTACTCACATAAAAAAAGTAATTTAATTACATTTGTTCTAATATTACAAATATTTATACTTCTTAAAATAATATAACAATAATACTCTACAATTTTCATCAAATGTATAAAATACTAATTAACAAATTATCGGCCATAACTTATATCGCGTTGCATAAAACTGTCCGATTAAGTCTTTTTATGTAGAAGTAGACGCAGAATAGCAATCTGATAATTCTTAATTGTATTTGCTTTCCTTCATGTTGTTGTAAATTTATTGGCTTACAGAGTATGTGTTACAGGCAAAGTAGGAAATACCGGCATTCTATAGAATGCCGGACGTTTTTAGGCAAAGTATGAAAAAAAATCATGCCAAGGCTATTATATCATTGACGAATATTCCTAAAAATACAAATGTTATTCTGACAAAATAATGAGAGAGTGCTATTTGAAAAATTCTTCAAAATACGTAAAGGAAAGTGAAAACTGTACCAAACAAAAGTTATGTCTTTTTTATTAAGACAAACAAAATTTTCATATAAAAAAACAAGAAATTAAAATTAACCTACTTGTTGCAACATGGTAGGCTTGAATGACAATTTGAATTACATTTTATTGTATTTTTCCCACAAGGACAATTCTTACTTACGACGGTCCAGTGATACGGACCACACCCACCTATACATGTCTAGTTTGATATATTAGAGCACGTGGCTCGCTTGTGGGTTGGAGACAGAGCACATGGCTTGGGGTCATTTGGTCTGTATGACTGTTGTCATAATAGACAAGACAGAGTCCCTTGTGTGACAATTGGTGGGGCCTGTCGGACTTAGGAGACTGACACCTCGGAGGACGGTGGGAAAGTGCTTCAAAGAGGGAATGGTGACGTGGTGGCAAAACACCAGATGTTCGGACGAGCCTTTTGTCGCCGGTGCGTTGAGAGGGATCAGAGAGAGCCATTGTTCGGACCACGCCATTAGGGCGCTAATAAGACTAAGGGCCGTGTTCAAACTTTTGTGGCTTGCAAATGAGAGATGGTGAGGGGCGTGTAGTGGACTTGCCCCTGGAGTTTAAAAGGGTCATTTTTGGAAAAAGGAGAGGAGAATCGAGACGAGAGCTGATTGTTTTGGAAAGAGCAAGAAACAGCAGAAAAACACTCTTCACTTTTTTGGCGGGTCGCGATGGTGTGTGAGAGTGGAGTCTACTAAGAGATCTTCTGATATTAAAGAACTGTGTAGGACGAACTCCCTCAGTGAAACAGAGAAAGGGTCGGAGGATAAAGACCGACGGTTGCATAACGGTTAGGTAACCGTGAAGCTACTTCAACAAAGGGCTGCAGTTTGTTATCCTTACTTGCAAACTATGGAATAATTATTCTACAATTTTCATTATACTGCTTTAATTGAAATAATGTTACAGTAGAACATAAATAAAAATAATTATTTAGTGTCTTGCTGTGTGACTGAAAACGCTACCTTGTCACGACGTCACATTATGTTGGTACTTTGCTTTACACATACATTTGACAAATACTTGCCCGCTTCCATTGAACATAGTAATTGCAACTGTCAGGAGAAAAATTACATTGTCAGTAGTATCATTAATTCTAAGCAAGTTTTTAAGGCACAAAGTAAGTTGTGATTTCACATATACGGTAAAATCCAGCGTATAACACATACCGATATTTTCAAACTACTTTTTTTAAAAAATTTTAAGGTATATTCACCGCATAACGCGCACCCCCTTTTATGCGAAGGAACCTGCAATGTATGATAGCAATGCTATTATAATTTAAAGCCGTTTATTCGAGGTAATACCCCAGGATTTTGAAAAAAATAGTATTTTTCTATAAAAACAATCCTTTAATTTCATAAGTCAAGACCTTTTTATTAAATAAACAGTATTCCGATCTTTGTAGAAGTTTAAGTTTTTTTGACACGATTTTATAAGTTTCACTTGTATGCAACGGAAACATTGAAAACGATTTTTATCCACTTTAAAAAGTCAGATTAATTCGAAATTTTCCACACTTGTCAAGGACCGATGTCAATACAATAATTTCATAATTTTGTTCCATTGTCCTGTTTAGGAAAATCAAAAATTACGATTTCCTGATTTCGCGACTAACTCATACCATTTCCAGATTTGGCGACTAAAAGATTAACAGTAACCCTAGAAGTTAAAACGTTTCATTGTGTCAGCCATTTTTTATCGTAATATAAACAATTTTCCAGTTTTCTGAAAATGGAAATAAAAAAAAAAATCGTGAATGTCAAAAAAAAAGGAAAGGTTCTAACTGCTAAATATTTTTTTTTTACTTTTGTAAAGTTACGCTTAGAAATGATGATAAGAATTAACAATATAGCAATACGTTTAAAGGTGATAATCCGATTCAAATTTACTATTTCTTCTTATAACACACTTTTATTAGTTTGACCCGTATCTACAGAGACGGAATCTTTGAAATAATAACGATACGGGATTTATTCGAGAACACGTAAACGGAGAGAATAAATTCCATTCAGAACCGTTAATTAATATTCAGTGAAGAGCAAGAATAATTCCGGCTCCAAATATAAAACTCAAGGATAAATTCAACAAAGAATAAATGATAGTTTAAAAAACTAAAAAAAGCAGGCTTTCATTGTAGATCGAACGCCAAATGAAAAATAAATTTTAGTTTAAAAAAAAACAGCTAAAGAACACGCATTTATAGTGAATCGAACTAAAAAGTAAAAAAAAAAAATTTTTAGTATAAGAATAAAATGATTAACGAGAAAATTAATATCTTTGTGGTAAAAGCG
>BMAV01021348.1:0-13702 GCA_019973955.1 Trichonephila inaurata madagascariensis | reverse complement strand
TTTTTTTTTTACAATTATTTGGGATAATTCTCCAAATGAAGTTAGATACGATGAAAGTAACAGAAACAGATACTTTTTTTTTGAAAATTGCATTTTCTGTAGTAGAAGAATTTTCAATGCCACCAATATTGTATAAGATTTCCAAGAAAGTTGCACGATATGGGTCTGTACTTCATCATAAATTTCCGTTTATGTGATTATTATGTTATTATAGTTATGTTCTTAGTAGCAGTTGTCAGAATAATATGATTAAAATTTTACCCGTAAGAAAGTATCCATAAATTTACGGTAAAAGGCGCGTTGTGCATCACAGTTTATTATATCTAGAAAAAATAGTTAATATTTACTGGTAGTGAAAGAAGTTTCAAAAATAATTAAGAGTAAAATCAATGAAAGTTAAACTATTGCATTAAATTAATATAACAAAAAGAAATTGTGTATTGCATGAGGATAACGTATATTGAACACACACACACATTGGTCTGAAATTCAGAAAACTAAGACAAACAAAATTATAAACAGATAAAAAAATTAATTGAAATTGGTTTTTAAATTCTATAAATTTTCAATTTTTTGCTATGAATGAAATTTGAATTTTTAATAAATGATAAAAAGAACGAAAACTTATCTAGAGTTATTATATACTTAAAAGAACTATCAGCTGTGTAAATATATTTTGTTATTTGTGGCGATGAAATCCTTTTTTTTTCCTAAGGTATACAAAACTAAACCAACATTTGATTAAAAAATACCACATGATAGAGTTTTTGCTCAACATTTATGTTGAGTTATTTTTTTATTGGAAAAAGTTTTTTTAAAAAAAAATATTAAAATAACATCTTTAACAAACTAGAGTAAGATAAATCAGATGGATTGGGGGGATAGGGAGAAAAATTCACACAAAAAAAATTTTTTTTCATTGCCAATATATTTACAGTGGTCACTTTAAAATCAAAACTGCTTAGGTTTTTAATGTATTAGAAAGAATATTTTATTATTGTATTTTAAGTTAGTAGGATTTTAAAACGCCAGTGAACGAAAGAGATAGACAAGAAATATAAAAAATTTGATTTCTTTTTTCTGTAATTAATGCATGCTTTAAGTTAACAGTGTTATTATTCAAAGGGCTTTCACTTTGAGAAAAAAAACTTTGTTTATGTTTTTTATTTCAATTCTTCTGGCTTTTTAAAAATATTAACGAATTCAGTTTATTTTTAAAAGATTTCGACATTTTAAAAAATCAACAAACAAATTTTTTTTCTTTCATCGTAAAAAACATATCAAAAATTTTAAAAAGGGGGTAGGAAGTTAACACATAATCAGATGTTTCAAATATTTATGACAATTTCATACTTTTATTTTTAGTTATCAAAATATCTTATTTGTGCATAAACCATTTGCCCTTCTGTTTAGTAATGAATAAAAAATATCAATTAAATGAAGTGATTTATTCCATTCCCCAAAAATAAAAAAATTAACATTAAGAAATACATTAGATAGAAATACAATCAGTTTCAAGCTGGAACCCGTAATACAGTGAAATTTTTTTGCAATTTCGAAAAAAAATGGTTAAACCCTAATAGAAATTAGAAACCCTCCATCTCTAAAAAATCTTTTAAATTTTAAAAATTGTTTCGCATTAATTTTAAATTTTAATTTTAAATTTTAAAAAATTTTTTTTTATAATTTATTTATTATTCTATTTCCCTACCATAATATATTGTAAAAACACACTATGTGGTGATATTTTAAACGGTATATGTTATATAGCGTTGTATTTATCTTATATACTATATACCATATATTTTTGTAGCTGTGGTGTACTAAATCAATCTACCAATATGAATCAGGGTGCCACACAGAAAAAATTTTTTAAACAATTCGATTCCCACAGCAATAAGGGCAAAAAGTTGGGAAAAGAGAAAAAAAATACAGATTTATAGTTTTATCGTTTTTTAAATTTCCCTGCATCTTTTAAAAAAGATATTTATTTTTTTCAATTAAGTTATTTTTTAATGTAATTTTTAAAAAAAAATTTTTTTTTATAAAAAAATTTCCCTTTTTTTTTCATGTCGAACACCTGTACTTTTAATTTTATTTTAAAAAAATTTTCGTTTTTTTTAGTACACATCATAGATAAACATTAAAAAATTGTGTTCCTGAAAAATTTTATTTTGTTTTATAATATATGTATATAATATGGTTGTTTGTGTGTGTGTTAGCAAAATGGCAAATTTTTGTAACATTCTAGTCCCGATTTCTCAATATTTTGAAAAATAATTTTAAAAAAATATATTTTTGTATTATTTTTATAGTTTTATAGCATATGTTTACTTAAAAAATAACAATTTAAATAATTATTTGAGATATTTTTTTAAAAAATTTCCCCCCAAAAACCCAGCCCGGATACCTTAAAAAGTCCTGCAAAGTATTCCCAAACCCCCAGATTGAAAGATATGCAAAAAACTGCTTCAAAAAGTGATTTTTTAAAAAAAAATAGTTACTTTAAAAAAAATTGCTTTTTGAGTTTCCCCCCAATATTACACATATTTTTTAAAATATCAAATTTCACGCTTTTGGGAGCTTCTCTTTTTTTTTTGTGCTTTTTATCGTCGGTACGCATTATACTTTATGGGTACAGGTTATTGGTTGGTGATCATGGAAAATATTTATACACATATTTTAAATTGGTAAAAAAAACCCTTTAGAAAACTTTTCCCCCGAAGTCGGGGCTTTTGGGCGAGGGACGTCAAATTAAGTTCTCTGAGGGGGTTTACTTGGCTGCTGAAAGCGTCAACAAAAAAGATTTACAATACGTCCATAGGGTTTTTCTTCCCATCCTCCCGCTTGGGTGAACCTGGGTAAATATATCAAGAAGTAAGGTTTTATAAAGAACTTTCAAATATATTCCGGACCCAATATTCAATCCCCAATTTTTCCCAGGCCCCCTTTTAATACCATAACAATTTTTAAATTCATTACAACTATACCCTTTTATGCTAAGGCTACAATGCAAAAATTTTAAAAAAACTGAATGTAAAAATTTTTTACTTTCCCTTGCTTTTAATTTAAGTAAGTGGAGAACCATTTTTAAAATTTTGTGTAAAAAAGTTCATTTTTTCCCTTTTCACAGACGTCCTAGTTACCTTAAGAGCTACCAACATTTGTTTAAACGTTATGCTCATCAAAAGGGAAAATTTCTTTGGACGTACATATACGTCTTTTCCCAAAATTCGTCTTTTTTTTGTGCTCCACTATTAATAAAAAAATTCCCAAAAAGGGATTTTGGGTTGCAATTAAAGGGGCTTGACAGTGTTTTGAAGAATTAGCTTTTTCAGAGGATTTACTCATTTATCGCCCTTTTTCCCCCCCAAAAGAAAAACACCACATGCGCGCGCTACGTGGAAAACTGTGGCATTGGGAAGCGAAACGCTTAACATTTAATCCGCATGTAAGGGGGGTTTTTTATAAAATGAATAAATTATCAAGATAACTGTTAATTTTTTCATATAATTTTTATATATGATAAACCCCTGTGTTTGCCACTGGTATTAAACTTGTATTTAACAGGGGATTTTTAAATTAATTACAAAAAAACAAATTTTGCAAAATACCGATACATTTGTAAGTGTAATGTAGCAGTGTAAATGTGTGTTTTATTTTTTATTATGTAAAAATGTATTTTGTTTGTTTGCTTTCAGTAAATTGATAACTTTTTTAAAAAAAAATCTTTTGTTTTCGACTTTTAACACACCCGCGGCCCCCTCGTAGAGTTATCACGCCCCTCCTAAGTTTGAAAGATACCGGCATAGATGTTTCAATTGCTTCTAGATCGTCAGTTCGAAGAAGCATTTAAGAGATTTTTTTTCTAAGATGGTTTAGATGTAGATGAATGCTGAATTCCACCTGCGTTTCTTCTGGTTATGCAAAGTAAGTAGACATTAATTCTCAGTAAATTAACTCGAAATTTGCTATTCTCAGCATAATCCTAAGCTTATGAATTCGTAAAATTCGCTTTAAATGTATTTGTGTTTGTTATTTTGAACCCCTTTGTGGTTTGAACGAGCTCAGCTCGAAACAAAATTGCTTCTGAATGTGCACAAACGAGTTCAGCTCGTCCGAAATTTCGACCAAAATGGGTAGAAACGGTACTACTCGCGTTTGAAATTTTTTCCGAAAAGGCGCTGACGAGCGGACCGCCCAGTTCCTGCATTATGTAAAAAACAACCCTACCCCAAAATTTAGTTATTTTACGTCTACAGATGGCATATGGGTTCCTAATTTTTTTTCATAATAAAAGGGGAATTTGTTTTACCTTTTTTTTTATGCGTATTTTGGCGCTTTTTTTAGAGTGTTTGAAAAGTAAAATGGCTCAAAAGCAAAAAATTGTTATTATGATGACGTTTTTTATTTCGATAAAAAAGTTATCAGGATTGAGTCTGATGAAGACTTTGTTCACAATATCAAGCTCAAAAGACATTCAAGAGAAGTTTTTTTCGAGTGTTCGACAGTGGTGTAAAATTATTAATTTTCCCCGCTCCTAGCCGATTTATTTTTTATTGGTGACGTGGGCAAAAAGCTTGCGTGAAAAATATTTCTGATCCACTAGGTATTTAGCTGTTTTTACTAATGAGATTGTAAATCATATTGTTATGAAACCAACATTTTTGCTGCTAAAAAATTTAAATAAATTTAAGAGAAAAAAATTTCCCCGAACTCATCATTGGAGTGAAACTAATGCGAATGAATTGAGGTATTTTTGCAACATTAATTTTGAAAGGAATAATTACGAAACCAACTGTAAGAATGTTTTGGTCAAAAAAAAAGTTAATTGAAACCCCATTTTTTCTAACCTCATGAGTTCAAAAGGGCCCTTAATGCAATTTACATTTTGATGGAATAAAAACACTGATTCTTCTCATCCTCAGCCAAAACTAAAAAGATATGGACCGTTTTAAAATTACTTACAAAAAAAAATTTTCCGAGGTTTATACCGAACAAGACATATGTTTTGATAAAAGGTCTAGTGTATAAAGACTTTTTTGGTTTTCCACTTAAAAAGGCCCGTTTTTGGTATCAAAATGTTTATTTATGTGAATCTCTCATAGGGGATACTGTGGTCTATTATAATTTATGTCGGTAAAGGCACAGATGTATCTGAAAAAAATAAAGAATGTTTTTTTTACTCAGGTAGTTTTGACATTGTCTAACCCGCTATTAAACAAAGGATACTGTCTTACTAGGGAAAATTTACTACAACCCCTCCCAAAAGGGGAAATGTTTTTAAAAACTAAAACTGTTTTTTTTTGGAACATTAAGACCTAACAAAAAAGATCTCCCGAAGGAACTGAAAAAAAGGGGCTTAAAAGGAGATTTACTTGCCTATCAAAGAGGTAAGATGAGCATGCGATGGAGAAAAAAATATGTTATTTTAAAGCTCAATTCAAAACCTGAAATCGTAAAATCCCAAAAAAATTGAAAAAAGGGAAGATAGAAAAGCCAAGATTGTTTTGGGTATAATAAACGATGGGGGGTGTAGATCGCATGGATCACAAATTGGGTACTATGACCTAACTCGATCTCGTCAAAGGAAATATTACAAGAAAATATTTCGTTATTTATTGGACATAACAATTTTAATGCTTTTCAGCTGTGGAAAAAAAAGGGGAAAAAAAATCAAATTTGGGAAATTTAGGGTTGAACTAGCGAAAAATTGTTGAAAAATATCACACTCACCGACATTTGAAATTAAACCTGCTGGGAAAAAGTTTCGAATACTTTAAGATTGTCAGCACGCCACTTTCTTGATTATATTCCCCTGGAAAAAGAAAAAAACCTACAGACCTTTTGGGATGTTGCGCAAAATGATGCCAATGGAAAAAAAATTCGCCGTGAAACACATACTTTTCAAAGACTGTAATGCCCCATTATGTGCAATTCCATGTTTTAAAGTATATCACACACAAAAAATTTTAGGTAATTTCTGTATTTAAATTTTTTCATAAAAATTTTTTCATTAGCTGTTTTATTTAGTCCTTTCAATTTGATATTTCTCTTATATTTATAATTAACTATTATTATTTATATATTTATTATCATTAATAATTTACTAAATAATTATCATTTATTAATTTTTTTAAAAATATTATTTTTTTCTGTTATTTGTTACTACAAAAAACTTTAAAAACCTTTTAAACCCTGAGGCGGCTTTTACGGGATCGCCGGAGTAGGGTGAAATTTTTGGAAGAACGGCGGGGGAAAAAGCTGCCACTTTCATACTGCATTAATACTGCGCGTATTAAGTAAACGAAAACCCGGTTCCCCCAAACCCTCAAAGGGTTAAAGTTTCTCAATCAACTTCCGCGACGGGTTCGACCGAGATTTTTCACAGGAAAAGAATCCTAAGAGTTATCTATTGAAACGTACTGTTCCTTAAAAGTGACTTGTAATATGTACACAAATTGATATAATTGAGAAAATATTACATTTGAACATTTTTTAAGTAATTTATACTATTACTTTAGGTTGAAAAGGAAATAGTTTATTTTGAAGATGGAAATATAATTTCAGTGTTTATTTTATTCTAAATATCCATTATCATCTTTCTAAGATTTGGTAACCAAAATAATAGGACATTAGAAACTAATACCGAACTGGAAATTATTGATACTACATTTAAACTAGCTCCTCATACCTCTACAAATTACAATGTAATATTTGACTTGACACCTCAGTTCAGGTCTTAAATCTATATCCACAAGTTATGCTAATCGAAGTATTAGGGTAGTTACATATAAAGAAATATCAAAGTTTTAACTCCAGTGGGACCTCTATTTAACGTAGTAATTAAATCTCGACAAAAATTCGTTACGAAAAAAAATCGTTTAACAGAGAGAGAGAGAGAGAGATTCATCTTTCAATACACCTTAAACCACATAAAACAAATTTTAAACTCAAAGAACTATAATTTACTTTTAAAAAGAAATTATTCACACTTTTTATGTAAATTAATATGTAATTTTTTTATATATATATGTTAACCATCAAGAAGAAATCTGCAAGGAAAGAAAAGGGAAAAAAATTTGTCGAAGAAATACACTGTATTTTCAACTTTAAAATGTTATTTTATTTTAAAATTAATAAATTTTAATCACATTTTCTAATTTTAAGCCTATCAGTAATTTTAGACTTATGTGTTCTTAAATTTAATTACTGATAAAGTCTGTTAATCAGTTGGATTCTCCTGATATAAAAAATGAAATGCTCCGAATTATGGCAAATTTATTTCTCTAAATGAGTTAGGCATATGGTATAACCAGTTGAAGGCAATTGACCACCATAAAATGTGTTAAAAGGGAGATTCGTTTAAAATGCCAGAAATATTTCAAAAAAAACTTAACTCAGTGGCCCAACAGCCCATGAAGGCCAAGGCCTATTGTGCCTAGATCAATTTTCGTGACCTAGGGCCCTGATGTACATGAACAGATTTTCCGGTCAGGTGGTCAGTCTGACGCAAAACCCCCAGTCATAAATTCCCAAGCAAGATTGAAACTCATTTATATCAATCCACAGATAGGATGAAAGGCTGAGTCAACCTTGCTTGGACCTCGAATCTGTTGTGCGGAAGTGTGAAGCACTACCACTCAGTCACTGTTCTACTATTTTAAAAGGAGGGAGATAAAAAATCGAATCCGAACAGAAAACTTTCGTTAAATAGGAATGAACTTCGCTATTTGGAGCTTACTTAACGAAAAAAATCGTAAGAAGGTTCTGGTTCCAGGATGAAGTTTGTAAAAGAGTGGTTCGTAAAATGGAAATTCTACTGTATTTATGATTAGATTCCTTGATAATTATGATATTAAAATAGTGACTAAACAGAAGTCTTACTCATTAACCGTTCAATTATGTAATTTTTTTTTGCACATGTAGGAAAACAAAAGTCCTTACTGTCAAATCTGCCATAGAAAAAATCAATTATTACATAAGTTACTTGACTACATAAGTTACTAGCACTTCCAACCACATCAATTGCCAAGGATATCCCCCATCAAGTAGGCGCCATTCAAGAGATTAATCGTCAAAAATATTATACGGATATTGTAATCTATTTGATTTAGAACCTACAATAAATGTTTTGGCTCTGTATGTTATAACCATATTTTAAGAGATGTTGATTGAACTTCAGCAAAAAGTTACCAATGCCATGAGATTAATCCGTAGGTACCGTTATCCGTAATGAGATTATCCGTAAGGGTTTTCGATATTTTGAATACATTTAGAAAAATATTTTAATTAGATAAATCTACATATGAAACTTATAGCTAACATCATCCTACACTATTAAATCTTTCTTCTTTATTAATAAATATTTCTTACTTTTTTCATGTACTGCTACATGAGCACTTGCAAGCACTTCAGTTACGAATGACGAGCTTGAAAATTGAAAAATAAGCAAAATAATTACCAAGAGATTCATGATTCTACACAAATCCGCTGTTAGATCAAAATATAATTCGTTGAATCCATAAAAGAACTGCATACAATGACAAAATTTTAAAAGTAGTCTCCGTGTTTAAATGCCCAAAGGTGTGAGGCAAGAGCCAGCTCTGTAAACTGACGGAGTGATTTCATCAGACAGAATTCTAATGTTGCTATTATCGTGTGTGACAAAGTGAGGCAGAGTATGATAAAAATTAGATAGTCCCAAAAGCGTGAATCACTGCTTTGCAATGTCCTCGGGCCTGTGTGTGTATAATGTGGCCATGTTACAGTGAATCTTAATTTTGAAAAGGGCACGAGTTAATAAAAGGGCAGCTAAAAATGGGTTTGAGTTGTAGTTGCGTACCTAGGCAGTGCTTGCACTCTGCATGCTTTTAAACCACCAGACAAGATCTGCATGCCTTTGATGTGTTTGTTTCCTTAGGCCAGCGTTTCTCAAACTGTAGGTTGCGCTCCCTAGGCGTAATAAATCTGCGACGGGAGTGCGAGAATATTAAAAGTCGAATACAAATGATTATCTTAAAAATGTATTAATTTATTGAAAGTAAACAAACAAAATACATTCTGACATGATAAAAACAAAATTAATATTTAGACTTATAAATGTATCTGAACCGCACAATGTATTTTACACGGAAGAGCCAAACAAATTGTTAAACCTGCCTAATATCAAGTAAGGCCTCCACAAGCACGCAGAACGGCCGCAAATCGACGTGGCAGGGATTCGATTAATGTGTGAATTAGTGCTGGAGGTAACTGACACTATGAATCCTGTTGGGATGTCCATAAATCAGTAGTAGTAAGAAGGGATGGAGATTTCTTCTGAACAGCACGTTGCAGGGCATCCCAGAAATATTTAATAATGTTCATGTCTGGGGATTTTGGTGGCCAGCGGAAGTGTCTAAATTCAGAAGAGCACTCCTGGAGCCACTCTGAACTAATTCTGGACGTGCGGGGTGTCGCATTGTCCTGCTGAAATTCCCCAAGTCCGTCGGAATGCACAATGAATATGAATGGGTGCAGGTGATCAGATAGGATGCTTACGTATCTTTCACCTGTCAGAGTCGTATCTAGACGTATCAAGGTCCCATATCACGCCAACTGCACACGCTCTATACCATCGCAGAGCCTTCACCAGCTTGAAAGTCCCCTGTTGGCATGTAAGATTAATGCTTTCGTGAGATAGTTTCCACATACCATACACTTCCATCAGCTCGATTCAATCGGAAACGAGACTCGTCACACCAGGCAACGCGTTTCCTGTCTTCAGCAGTCTCAATGTTGGTGTTGATGGACTAAGGCGAGGCGTAATGTTTTCTGTCGTGCAGTCAACAAGGGTACATAAGTAGGCCTTCGACTCCGAAGGCCCACGTCGATGATTTTTCGTTGAATGGTTCACACGGTGACACTGGTTGATGCCCAGCATTAAAATCTGCAGCAATTTGCGGAAGGACTGCATATCTGTCAGGCTTAATAATTCTCATTAGCGTCGTTGTTCCGTTCTTGCATGATCATTTTCCGGCCACAGCGATGTCGTAGATTTGATGTTTTGCCGGATTCCGGATATTCACGGTATACTCGTGACATAGTCGTATGAGAAAATCCAAATTTCATTGGTACCTCAGAGATGCTATGTCCAATCTCTAGTGCGCCGAATATAATACCACGTTCAAACTCACTGTCATTGTAGTAGCAGTAACCTATCTGACAACTATGACATACACTCGTTGTCTTATATTGGCTTTGCAGACCGCAGCTCCGTACTCTGATTGGTTCCATACTTTTTTATTTTCATATGCATGCTGTACCAGTTTTTTTCACTCTTCAGGTGTATAATTAATTTAACAATACTAAGTTAAGAACACGTTTAATAATTATCAGAGATCCCATGAGTTTGTCATTATATAAAATTGTATACAAAAATTATTACAATGTCTTGATAATTTATTTTGTAAGGTTTATAAACAATTCCTTACCTGCTGATTAAAATGTATGTGATTCACTTCTTAATGCCACGAAGGCGCAAATACACTCACGACCAAAAGTTAAGCACGAAGATGTAAAATGCAAAAAATCAACAAATACTGCTTTGATTGACACAATAATTTGGCAGTAAAGTAGCATATGTACTTATACATAAAACTAAATCAATAATTATATACAGAAATGAAAACAATATTAAATTTTGTAAGTTATCAGATAATGTCATACTGGAGACTTAAGCAGAATTATGGATAAAGTGAAGATAAACAGCATAAAATGAAAAAAGGACATTAATAGGGTATGGGATCCCCCCTCATCTGTATGAAAAGTTTAAACCTTCTGACCATGCTTTCAATTAGGTGGTCAAACACCGCAGTATTAAGCAATCGCCATTCTTCTTGTAGAGCAGTTTCCAGCTCAATAAGAGTGGCTGGAGGTGGTAAACGTGAAGATACAGCAAAGCCGAGAGCATCCAAAAGATTTTCAATGGGATTAAGGTCGGGCGAATATGCTGGCCACGCCATACGCGCAATCCCTTCACTCTCCAGGTAGTCATCGATGATGTCAGCTCTATGGGGACGTGCGTTATCGTCCATTAAAACAAAAGCAGGGCCAACTGCTGCAGCGTACAATCTCACAATGGGTTCTAGGACTTCATCTCGATACCGGACAGCCGTCACAGAACCCCATTTAAAGAGGTGCAGGTCGGTGCGGTATCCTAATTAAATCCCTGCCCACACCATAATGCTTCCACCTCGGAATGCGTGATGTTCGGTGATGTTTTGGGGCTGATTGCGTGTTCCTTGTTTACGCCATATCCTTATACGCTTATCATCTGGCTCCAGAGCAAATCTTGACTCATCAGTAAACATGACATTGCCCCAGTCAGACACAGTCCAATTGCCATGTTCCTGGCACCACTTTAATCGTGCCCCTCTTGATTGGACGGATAGAGGAACACAAACTCGAATAACCATTCATATGTAATCTTCGGCGTACAGTAACTGCAGATATAGCCTTATCAATGGACGCTGTAACCATAGATGTCACACGTGTGGAGGTCGCTCTGCGATTCCACTTGGCTACAATAGCAATATATCGATCTTCCGCGGAGGTTTTAACCCTTGGGCGACCACCTACGAGCCTTCGGACAACTGTCCGTGTGGTTTGGAATTGTTTTCATAAACGTTAAATTACAGAATGATGAACACCGATGAAAAGAGCAATATCTGTGATCGACTGTCCTGCTTCAATGCGCCCTAAAGTACGCCAGGGCTCAGAATCTTCCATTCATTTTCTAGAAGTCATAGAAACATGTATGTTTTGAAAACAAATTGTACGAAAGTTTTAAACATCTTCTATCAGCACTTACAATCAACTTCTGTAACCCTTCATAAAGCTGGCTTCTTATAAGACTGTCCTTTTTGCATATTTCTTGACATGAAAGCACGATTGGCTGTTACCTAACATATTTGCATACTTCCATCTATCTTTGCAGCGAATTGCATCCTCTTCAATTCTGATTGGCTCCAGGAAATTAGCATTTTCTCTCGGTGCTTAACTTTTGGAAGTGAGTGTATGTGATGTATTGGGGGAGGGGAAGAAAAAGAGTATATGTGTGTGTGTATATATATACAGTGGACACCAAAATTGTGGACACTTTTTTAAATTATGTTTTTTAAATTTGTATGTTTATAAAAACTTTTACATCATTTTAAAAAGAATTTAATGCTGCATTTAATACAACAACGAAAATTGAAATATTTACATCTCTCAAGAAGTTAGGCTGCAGTAACAGTCGATATACATAAGATAACGATAATAGCGCTGAGTTATCAGAGCTTAATGAGCTTTCATTTATTCTTTATTACAGGTTCACATCGATGTTTCATTGAGCTGAAAATAGTTTTAAGCTCTTCCTTTGTTTATTACATGATGCCAGGAAACAATTATGTCCTCAATTTGTTGTTGTTTTTTCATGGGTACCTCATTCGGACAAGAGTTTTCAAACAGTGCCACAAGGTTTCGACAGGATTGAGGTCAGGACTGTTTTCTTCTGGTCAAGATAACAGTGATATTTAGTCAAAAAGCATTGACATCAAATAAAAGAGTAGATTAAACATATGTGTGACGAGAAAGTGGTATTTCCTTTGTTAAAATTACATAACAGGTGGGTAGTTCAGTGACTACATCTTGAGACTAAAAGTTTTGTTTAAGATGCCAGGGAGACAAATTGAACAAAAAATAAGCAGGAAAAGGCCGAAAAAGGTGCACCATATTTGTTGATGACAGCAGAACAAAAATACAATTTCGGAGGTAAAAGAATTTCATGGACATCCTTCGGGGTTATCCAGTGATGTTGGTGTTTCTGTCAGTTCAAAAATATTTAGGAGTAGTTCTGAAAATGAATGCGACCCATCATTTTGAGAGCTGGGGAAACGGCCACGAAATTTAGTAAAAAAGACGCAGCAAAGTGGGGAACACATCTCAAAGTCATTTTAATACCCCCCCCTTTGGTCCGTATTTTATTGCCCGGGGATGAGGTTTGGGGATAGGGAATAGAATTTTAGATTCTTAAATATATATTTTTTTAAAATATAATTTAAATGTCAACAATTTAGAAAATTTTTAAAAATGAGAATCAAAAGAAAACCCGGATAGTTAAACCGAATCGCTTAATTTAGACCAATTTTCGTTCATTTTTTCCCCCCCTTTACTTAATTAAAATTTCAATTCCAAAACAAAATTCATTCCCCCTTATCCAAACGAGATTTGCCCCAATTGGAAAGACCCAGTCGGTTGTTGAAAAAACGATTTTTCCAAACCAGAAGGGGAATTTTTTTTTTTTAAAAAAAACCCCAAAACCTCCACTTTTCCCTTTGTTTTTTTTAAAAAACTAGATTTCTTTTCACGCGTTTTGGGGGGGAAAAGGGCCAAAACTTAACCCCCAAAGAAAATTTTGTTAAAAAAAGACCGTATCTAAACTTTTTGGCCTAACCAAAGGGAAAAGAAAAAGATCCTTAAAAACCGGTTTTAAAAAAACCCCTTTAAAATTTTTTGGGAAAAAAAAATAATTTTTTGTTTTAAAAGCATGAAAAAAATTTTAATTCAAAATTTAAAAAAAAAAAAAATTTTTTTAAGCCCCTTTTTTTTGAATTTTTAAAAATAAAAATAAATTTTTTTATTTTACCAAAGGGAAACTAAAAAAATTAGGCAAAAA
>BMAV01021347.1:158598-184632 GCA_019973955.1 Trichonephila inaurata madagascariensis | reverse complement strand
AGATAGATGGTGGCGCCATCTATCGTAATGTTCTATCGTCCCTTAGGGAATTTCACCGAGCTAAATCGTACTGTCACCTGTATGGTGCTCAAGGCTAAGGCCAACGACAGGCGTACATCTAGCCGATTGCCACGATGAATTTCTTGGGCCTCGATCTGACTATGTCAGACAGGTGGCATGAGTAACAACAACAAGATAAATAACCTTTACATTAGTAAACATATCAGTTAGCTTTCGGTAAAACATAACTTACAATTTTAATTTTCTTCTACATATAAACCTAATATTCACTGTTTGTGTCAACTACTTAGGCTTAGTTGTTGCAGCATCCTCTCTCTCTCTCTCTCTTTTAATATTACCCTCGAAGCAATATAATTAAGTAAATAGTTATTTTATAACATATTTCATGGGAAGAGTTATTTAAAATTTATTTTAAAAATGTACTCAAATCAAAGTGGTTTTAAAAGAGAAACGCAGATAAGCTTTTAAATATATTAGGCATTATAGCGTAATTTATTAAGCATGAAAGTAATTAAAAGTTTCAAAATTCAGTTGTGTAAAAAATGTATGCTTTTTCCCATTATAGCTTAAAATTTCATTCGACTAACATTTTTAAAGAGTTTAATTACTTCCATAATATTATTTAGACTATAAATGCTGTCTTTTACTAACTAAATAAACTTCTTTTTCGTAACTAATCAATTTAAATATTTATTTAAAATATTTAGAAGCAACATTTCAATATTAAATATTAATAGACTCACCAAGAAAAAAAACGAATACCTATTTTAATAGTTTTAGCACATCATTTCACGATTTTTCCCCCTGTATTCAATTATAAGGGAAACTCTTATACCTTTTAATAAACTAGCAAAATTATTTTGTGAGATAATTTAAAATTTTTTGACTGGGGATGATTAAGTTACCTTGTATCTAATCACTTATAAGCGAAGGAAATCAATATTTGTTTTTTTTTTCTACTTGACTAAATATACAATGGAGGATAATTATCTTGAAAGATGCTCATTGGCTGGATAATAGTTATAGGAAATGCTGATATTTTATTTTTAACCCTGAAATTTTGCAGGGAAAAAAATGTGCGTTCTAAATAACCACAAGAAACTTTTAAAACTTTAAAATAAAGGTGCCTAAGGCTGAATTTATATTGAATATGGGATAAACATCAAACAGAGGATAGAAAAGAAGGAAATCTAGTGGAAAATGTAATCAATTAGGCAGAAAAAAAGAATTAATTTAGTTAAGCCTCATAAATTTCCAGAATATATGATTTCAAAAAGATAGAAACAATTACTAACAATTTATTCGTGTAAAATTCTAGCAAATATTTTTTTGAAATGTATTTGTACAAAGGTTATGTGATCTTTGAAAAAACTTCTTCCAGAATGTGATTAAGTTCATTTTTCATTAACAGATTTGGTTTATTTTAAGTTTCATCTCACGCTATTAAAAATAAAAGTTAACTCATATCTGTGAATGGGGGGAATGTTTTACCTTAAAGTAAATGGAAAGGTTTTATTCAAGTCTAATCTGTATTTGATGTTAAATCCGTCTGATGCCTAGAGTTGAAAATATTGGGCATCCTTCTCTGTATATACAGGGGAAAAAACCTTTTACCCATTACGAGACTTTCGATATTTTAATTTGGCAGGAATATTCTTTTTAATGAGTAAATGATAGTAGTTTTTAGTAGATAATAGATTTAGAGATAATAGTAGATATAGAAATAGATTTTTAATGAGATGACCTTGCTAGTCAATTTTTTTTTTGAAAATCAATTCCCAAGGCGGGTTTTGGGAGCATTATAGATAAAAAAAAAATCCCCCTTTTGAGCTATTAGATCTACAGCAGTGCTTCTCAAACTTTCGATTCTTGCGACCCAATTTTCAGTCATAATTGCCATCGCGCCCCCTTTCTCCACACAATAACAATATATTGAATTCAGTAATACTATGCTTTGATGTTAAAGCTACAATACGACTTTAACTTCTTAAATCCCACCGACGTATATAAACGTCTTGGTCAGCCAATGTATTAATTGGTCCGGACGTATATATACGTCTTTCTGGAGTACGATCTTTTCTGTGAAATTCTATGCATAGAATTATTCCGAAAGCTTTGTAATGCAATAAAATTAACTTTACAGTGTTTGCAAAGGATTTACGTATTTCAGAGGATTTGCTTCTTTATTCCTATTTTATCCCCCACCCTCTCCTCCAATATATCTCATACCCGTGCCTACATGAAAAAACAGTGGCATTGGGAAGCGAATTGCGTTTCTTTTAATCGGCATTTAAAAGGGATTTATTTTAAACAGTACAAATTATCAAGGTAAGTGTTATTTTTTGTATATAATTTTTATATGACAATCCCATGGGGTCACTGGTAATTATTAAATTTTTCTTAATTTAGTATTGTAAAATTAATTATAAAACACATTATGTAGCATTGATACATTTATAATTGTATTATATCAGTGTAAACGTGTGTTTTATTTTTTATTATGTAAGAATGTATTTTGTTTGCTTACTTTCAGTAAATCAATAATTTTTTTTAAATAATCTTTTGTTTTCGACTTTTAATATCCACGTGCCCCTCTTGTAGATTTATCATGCACCCCCCAAGGGAGGCACGCCCCACAGTTTGAGAAATGCTGACCTACAGAATTATTATATTGCACAAACCAGGGTTACCTTTAATTTAAATAGAAATTCGCCCGAAACGGATGCTGCAAAAATCGATTCACAAGAGGGATTACGGTGAGAGAGGACTATGCAGGATGATTCAAAACTTTTCGTTCAAATCTCATGAGGAGGTTAGGAAACAGATTTCACATAGGGAAGTATGTCTTCAAATATACGCGTGAGTAAGCAGAAGGCGCTGCATCTATTTAACCCAGTGTTTCTCAAAGGCATACTCTCCTATGTGAAATCGGTTTCCTGACGTATACTTTATCTCCCCACGAAAACCGAACGAACCGATTTGAATCACCCTGTATAGCTAAACACACACATTCAAGTTTTTGAACTATTACACTTAATGGACTTTGAATTTGGCAAACATGTTTCTTTTATCTAGTAGAGATTCGCTAAAAATGATGAGTGAGGAATTCGTCTGCGTTGGGGAGCTACAGGGAGGAAATTTATAAGCCCTGGCCTTTTTAAATAAAGAGGTGAGTATATATTTTTCAGTACAATTGAAGGCTTAATGTTAGGACTTAAATACAGTGACGCAAACACAAGAGGGGTTTGGGGGTACGACTCTTCTTCCCATAGATCAACATATTTTTAAATTTTGCGTAAAGATTGGGTCTCGGTGCTTCAGTATGCGATTCTTAAAATATAAAAAGTGAAAGTGATTTGTGCACGCGAGATGCTGAGATAACAATCCCCGAAAAAGATTGTACAGTCTTAGAATGTCATAAAGTAAGTGAAACGGTCAGGTAAAGGTTAACTAGGGTATAAAATCGTACAGAATGCTTGTGGAATTATGAGCGATGATATTTAACGCGGCATAACTCTCGCGAAAAAAACGACTGAAAGTTCTCACGTAGGGTATCTCATACCCAAGGATATTTACATGTATTTTACCGTAAAATTTGTGTACAAAATTTTAAAAGGAAGAAAAGTAGGAAATACAATATGTTTATTAAATTTTTCACAAGCAAATTGATTTTTTCTGTTCTTTTTATAAGAGCATTCAATACATTGTATATGCATAGCATAAGAACGATTTAAAACGTGCTCATGCATTCAAAACTGTAACGAGTATTCACGAGCAAGATATCACATACCCGACGAGGGAGTATATCCAATAATATATAATTAGAATTCCCCTACAAACTAAGGCCCCTCAAAGGGTTTGACCTTAAAGTCAGCTACAGGAGGAACTATCCAGTTTCCAAAAAGGGAATAGAAGGAACGTTGAAAAAGTTAGACGGTGGGTATGAAGGTGGATTGAGAAGTGCCGGGTTAAGCTACGTTATAATCACCGTTTGATCTCAATTATTCAAATGTAATAATAAAGTCATCTTAATTTTAGTTTATTTTCTAAGTCAAGACGATTGATTAGAACATTTTCGGCACACTCCAAGGAATGCTTATCCATGCAAGGAATAATTATATGATGTATTTTAGATTCCTTAGTGATTTCTCTGTTTAAAAATTGCGCATCATTTTTTTTTAATCTGTGATTTTGGACCATTTTTCAAAAATGGTAGATGTTCCACAGCTACTGTACTCAAAGTCACATTACGTTAAGTTTATTTTTTTCAAAATTGTTATGTATATCCTTAATGAAATACTATTCTAAAAAATAAGCGTGAAAATTGAAGGAAGAAACATGAAAAAAAAGCTTCTGAAAACAGGTCAGCAAGACAACAATGTTTTATATTGTCTTATCGAACTCTGTATATATCGTAGAAGAAACCTTACAACAGGTCAATAATTTTATTAAATCCAAACAGAAAATCTTATGATTTCATTTCACTCACAACACCAAGAATACCAAACAATACATTTCAAAACTTTGATTTTAATTTACACTAATAATATAAGCAAACAATATAAATAAAAATTAAACTATAAGGCTTAAGCAACAGCGGTGTAACAGCGTTCACCTCTGATGTAGATTCTAGAATGTCATGTGTTCTGAAAGAAAGTAATACAGCATTTTAGTCCATAAGCATTAAGTGTGGACTTGATTTTAAATTACATCGCCATCTGAAGAAACATGGGAGTTATTGGCGCCGGATCTCGTAATATTGAACCTGAGTCAAGTGTCAAGGACGGTGCACGTCTGAGATGGCATTCATTTTCCAGATTTCAACACCACGCCAATGTTAAGGTATTGCACCTCGACATATTTAACCCTCTGGCCGGAACATCAATTTTTTTGCCGCGCTGAGAAACATCCATTTGAAAGACGGGTACGTAATGTTTTTTCTAATTTTATTACCTTAAGGACTCTTTTAAATGTCCTTATAGCTCATGAAATTGAGTATGGTTCAAATAAGATGTGTGGGGTTAAATCAAGCACAACAATGTATTTTTATCACTAGAACTGTGACTAGTGTTTTTATAAAAACTGATTAAACATTATTTATATTCATTTAAAAGTAATAAAAAACAATAATACCAAACACAAAAAAAACTATAGGAATATCCATTTGATAGACGGTGATAGATAAGATAAATCGCACATATTGTGAGTTGAAAAAAATCGCCATGTACCACCACAGGATCCTCTCACTGCGTAGAGTCCAACTGAAGATGTCAAGACTGCCCACCCAAAAATCACACCACAGCATTATCTACAGGCATCAAAGCAAATCCTCCCTGTTGAGAGACAGATGTTCCGATTAGAGGGTTAACCTGCATCAACCCCTCTACACCAAGGGTACCTCAAACTTTTTTTCTGCAGGGCCGCATACATGTCAGCAATTTCACGTGAGCCGGATACATACATTAGTTATTTCTCGCGGGCCGCAACATGAGGATAAAAGGAGGAGGGGAGGACATTGGAAATTTAAAATGTGGAAAATTGATCAAAATATTACAGCTCCTGTTTTGCTTTTTTTAATCATTATTTTTTTATTTTTGTCACTAACACCAAATTAGAATCATTTAAATAACACTCCTTCACAATTTCTACTTCATATGATTACCAATACTATAACAAACTTCATACAATGTCTTTGTTACCGTTGTGATATTATCACTGACAAAATACTTTGTTGCTACTGCAAAAATTATTCAAGAAAACATATTTATCACCTCTTGAAAGAGATCTTCGAGGAAAAGTGTCATTGAATGAGATTCCTGTTTATTGGTATTTTTTAAATACATCACTTAAGTGACAAATCAAATAATTACTGATCCATGTTTGTTTTTCACTACAAAACAATCAACCTTCCAATCGTCTCGAAACGATATGTTTTCTTCGAATATTTTTCACTTGCAAGATATGAAAGATAGTTAAAAATTGGTTCCACGATTAAAATTGGCACTGATCCGCTGTTGTCTTTTACCACTAACCGTAATCGTTCAAAATAGAAAAATAATATAGATTTAAACCCGTACCACACCTACAGCAAAATGCAAAATTAATATATTTGATTTCTTGACAAAGAATTTCCCGAAAATTTTTAATACAATGCTCTTAAGTAAGTAAATTTCTCAGAGCAATGAGGAATGACCGGGGTACTTAAAATGGCTTGGTGGACCGCATGTGGTCCACGGGCCGCAGGTTCAGTATCGCTGCTCTACACGGTGGGTATTCAATTGGGCTGCCTTTCAAAACCGGACTCGATAATGCAGGCTACAAGTTCTAGAACAGGAGCGCTCATTTATGTGACCTCAAATTTTATTCCAAACTGAGTAAGATAAACATTTTGTCAATTCACATTGATAACTTTGCTGCATTTTAGACTATGTTAAATCTCTTCGAGTTTTTAGTACACCAGTGTTTCAAACTGCCGGGAGCAAGCATATTGAAAAGTCGAAAACAAAAGATTATTTTAAAAAAAATATTAAGTTTTGGAAAGAAAACAAACAAAATACGTTTTGACATAATAAAAATAAAACTCACATTTACACTGATATATTACACTTCTAATTGTATCAGTGTTACACAATGTATTTTATAATTAATTTAACAATACTAAGTTAAGAACATGTTTAATAACTACCAGTGACTCCATGGGATTCTCATGTATAAAATTATATACAAAAATTATCACTTATATTGATAATTTGTACGGTTTAGAATTAAATTCTTAATTGCCGATTAAAAGTTACGTGATTGGATTGGGGGGGAGAGGAAGGAATAAAGAAGCAAATAGTCTGAAGTAAGTAAATCCTTCGCAAACACTATCAAAGTCCTTTTATTGCATTCTAAAGCCTTCGGAATAATTTTACGGATATCAGTGCACAGAAAAGACCGTACTTTGGAAAGACGTATATATACGTGCGGGGAAATTAACGCTTTGGCTGAGCGAGACGTTTATTTATGCCGGTGGCACTGAAGAGGTTAAAAATCGTAGTGTAGTTTTAGCATAAAAGTATAGCATTATTGAGTTGAATGCATTGTTATTGTATTAGGGGGCCGCGATGAAAATTAAGATTGAATATTGGGTCGCGAATATTGAGACTTTGAGAAGCACTGTAGTACAGGCATCATTTTTTTTTTCATTTTTTCTTGTCATTTAAAGATCAGAAATTAATTCATGGGAGAAATTGAAAATTTTAGGTGTAGCTGCTTTCTGAAAATTAGAAATAAGAAATTGTATCCAGTTTTACTCGTATAAATGAGTCCGATTTTCCTCGGTACTGTTGGTTATCTTGCTAGATCATTATTGGAACATTTTTTTTAAACCTTAGAGTATGTCATTCATGAATGTAAAATTGAATTCTTTAAAACAGTGAGAAACTAAAATTCTAATTAACTTCATAGTTAAAATTGTTCCTTTTTGAATTAAAAATATTAGAAACACTGTATGCTTATATCATTTATAATTAAATAAGCCAGCGTTTATTAAACTGTGGGACGCACTTTAGTATTAGGCATGATAACTCTAAGAAGGAGAGTGAGCATATTGAAATGTCCAAAACAAAAGGTTATTAAAAACATATTATTAATTTACTGAAAATAATAATACAAAATACACAATCTGATATAATAATAAAATAAAGTACACACATATTTACACTGATATAATACACTTATGAAGGTATCAGTATTGCGCAATGTATTTTATAATTAGTTTAACAGCACTAAGTTAACAAGTAATATAAAAAGAATTTTTTAAAGTTAATTCCTACTTAGATTCAAGAAAAATTTCATTTTAGCCACTTTTTATTAAATAGCTATATTTAATATAAATATGTATATACATATGACAGAATCACAACATTAAGTGGCAATTAATTTTTATTAATTATCATCAAAGTATCGTATTGTCATTCAAAGCAATCATGTCTATAAAATTTCAGTTCAACTGAATGCTTTAAAACGTAAGAAAAAAACCTTTTTCAAGTTTTGACATAATTCGCCAAAATTATTGCTAATTCGCCAATGTGGCTGTATTTGTAATTCTTTAAATATTTAGTTTTAATCAATTAATTTTTATTAATTATAATTAAGTTACTGTATTATCATACAAAATAATCATGTATATAAAATTTCAGCTCAATTGAGCGTTTTAAAATGTATTTTATTAACGATTGAAAATTCCACCAAGATAAATAAATAAATAGAGAGTGTGAGTTATAATAGTAGAGAGGAATTGAGACAGAAAAAGTAGTTTAATAATTACCAGTGTCCGGACTTGTCATTCATAAAATTACGTACAAAAATTAACACTCATCTTGATAAATTTTGTACGATTTATAATTAATCCCTTAACTGCCAATAAAAAGTTACTTGAGTCGCTCCCCAATGCCACCTATTTCCACCTAAGACCACTTATGAGATGGATTGAGGGGAGGGAGGAAGAAAAGGAATATACATACTTAAGAAAATTCCCCTTTGAAATAATTAAATCCTTCGCAAACACTTACAAGATCCTTTTATTGCATTCCAAAGCCTTTCGGAATAATTTTGTGAATAGCAGTGCACAGAGAAAAGATTGTACTTCGGAAAGACGTATGGATACGTCCGGGAAAATTAACACTTTGGCTGAGCGAGACTTTTATATACGCCGGAGGAACTTAAGGGGTTGAAGTCATATTGTAGCCTTAGCATTAAAGTATAATATACATTGTTCAATGCATTGTTATTGTATGAAAGGGGGGGGGCGATAAAACTAAATATAATTGAATATTGGGTCTCTAATATTGAAACTTTTTGAGAAACAATGAAGTAAGACTAAACAATACGGAAAAAAATATGACAAACTGTTCTCCTTTTAGACAAAATGTTGAAATTATGAATAGTCCTTAACGTGTGAAATTATTTTATTTCTTATGAAATGTTCTATATTCAATGAAATACTCACCTGCGAAATAAATCTTTAACAATTTCAAATTACATTTGAGTAGTCATAGTGTCCATTTTTCTTCATCACACGAAATTCTAAAAAAGGAAGAAAAAAAACTATATGGCTTAAAACACTTCCATAGAGTCCACTATTTTATCGTTTATGTTTCTGTATAAACTGGGGGGGGGGGACACATATATTAATATGTTTTATCGAGTATTTTATAAATCAGGGTAATTATATTATAGTATATCTACATAGTAATATTACATGTATATTAATATAAATAAACAAATTTAATATATATATTTAAAATTTTACTTCATTAATTAAATGTGTTATTGTCAATACCACCTGATGGACAGTGAGAGATCGAGGCCCTCGAAATTCATAGTGGCAAGGGGTTAGTTTTTACGCCTGAAGTTAGCCAGTTTTGAGCACCTTACAGGTGACAGTACGATTTCTCTCGGCTCTATCCCAATTTTGAGGGAGAATACCCTAAGGATGGACAGGGGACTCCCATGCCTCATAAGCACTCTACATTTCCAAACATCCATGCCTTCTCCGGGATTTAAGCCCAGGCCCTACGGCAAAGCAGTCAGCATCGCTAACCACTATACCGAATATAGGGCAATTAAATGCGTACATAAATTTACTTAATTTTAACTATAATAAAACCCATCATATAAAATTAGCATTTACTGTTTGCTTTCATGCACATATATTGAATTTACTTGCTCTTTTTTAAGAGAATTCTAATTCATGCCTAAAACAAGAATTTCAAATTTACATTATATGGCTGTTTGCTGTGTATCTAATAATTGATAGGATTGAATAGAATGATTCAATTATGTAGACCACTACTTGACTTGATGAGCAGTTAATTAATACTCTAATATGTAATAGAATGACAGACTGCAACAATAAGCTGCCGCTGACCAGGATAGACTATTCGACCATTTAATCTAATGTGAATATCTCCTGGTCGAGTATAGATTCTCACTTAGTCCAAAAAGAAGGCTGTAACTGGATTAGATAATTAGTGTATTATTTACTCCTGTAACTGAACATTTAAAAATTAATCAATCATTTTTAAAAAGAAGTGTAGATTGAAAAGTCTTAGTGAATATTAACGTAGCACTGTTAAGCTACACGAGGGCTTTTGGCGACGGACCACGTAATTTTGAACCATGGTCAAGTGACGTGGACGACACCTGAGCTGACACCCCCCTCTCCTAACTACCACACTACACAAACGTGAAGACGTTTCAGCTCTCGACAGATTAAGCGTGCATGGCTGCCTTACACGGCGGGTCTTTAGTGGTACTGGTCTCGAACTTGTGACAAAGCCAGCCACGATCCGATACCTATACCACTCGGCTACCGCGGCAACTTGAAAAGACTTACAGTACTTAAGTTAAGAATTAATGCAGTTTAAATATACAAGGTAGGAATCAAAAGTTCCTGGTTGGAGCCTATAACGTTTAAAGTTTTTGCAGTAGAGCAACTGCGATAACATTTCAGTCACCGCATTCTTCCCCTTTTCTAAAAAAGTGTGTTCCAAATAACGTGGTCGGTGACTTGCCACGTCGTTGTGTTTTGTAGGTGAGTGTGAATTTAGTAGCCGGCGATTGAAAGAAATCGCGTTTGTTGAGCAGAGAATAATATCAATTGTTTGTGTTGACTTGGAAAAAAGAGTGCTCGGATTTTCTGCAGCAAGGTTATTTATAACAAAGATTAGAAATATACTAAGTAGTAAAAGCATAAATTGCTTATATTTTCTCAAAAAACACATCAAAAAGAAATAATTAACATATTTCATACTTTTTTGTATTTTTAGCTGAATGTACACTACGGATCATTAAAATCCCTACACAATGAAGCCGAAAGGCTAAACAACCTGAAATTTTAACCAAAAGGAAAAAAGTGCTGTGGTGTACAAATGATTAGTTTTTTACCGAATAGAGACAAAGCAGGCGCTGGAAGCGACACCTACAATGTGTTCCAACGAGGAAATTGTTCAGCCGGTTTCTCATGCACAAATTGCAGTTGAATGTTGTTGCCTGGTGAAACATTGTTGTGATGCCTCGTGTAAGAAGCAGAAATGTCCGTACTAGCACGTTTCTGAACTTGATAAAGGTCGAATTGTAGCGTACCGGGATTGTGCGCTTTATCGGATCACAGTATTGCTGATCGCGTCGGTTGATATCCAGTGACTGTTAGCAGAATCTGGAATCGATAGGTTCAGGTTGGTAATACGGATCGCCGTGCTGAAACTCAGCGACTATTACTAGCAGCCGGGAAGACAAGCATGTTATCTGCATGACCTTAATGGATCGTGAAGCCACATCACGAGCCCTCACTCAAGAATTGGGGTCGCTGCAAGACAACAAGTGTCTAAGCGAACAGTTCAACGACGTTTGCAGCAGCATGGACTCTCAACTCGGAGACCATGGTATCGGCTACTCTTGAAGCTGAATCTCAAACAAGAGTGTCTTCAATGTTGTGATAAACGACGGACCTGTGCACACGAATGGTGAGACGTCATTTTTTCAGATGAATCCAGGTTTTGTTTACAGCATCTGTGTTTGGAGGAATCGTAGTGAACGCAGTTTGGCAGCGTGCATTGGTCATCGTCATATTGGCCTATCAGTTGGCGTTATGGTATGGGATTCTATTGGATACACGTTTTGCTTACCTCTTGTTCGCATTGACGTCACTTTGAACATTGCGCGTTACATTTTTGGTGTGTTACAACCCGTGGCCCTGTCATTAATTCGAGCCCTGTGGAACTTTGAGTTTCAGCAGGATAATGCATGTGGTCGTTAATGTACGGATCTTGCTTTATACGGAAAATATTCAGCTGTTGCCCTGTCCTACACGTTTAAAAGATCTCTCGACAATAGGAAACGTCTGGCCCACATGGTTGCTCAGCGACTAACTCGTCACCATGCGCCAGTCAATAGGGTTGATGAGCTGTTGCGTCATGTTGAAGATGCACTGACATCTGTACCTGTACATGCCCTCCAATCACTGTTTAACTCAATGGCCAGGCGTATAAGTGATGTTACAGGATCTATGCACCCATATTTCTTGAAAATGTAATCACTTGTTATTTACACTTCAGTATATTTGTCCAATAAATATCATTTTGTTATCTACATTTCTTCATGGTGTAGCAATTTTAATGGCCAATAGTGTATAAAGGAGCATTGATTTTATAATTTACATGTATCCTTATTTCATATAATTATTATTGATATTAATTAAAAATAACTTGTTTTTAGATATTTAGGAATGCTGATTTCTTACCGAGAATCACGTGACTGACTATTACGTTCCCAGGAATATCCTGGATATTCCCTGCAAAGAAAAAAACCGAAAAATCAGAAGCCCTAGTATGTAAGTCTATAGAAGAAAATGTGCTTAAGATTTTTGCCTTCTACATTTGAGTAATTCCAACGAGGTACCGTTTTGTTCTACTGCAACCGCAGTGGTAGTTTTACAGTTCAACTCTTGCATACTCGTGTCGATGGTTAATTGTCAGTACACAGTGACGCCATTACAATTGGATTGTGTATTTTTTACAAGTGTGAGTGAGTGTTCAAAATGTTAAAGACTAATCCTAATCCAGTGCATTCTAAAATCCGTTTTTTGAACACAAAAAATGCTCGGCCAGTTGAAATTTATCGTCAACTTGTAGAAAATTATAGTCAAAATGTGATGAGTAAATGTGGGTTCGACAATCCAATAATGAGTACAATAATGTTCAAAACAATGCATGGAGAGGGCAACCTTCTGTTGTTCGAGATGGTTTGATTGAAAAACAAAATGAGAAATTTCATGAATACAGACCGTTCACAATAAAATTGTTTTGTGATGTGTTTTCACAGCTGTTCAGCAATCGCTTTCCTGACTGATGTCATCTTTTTTTGAAGAAGGTATAAAAAAGTGTAAAAAAAAAAAATTCAAGTAAAAATAACTTTATTTCTCAAAAAAAGATTTTTTATGTGTGTCTTTTCAAATCAGTACTTATTTTCTGAACACGCCTTGTAGTACATCTGGTGATTATGGGAATCTCCACTTTTGCTAAATAATTAAATGAAAAAAAAAATAAATGTTCAAACTACCTTTTTTTTTGTTATTTGATACCATTTCTTCAACGTCAAAATAATGACTTTTTTACAGCTGACATTTATTAATCAACATAAAATAAAATTCGCTCAATGAAAAATAGCAATAATGATGCATTTCATTACACATTTGTAATCAAATTGAGTTTTGTTGAAACTCAAAGGTTTTTATCGGAAAAAAAATATATGTTATCTGTTTTGTTTGATGAAAAAAAAAAAGCGCTGTCCGTTGCAATGCATTTTGCAAATGCAAAAACGAACGTCTGCTATGCTGTTCTTTAATTAACAAAGTACTTAAAACAATAATAAATTAATTTAATGATTTTTTTTTAAAATACTACGAACAAATAAAAACAAAATTAAATTTTTGCAAAAAAAAAAAAAATTATCTTTAAAAAATATATTATTTGAAGAAAAGAAACTTTGTGAAGTAATTTAATTAAAGTCGATAGATTCATCCTTTTTTCCCTAAAAAAATTAACGATTCTCTATCTTAAAATTAATACCTGTTCTAAAAACCCACTCAGGTGTGATAAATAATTAATGTCTCCAGAATAATATAACTAAACATTATAATACAATCTAATTAAATTATTTTCTTTCATTCATTTCATTCAAACAAAAGGAATCCATTATCTTTTTTAATGTGCTTGCCTTTCTTACATATACGAATTCTGAAGTTTTTCTATTTAATGTACCTTTGTGAAAAAATCTTTTTCCTGTTCTTTATTCCTTTCTTTCTTTTTTTATGATTGAAAATCTCATCGGAAATTTAAAAATCGTACCTTAAAAACAATTATTCTCATTCTTTTTTTTAGAGGAGGTTCTGCTACAAAATATCGTTTCAAAGAGGTTTAGCAAAAGAATAAAAAGAATAATCTATGTTTCAGAGAATATTGCAAAAATTCTGCTTTTCCTTCTGTAGAAAAAAAGTTACGCAGAAACACTTTTATTATTACTATTATTATTTTTTTAATTTCAATCAGATGTCTAGCTTTTATTTCTTGCGGTTTCAACATCGACTGAGTAAATTTTTACGTCGCACTATTCAGCTACTTGAAGGCTTTTGGCGATGGACCTCGTAATTTTGAGCAATTATCAAGTGAAGAGGACATCACCTGAACTGGCATCCCCCTCTCCAAACAACCACACCAACGAGAAGACGTTTTAGCTTCGACAAATTTAAAGTGCATCACCCCCTGTAAGGGTCTCACCTCCACGCCTGGAAATGTAGGAAAAAGGAAATGATGACTAGCCATGTTCAAAATCACTTAGTTTATTTCCAAAACAAACAACAACACAAGTTCGATCAATCAAAACTAAGAGATGCACCCAATTTAAGCAATATGAAGACAATTACCGAGGTACACGAGGTATGAGAAGTCTTTAATTACCAGTAACACTTACTTCAATTCAAGTACACTGCCTTACCAGCTAGGTCTGAGGTAGCTCAGTGGTCAAGGTATCGGATCATAACAGTCATGTCATGAGTTCGAGCCCAGTACCACTAAAGATCCGCCGTGTATGGCAGAAATGCATGTTAAATCTGTCGAGATCTGAAACGTCCTCCCGTTGGTATCGTGTAGTTTGGTAGTTAGGAGAAGTTCTCAGCCATCTCAGGTGTCGTCCACGTCACTTGACCATGGTTCAAAATTACGTGGTCCGTCGCCAAGAGCCTTCGTGTAGCTGAACAGTGCGATGTTAGTATTCACTCACGCCTTCCTAGCTATTTAATCTATATTTAATCTTCCTTGACAAATCTTCACCTTAATTATTACAGTTATCAAATACTAAGCATCTGCTTTACACTTTAAATTTGATTAATCACTACTCCGCTAGAAGCCTATCCAATCCTTGATAATTATAATCATTTTTTGTAAAAAAAAGTATTTACTAGAACCATTTAAACTTAAAAATTAAATAAATATTTCCAAAGCGTATTTAAAATTTCATCTCTCTAATAAAAAATAAATATATTTTTGAAAGCCCTGTAAAAACTTTACAAAAGGAAAAAAAAGCAAATGAAATACACAAGCCAAAATTTCTAATCGTATGAACTGATAGGAAGCGCATACATTTTTCAATCTTTATGAGCATAAGAAATTAATTTTTATGTGGAATTAATATGCATCAGAAGAAAATAATTTGGTTTTGAATAGTTTAAGAAAACCTTTGTTTTGTTTTATAAAAAAATTAATTGCTTTGTATGGAAAACTTCATGATAATATAATGAGCTGCATTTCCAAGAAAAATATATAATTCAGTATAATACTCGGATATTTTTTTCTTGCATCTGAGTAAAATACTTAAGTATTTTAATTTTGTATCTAACTCAAGAATTAATACTTGGTCTTAGAAAGGGGCAAAATATTCAAAATAACTAAAAAATTTTTGTTATTTTACTTATATAATTAAAAACAAAAAAAAAATACTCAATATATATTTAAGAAATAGATACTATATTTAAAAAAAAATAGCATTTTTCTAATGAAAAATCTGACACGTTTATTTTACTCTCAGCAGATCCTTTATCTTTTTATAGAAAAAGAACCCAGGAGTTTATCTAAGAAATTTATCTAAAAAAACTATTAAAAATATCATTGCAAAAATTTAATGTGGTTATAGATAGGCCATTTTTTGACAGAAAATTAAAACATGCCTAACAAAAGAATTTTTAAACCACAGATAAAAAAAAAAATTATTATTTGCTGTTAAATGTTTCAGTAATCTTCACGGGAAAAAGTGTATGAATAAATAGTCTCGTAAATAACTAACTTAAATCAGTGGCGCAAGAGCATATGAAGGCCAAGACCCACTAAGCCCAGCTCAGTATACATGATCATGAGCCCTGAGGAGCATGAGTAGAATCTCCGGTCAGGTGGCCAGCATGACGTGAAACCTCCAGTGTTAAGTTCCCAAGCATGATTGATGCTCATTTATCAACCCACTGAAAGGATGAAAGGCTGAGTTGACTTTGTCCAGACCGGGGTTTGAACCTCGGACTTATGGTTTGGAGTTGAGTTGAGTTGAGTTGAGTTTGGTGTTTTATGCCGCAAGAGTCAGTTTTGGCTATACTACGCCAAACATTCATAAGTCTGTGGTCTGGACGGAAAAAGAAGAAAAGAAGAAATTGGATGACAAGATGGAGGGTCGAAAATAGAGAAGGATCACTGGGGTACCCCGGGGTCGTGACACCCGTGTTTACCAAAGTTAGTAAACCCCTTGGAAAAAGGAAAAGATCACTAGGGTACCTCGGGATTGTGACACCCGTACCCACCTAAAGAAGGTGAGCCCCCTGAGGGGATTATGGCTTGGAAGTGCAATTAACTATCTCTACGGCTCTGAGCTTAGTCTTGTAAATAGTTCTCAATTATATTGCTTCATTCTCTGAATATTATGGAAGTAGAAAAAGCTTTTTCTATAAAATTCATTATACATGATGTATTTCATAAATATATATTGCTTATTGAAAAAAAGGAATGGATAATTTAAGAACTCTTTTAAAATTCTCTTATTCAATTTAGTAGCCAAAAAAACAAAATTATAACTTTTTATTCTGTATTTCCTCTGAAAGAATTACTCTTAAAATCGGCATCTCAAATTAAGTGGAAATATTTTACAGCAAGCACAGTGTCTTTCTTATCACATATCGTCTAAAAGCTGCTGAAACATTCCCCAAATTGCTGCTGTAAGTGGTGTCCAATTTCTTCAAAAAACGTGCTCTGTTCTTAAATCACTTTTTACATAACACTGAGGAAAATAAACTCTGAAATTCATTTTTATAAAAACCTCGTGCACTCAATAACTTGATTTGTAATGTTAATTGATCTAAAATGAGACATATGGGACTTTGTATGTAAATTGATTACGGTTTTTTTGATTAATGGAAAATTTATTTTAAATATGAGTTTCTGATTTACATAAAAGGCAAAATGTGACAGTGTATTTATGTCCGGTTGCCATCAATATATATGAATGGAATAAACTTAAGGGGCTTTTCTGGGAGAATACTCCAATTCCTTAAATATATGGGTAAGTATAATGATACCTTGAAATTACATTATAGGTAAGATAAAAATCACTTAAGGTGACTGGGGCTACCTTCGAACCTAAATTTTTTATAAAAACAAATTTTTGTAACAAATTGAGTGTTTTTAGGAAGAAAAATAATAATCAAAAAAATGTAAATGTATAAAATTTTTAAAATAAATATTGTACTTTTAGAAAAAATTGTTTGTTTTCAAGGAAATTTGACCAAATTTTTACTAAAACGGTTAACAATGTATAAAAATTTCTAATACAGTTATCATAATTTTCTTTATACAAAATATGTATATTACGATCCTTTTCAAAATGAACCAAAATCTAAGAGAAATATTTAAATATAAAAAAATTACAGACAATTACAAATAATAATATGAAAATTTTTATATTTTTAAAGTTTTTTCTTTATAAAAACTACCCTAAATGAAAAAATATTTAACCTACAATAAAACATTTGGTCCTCTTTATGAAAAATTGTATAACAAACATTTCCACAAAATTTCGAAACATTATCTGGTTTGGTTCTTAAGATATCATATATCAGGTAAAGAGTTTCTTTCGAAAACATAATTTTGAGAAAAACTCATTTAAAGTTTTATCTTACTACCCTTTTGCATAGAATGGTGTTTTTTAAAATCACTGTAACTTTATTTCTATTTCAAGTAAAGGAAAAGAAAAAACTAAGATTTTTTATTTCATAAGATTATGAAATAAAAAAAAATGCCTTATGTAGACGAAAAACGACATTTTCAAGGTAGGCAGTCACCTTAAAACGAAACTGAAGGGACTCAAATATTTTTTTCGTGTTAGCGGATACTCCAAAAAAAAAAGGGAAAAAAACATCTATCAACAAAATTAAGTTTATTAGAGTACATTTTATTTTTACATAGATATGTGCATATGCATATATTTAAAAAAAAATCAATGAAACAAAACATATAAAAGAACTTAAAGAAATGTAAAACAAAATTTTTAAATTTTTTGAAAAATAAAACATTTATTGAGTTTTTGGAAAATAATCCGATATTTTTCTTTGTATTGTTTTTACAGCATCCAACTGTCGACAAATTGTTTGATATCGCACATTTTGTTATTCATTTCACCATTGGAGTGTGCGTCTAAGTAACTGCCCATACTTTTCATGACGTTAATCATTTCCGATGATGTAGGTACAGGAGTTGCGTTATTCATTTCATTTTCATCGTCAGAATCTGCATCAAAGATATTTTTTGAGCTTTGAACAAACTCCAAAATGTCTTTGTCTGCCGTGAGTAATTTCAGTTGTAAACACATTATCATCATCTACTGCAATGAATTCTTCCGATAATACATTAAAGACAGTCCATTCCGGCTGGTGTTTTCCGTATTTTGTTCATTTGTAGACGGTAAATCCTTTCATGTTAAGAGTAGTTTGTTCGGACCGTTGTATTATTTTGTGTTAACCGATATCTCGTTTTAAGCATTTTAGCATTAAACATATTGTATATCTGTAACTAATACTTCAGTAAAACTTGTGTTATTATGAATAATAATATTATCGTTAATTATGTGTGCAAAAATATTAATTAATATCCCAAAGAGAAATTTATTGGAATGATTCCAAACATAATTTTTTTTTTTTTTTTACAAATAATTTCATTGATTAACATTCTAAAAGGAAAATTCGCTTCCAATTACAAGATTTTTCTTTCTACTTATTTCTAGTTGCTTATAGATATAAAATGACAATTTCTAATTACCGATAAATGATAATTTCCTTTACTTCAAGATCTCGATATTTTACTTTTGACTATCTTTGTTTAAGACTTTTTATATATCTTGTTCATTAAGTACAAATATTATTATTTTGTTCATTCCAAGAAGGAAAATCGTTTCGTATCAAACGAAATAAATTCAAGAAAATACATAGCAGTTTGTAAGGACCATTTTATTATTTCGTGTTAACCCAATTCTTCTCAAACTTTCCATATTGGGTACCCAATTTTCAGTCATAATTTTCATCGCACCCTCCTCATACAACAACAATGCAGTAATAATGTACCTCGACGCTAAAGCTACAATACGACTTTAATATTATAAACTGCACATATTATAAATATATGTATTATGTTTTGTATAACAAACCCATGGAAGTCACTACTAATTACTAAACTTGCTTTTAATTTAATATTGATACATCAATTATTAAATATTTTTTGCCGCACCGATACGTTTATAAGCATCTTCTGTCAGTTTGAATATGTATTTTATTCAATTCCTACTATTAGCTCGCACTGTCTATATATTTATTTATTTATATATTTGTATATTTATTTATTTATCTTGTGGTGGAATTCTCAATCGTTAATTAAATACATTTTAAAGCGCTGAATTGAGCTGAAATTTTGTTACAAGATCATTTTGGATGACAATACAATAATTTAATTATAATTAATAAAAATTAATTGATTAAAGCTAATTTTTTAAAGAATTACAAATACAGCCACGTTGGCGACTTGTGTCAAAACTTGAAAAGGTTTTTTCCCACGTGTTAAAGCATTCAGTTGGACTGAAATTAGAAGGACAATACGATACTTTAATGATAACTAATAAAACTAATTACCACTTAATGTTGTGATTCTGTCCTATGTATATACATATTTAAACTAATTGTAACTATTTAATAAAAAGTAGCTAAAATAAAATTTTTCGTTGTTGATCTAAGTAGGGATTGACTTAAAAACTATTTTTTTATATTACTTGTTTTTTATCAAGTCAGAATGTATTTTGTTTTGTTTTCTTTCGCTGCTTTTATTTTAAATCTTTTATTTTGGACTTTTCGATATGTTCGCGCTTCCCCACGTAGGGCTATCATGCCCTCCAAGGGGAGCGCGCCCTACAGTTTGAGAAACGCTGTATTAATCGATATTTTGTCTTAAGCGTTGTCGCATTAAACATATTTCACTGTATGTCGAAAATAATATTAGCCAAGTATCTACATATTTGCAGAAACATTTTAGGATGTTATTCAGCTTACTTGCGGGAAAGTTTTTTTTTTAAAAAATAGAATAAACACATAACTTTAAAGTTTTAAATAATAAAAAAAAAAGTGTTTACATACAAATGCACTACAAAATAGGCGAAATACATATGTATAAAAATATGTTAATTTTGTACATGCATGCCTATTGGAAGTAAATGGTCATAAGAAATCAGAGATATTAATTTAAAAAACCATTGTTTTTATTTCCCGTAAATTTCTTTGTAACACAAAATCAACCCCTTTATTCTTTGCTTTGTTGTCACTATGCCCTCTCTCTCTTTGTTAGTCTATTTAGAGCAAAATCGCATTTCATTTACTATAGAATTAACAACCTCAGTGAACTTTGAAGTCATCATAAGAGATTTCCCCGTGGTGCCATTTTCGAACATTTTCATCAATTTTATTATGCTGCTGCATTTCAATAAAGTCATCAAGTGTAAGGCAATTGCGATAGAAAGTATCTCAACAATAATTGAATTTCAAACCTGCACACATTTCCTATCAGGGTAGGACATAGCGTAAAATTGTCTTCGCAAATTCAAGCTGAACTATTATTGTAAAAGTAAACGCAATCACTTTTGTCGGTACATAATATTCCTTAGCGAAATTTTCAGCACATAATTTGGGAGCGTAGGAGGTATAAAAAACTGTTGAAATGCATTGTTATCGAATATAAATAGTAAAATGTTTCATTTCGACTATTCAGATTATAGTTAAGTTAATAGATAATAGTTAAATGTAGATCACACACACACACGATATAAAATAATTAAATTTAGTTTTAAAAGAAGTTAAGCACAAATTTATCTTTGTTTCCTAAAATATTTTTGTGTTAAGAAATATATTCCATTTTTTAAGAAAATGTTCATATAAAAGGAAAAATTGAAGAAGAAACTACTATACTCACATAAACTGTAATGATATATTCTTTTAGATGATAACTTTACATATAAACTATATTCTGCACAAAACTAAAATCTTAATACTAACATTTTAGCTGCAAATTGTAATAGTTCCTTATAAGAGCTAAACTTATATTTTATTCTATTTATATTTTAAGAACTTGATTCATTTCATAGTTATTATAACATTTATACTTGCATGCAAAAATACAGCTTTGTTATCTCCACAGTTATTATTATTTTTTTGCAAAAAGTGAAAATTGTTTTCCAAAGGAAATTTGAATTATATAAATCAGCTCATAATGGTTAAACAATTTCACAATCAAAGTATTTCAGAAAAGTTTTAAAAATTTCAGCCAATCAGTTTTTATATAATTCATTTGTATAATTCATCAGTATATATCTTTAAATTTTCTCAATAGAATATTTATTTGATAAAAAAATGTAAGTATATATCTCGACAACTATCAATCATCCTTTATTTGTTGTTACAATATTCGATCCTTCAAAGGTTCTATTTTATATTTTCGCATGTAATATTTTTCTATAAGTTTCTAGAAAATTATTGCATCTAATAAGCAGTGAAAAACGTTTAACGCTAAAACGCTTAAGACGCACTATTGGTTACCATGAAATAATGCAATTGTTCCGACAAACTATGTTATGTATTTTTATTCATTTTTTTCTCTTATAACACGAAACTAAATTCATTAAACATGAAAAGATTTCCATTCTGGGAATGAACAAAATACGGAAAACACTAGACGCTTAATGCAATGCTTGAAAAAGTGTCGGAATTATTGCAGTGTACTACTGTTTCATAGGAAGAATTCGTTGTAGTAGATAATGTTCGTACAGCCCCAATTATGGCAGACAAAGACATTTAGGAGTTTGTGTAAAGAGCTAAATAAAGTACTATTGATGCAGATTCCGACAACGAAAATGAAATGACTAATGCAGCTCAAGTTCCAACGTCAAAAAAAAAAAAAAATGAGAAACACCATCACGAAAAATATACGCAAATATTTAGATTCATATTTCAATAGTGAAATGAATAACAAAATGGACGACAACGAACAGTTTGTCGACATTTGGACGCTAAAAAAGAAAAATATCAGATAATTTCCCCAAAACTCAATAAATGCTTTGTTTTCAAACAACTTTAAAATTTTGAATTGAATTTCATTAAAGTCTTGTGAATGTTTTTGTTTCATTGTTTTTTTAAACACATGCATATATTCTTATATATGTAAATAAAATGTACTCTAATAAACTTAAGTTTGTTTAATACGTGTTGTGTTTTTTTTTTTTTTTTTTTGCATTAACTTGCAACACGAAAAAATATTTCAGCTCCCTCAGTTTCGTGTTAAACGATTTTCACACTGTATTTAACTAATTTTCGCCATTAAATAAGAGTAGTATCTAATTCAGTTTAAAATGTATTAAATATGTCATACTTGCCTCCAGATATATAGCTAAGGATTGGGAATGCGAGATAGCCATCACGTGGGTATAGAAAACTGAACAGTAGCAATGCTTGATTGCACTTTATATTCCATTGACTCATTACAGAGCGTAAATCATTAAATCATTTGGTTGAAGAGGCATGCGGGCGAATTGCTGAAGAGAAATTACCGTGCAATTAATTCTTGTTGATATAGTGAAAGAATTGCTGTTTGTCTTGAAAATATAAAGGAGGGCTGGTTCTAATTAAATGATTTAATTTTTAAATGAAAGTTTGAAATATTTCTCCAGAAGGTATATCACAAATACAAATTTCATCCTACACATTATTAAATTCCTTAACTCTACATAATATATTGTTTATACAAACATAATTAGCTAATGTAGCTAAAGAATTAGCTGAATACTTTTTTGGGGATACGGTAAAGTGTAGAATATGGGGCCCCATAGCCAATTTTTTGGCGACAGGAATCATTCGCCAAGCAACTTAAAGTATCGATACTTGATTTGGAAGACCAGAATCGATAGCCAAGCAACAGAATTTTACGATAGGCATTCCGAGAATTTACAGATTGCAATTTTACAATAAAATTAAGCAATATTAATGTGAAATTAAATAAATATATATATTTATAAAGCTCTCAGCAATGCATAAAAATAAAAATTGGCTTTTTTTTTAAGTAAAAGGAAATTCTAAATTAGAATATTAAAGAAAAAGGCTTACCTGCGCACAGGAAAGTTCTTCTAAAGGAGGGTATAAATTTCTTTCACACACATTTCCGTGCATACTTTTCTGCCAAAATCTCATCCCATCCACGACAGTTTTGCTCGAAACATTACGTTCGAAAGAATTGAAGTCATAGCTCGACTTTCACACCCCGATATTCATCAACATCAGAATCTCAAGAATATTCAGCTTATTTTCTTCGAACCAGGTGTTCTTCCTTACAGATTTTTTTATACAATGCGCATTCGCTCTTTTTTTTTTTTTTTTTTTTTTTTGGCATTCCCAAATATATCCATCACTCGAATCGTCTTTAATCAATCAAGTAACTTTCTTGCAAACCGAACACTTAGCATTTGCAGCAATCAAACCTTTTTCCATGTACCACTGTATTACAGACAATTTCCCCTTTCGTTCCAAATCATTATTAAAAAAAAAAGCGCAAATCATACCTTTCAGACATGCTCATCAGGATAAGTAGAAGGAACAAACGAAAAACAAAAAAATCGAATAGTTAAAAATCGCACAGAAAAATTTAAAATATCCTTCACGGACAAAATTTAAATGCAAAATGAAACTTAAAAAATAAACGATGGAATTGTTAATTTGAAAATCGTCTGCCTTTTTAAAAATATCCACGTTTTTTTTAAATAACCAATAGCAATTAATTACAACGAGCACGTGACCTTATCTGCATTAATACCACATATCAGAAATCAAGGTTTACCAAATTATACAGTCTACCAGAATGAATTCGTCATCTTACCATGATATCAAGATAAAAATCGCCTAATCCAAAGAGAGTTTTACATTTTAGCCTAGTTTTCTTTTTAAAGATTAAATTGATTCGCTATTTAAGAATAATGCAAAGACACTTCTAAATTAAGTATGTGAGAAGAAAACTAGCGTAAAGTTTCCAATAAATAAAATCAAGCTTCAAAAGAAAATATATTTTTTCCCTGAATGTTGCACTAGTTTCCTTTTCTATTTAATGATTAAATTACTTCACCATATGAAGATAATATAAACACTTTTAAATTAAAACTGTCCGAATAAAACTGTTTAAAGCTACTAATAGAAGGGAAAAAAAACACATGCTAAAGAGAAATATTTTTTTTTCTCGATGTGGTAGAACTTTTCATTTTACATTTAATTCAAAAGTTTAAACACCTCAAAATCTTTATCTTAATTAACAAAAAATATTACGCAACTGTTAAATCTAACTTTTAGAAAAATAATAAAAACAATTAGATAAACTTTGTACAAACAGTTATTCATCATAAGATTAATTATCCTTTTAAGTGAAGCTTTTGCACTTTAAATGATGCTATAAATTTTTAACTTGAATCATTATCCTAAATTATATATTCTTAAGTCTACTTTTCTAATGGGTTGAAGACCTGGACTACGACGTGGGACATAAAAAAAGGGGACTAAGTGAGTAGCTTGAAAAAAGAGCTGGGTTGGCAACAACTGTTTTCATGATGTCATCCCAAGCAACTCCTCTATCCATGTGACCTTTTCACCTTTATCGATCACTAAGAGAACACGTGTCACTGCATTCTGTCGCAAAAATGTCAAATCATTATCAAATTTCATTTGAAACTCGGAAGTGAAATCAGACACGAAAATATTTCATATATTAACCGAGGCTTATGGAGATGAAATTTTTCTAGTGCGCATGCGTTTGATTGGTATAAGAGGTTTTCAGGGGAAAGGGATAGTTTGGACTATGATGAACGTGCTGGTAGCCCAAAATAAGCAATTACAGACCCAAACATTGCCGAAATCCATGATATGATTAGGTTTTCACTCACATATCAGTGATCAAACTGTTAATCAACACAACTACATTGAAGTACTAAAAAGACTTAGTGAAAAAGTTAGAAAAAAAAGGACAGAATTGGGGAGTTACAGATGGCTGTTGCACCAAGACCCCGCTCACACGGCCATATTTGTTAAGCAGTTTCTGACCAGCAAAAACAATAGTGTGATGGAGAATCCTCCCCTTATTCATCTAATTTGGCCTTATGTGACTTTTCTTTTTGTTACCTACAATTAATTCTTGCTTAAAGAGAACCCATTTTACTTCAGTTGAAGAGGTTCAGGCAAAAACGGAGAATCTCTTGAAGTGCCTTCCAGAATTATTACCAGCAATGGATGCACCGCAGACAGAACTGTGTGAATGCTGGTGACAGTTACTTGGAATTTTTGAAGTTATACTTCTTGTGGGGCGTTAGAGAAATAGGATGAGGGTAAATTTTTACAATGCACGCGCACACCGCCATGGATGTGACGCAAAACCGTCACGGATGCGAAATTCCTTTGTCTAGAAATATACAGAACGGGACAAATCATTCCCGTCTTCGAAATTCTCAGAAAATTATTTCTCTTCACTTCCCTAAAGAAGGGGGCACCCGGGTTTGAAGCGGGGACCTCCCGATCTGCAGTTGAATACTCTACCACTGAACTATACACCCCGTGTCAGAGAGCGTTTGTTTTGTGTTCTGTAGGAACGTATACGATAATGCTTTGTCTAGAAATATACAGAATGGGACAGATTATTCCTGCCTTCAAAATCCTCAAAAAAAAATTGTCTTCACTTCCCTGAAGAAGAAGACTCCTGGGTTTGAACCGGGAACCACTCGATCTGAAGTCGAATGCTCTACCTCTGAGCTATACACCCGTGTCAGCGAACCTTTACCTTGCGTTCCGTAGGAACGGATACGAAAATGCTTTGTCTAGAAATA